>JASEVX010000005.1:8964931-9324609 GCA_031761405.1 Serripes groenlandicus
ACGGTCTTATGTTGTGAGATAGTGTCTCAGCACTATAGCTACTGTCTAATGTTGTGAGATAGTGTATCAGGACGATATCGACGGTCTAATGTTGTGAGATAGTGTCTCAGGACTATATCGACGGTCTAATGTTGTGAGATAGTGTCTCAGGACTATATCGAGTTAATGTATCTGGGCTAGGGCGTCGTTCTCATGTTTTAGACAGTGTCTCAGGGCTAGATTGTTGGTCTTATGTTGTTATATAGTGTCTCAATGCTCTATTTTTGGTATAATGTTGTGAGATAGTGTCTCAGGGCTTTAGCTTCAGTCTAATGTTGTGAGATAGTGTCTCAGGACTATAGCGACGGTCTTATGTTGTGAGATAGTGTCTCAGGACTATAGCGACGGTCTTATGTTGTGAGATAGTGTTTCAGCACTATAGCGACGGTCTTATGTTGTGAGATAGTGTCTCAGCACTATAGCGACGGTCTAATGTTGTGAGATAGTGTCTCAGCACTATAGCTACTGTCTAATGTTGTGAGATAGTGTATCAGGACGATATCGACGGTCTAATGTTGTGAGATAGTGTCTCAGGACTATATCGACGGTATAATGTTGTGCGATAGTGTCTAAGCACTATATCGACGGTCTAATGTTGTGAGATAGTGTCTCAGGACTATATCGACGGTCTAATGTTGTGAGATAGTGTCTCAGGACTATATCGACGGTCTAATGTTGTGAGATAGTGTCTCAGGACTATATCGACGGTCTAATGTTGTGAGATAGTGTCTCAGCACTATATCGACGGTCTTATGTTGTGAGATAGTGTATCAGGACTATATCGACGGTCTAATGTTGTGAGATAGTGTCTCAGGACTATATCGACGGTCTAATGTTGTCAGATAGTGTATCAGGACTATATCGACGGTCTAATGTTGTGAGCTAGTGTATCAGGACTATATCGTCGGTCTAATGTTGTGAGATAGTGTCTCAGGACTATATCGACGGTCTAATGTTGTGAGATAGTGTCTCAGGACTATATCGACGGTCTAATGTTGTGAGATAGTGTCTCAGCACTATATCGACGGTCTTATGTTGTGAGATAGTGTATCAGGACTATATCGACGGTCTAATGTTGTGAGATAGTGTCTCAGGACTATATCGACGGTTTAATGTTGTGAGATAGTGTATCAGGACTATATCGACGGTCTAATGTTGTGAGATAGTGTCTCATGACTATATCGTCGGTCTAATGTTGTCAGATAGTGTCTCAGGACTATATCGACGGTCTAATGTTGTGAGATAGTGTATCAGGGATATATCGTCGGTCTAATGTTGTGAGATATTGTCTCAGGGCTAGATGTTTGGCCTAATACTGTTAGATAGTGTATTAGGGCTATAACGTCGTTCTATTGTTAGGAGATATTAACTTAGGGCTATAGCGTCGTTCCAATGTTGTGAGATAGTGCCTCAGGGCTATAGCGTCGAACAAATGTTGTTAGATAGTGTCTTAGGGCTATTTCGTCGGTATAATACTGTTAGATAGAGTATTAGGGCTATAGCGTCGGTCTAATACTGTTATATAGTGTCTTAGGTCTAGGGCGTCGGTCTACGACTGTTAGATAGTGTCTCAGGACTAGAACGTCGGTCTAATACTGTTAGTTAGTGTCTTAGGGCTATATCGTCGGTGTACTAATTTTAGATAGTGTCTCGGGACTAAAGCGTCGGTCTTATACTGTAATATAGTGTCTTAGAGCTATAGTGTCGGTCTTATACTGTTCGATAGTATATAAGGGCTAGGGTGTCGGTCTTTTACTGACAGAAAGTGTATTAGGGCTATATCGTCGGTCTTATATTGTTAGATAGTGTCTTAGGGCTAGGGCGTCGGTCTAATACTGTTAGATAGTGTCTTAGGGCTATATCGTCGGTATAATACTGTTAGACAGTGTCTTAGGGCTATATCGTCGGTCCAATACTGTAATATATATGTAATGTGCTTTTAGATAGTGTCTCAGGACTTAAGCGTTGGTCTAATACTGTTAGATAGTGTCTTAAGGCTATATCGTCGGTCTATGACTTTTAGACAGTGTCTCAGGACTATAACGTCGGTATAATACTGTTAGATAGTATCTTAGGGCTAGAGCGTCGGTCTTATAATGTTAGAAAGTGTATTAGGGCTAGGGCGTCGGTCTAATACTTTTAGACAGTGTCTCAGGACTATAGCGTCTGTCTAATGCTGTTAGATAGTGTCTTGGGGTTAGGGCGTCGGTCTAATACTGTTAGACAGTGTCTCAGGACTATAGCGTTGGTGTAAAACTGTTAGATAGTGTCTTAGGGCTAGGGCGTCGGTCTAATACTGTTAGACAGTGTCTCAGGGCTATATCGTCGGTCTAATGTTGTTAGATAGTGTCTTAGGGTTAGGGCGTCGGTCTAGTACTGTTAGATAATTTTTTAGTGCTAGGGCGTCGATCTACGACTTTTAGATAGTGTCTCAGGACTAAAGCGTCGGTCTAATAGTGTCTCAGGACTATAACGTCGGTATAATACTGTTAGATAGTATCTTAGGGCTAGAGCGTCGGTCTTATACTGTTAGAAAGTGTATTAGGGCTAGGGCGTCGGTCTTATACTTTTAGACAGTGTCTCAGGACTATAGCGTCGGTCTAATGTTGTTAGATAGTGTCTTAGGGGTAGGGCGTCGGTCTAATACTGTTAGACAGTGTCTCAGGACTATAGCGTCGGTGTAATATTGTTAGATAGTGTCTTAGGGCTAGGGCGTCGGTATAATATTGTTAGACAGTGTCTCAGGGCTATATCGTCGGTCTAATGCTGTTAGCTAGTGTCTTAGGGTTAGGGCGTCGGTCTAGTACTGTTAGATAGTGTCTTAGGACTATAGCGTCGGTCTTATTATGTTAGATAGTGTCTCGGGACTATAGCGTCGGTCTAATACTGTTAGAAAGTATCTTAGGGCTATAGCGTCGGTCTAATACTGTTAGATAGTGTCTTAGGGCTATAGCGTCGGTCTAATACTGTTAGATAGTGTCTTAGGGCTATAGCGTCGGTCTAATACTGTTAGATAGTGTCCCAGGGCTTAAGCATCGATTTAATACTGTTAGATAGTGTCTTATGGCTATAGCTTCGGTCTAATACTGTTAGATAGTGTATCAGTGCTAGGTCGTCGGTCTAATAGTGTTAGATAGTGTATTATGGCTATAGCGTCGGTCTAATGCTGTAAGATAGTGTATCAGGGCTAGGGCGTCGGTTTAATTGTTTTAGATAGTGTGTCCGGACTAGAGATTCGAGCTGATGAGGTGAGATATTGTTTCAGGGCTATATCGTCGGTCTAACGTTTTGAGATAGTGTCTCAGGGCTATATCGTCAATATAATTGTGTTAGATAGTGTATCAGAGCGATATCGTCGGTTTAATTGTGTTAGATAGTGTCTCCAGACTTCAGCTTCTGTATAATGTTGTGAAATATTGTTTTAGGGCTATATCGTCGGTCTAGTTGTGTTAGCTAGTGTCTCTGGTCTTTAACTTCAGTCTATACTGTGAGATAGTGTTTCATTGTTTAAGCATCGGTCTTATGTGCTGAGATAGTGTCTCAGGGCTAGATTTTCGGTCTAATATTGTGATATAGTGTCTAAGGGCTAGATGTTCAGTCTACTGTTATAAGATAGTGTTTCAGGGCTATATCGGCGGTCTAGTTGTGTTAGATAGTGTCTCCGGACTTTAGCCTAGGTCATATGTTGTGAGATATTGTATAAGGGCTACATGTTCGGTCTTATGTTGTGAGATATTGTCTAAGGGCTACATTTTCGGTTTTTCGTTGTGAGATATTGTCTAAGGGCTACATTTTAGGTCTTACGTTGTGAGATAGTGTATAGGGCTTGAAGTTCGGTCTAAAGTTGTAAGATAGTGTCTAAGGGCTATATCATTGGTCTAATGTTCTGAGATAGTTTCTCATTGTTAAAGCATCGGTTTTATGTTCTGAGATAGTGTCTAAAGACTATATCGTCCGTCTAATGTTTCTAGTAGTTTCTCATTGTTAAAGCATGGGTCTAATGAGGCTAGCTAATGTCTAGGGGCCAGATTATTGGTCTTATAGTGTTAGATAGTGTCTCAGGGCTAGAGCGTCGGTCTTATGGTATGTGATGGTCTGCCATGGCTAGAGCGTCGGTCAAGTGTTGTTATATTATGTCTCAGGGCTATATCGTCTGCCTTATTTTTCATTGGTTCCTGGTTCGATTCCAAAAGAACGAGCAATGTTGAGTATCAATGAAGAATAAATAAATTATACAGAAGTAATGAGAACCTCCCTCACACTAGCTGTAAAATATATGAATTTAAACCTTAAAAAATCGAGAATGACAATGGGGACCGTTGTTGTTAATTCAAATTAGAAATACCGTAAATTAACACATCCGGACGTGCAATGATAATAAACAATATGATTACGTAAATAAAGTCAATTTACACGTATTTACACTCATCCATGCATGTAGCGGACGTGGTGTTGTTCTTTAAACAGAAATGCCAGAGGGGAAATTTGTGGGCAGTAATGTCATGTATCATTTCCCGTATAAAGTGTTGTTTCACTATTCTAGGAAGCCTTGTGGGCAATATTTTCATGTATCATTTCTCGTATTAAGTGTTTTTACACGATTCTAGGAAGCCAAGAGAAAAAAGTCAGGTACATGTACATGCTTCACATGTAGCAGTAAACATAATTTACTAACACATACGGAAACCTTGTGGAAAACGAAGACACTTCGTATTTCAGTCTTTATAATTTTAACAATTGATTCCTTCTGTCACAGTATTTGGACACTGGGAATTTAAGTTGTTTACGATCAGTTAACCCTTTTCCTGATAAACGGACTATTTACATGTCCTCATCACACGCATTCAAATACATTAAAAGAAAAATACGAACTAGCTCTCACTGTTCTCTCAATTTTTAACAAAGGATTGTTATTGTTGTCTTTATATCAATGTGTATTTATCACAATGTGCATTACTTGTATTCACCTGGTTCTGAGTTAAAACATAAATTTGCTTAATGGTGGTGGAGCCAAGCAATCAAACATCTTGAACAATGAAGCAGTAGATCAGCAGGGGCACACGTACAATCTCCCAGTAAAGAGAAGAGTCGTACATATTAAGTCTTATCAAAAACTAGAAATACAGCCGTAGTTGATTTGATTCTATGAATGTTATGTCTCAATCCACCTTTCTGCCTGCCGAGGCTTATTATGCAAATTGTAAATACTTTCCACATCCAGACGCACCTTGTCACGCCAACAGTCGCGACTTTTTGAAACATTTTTACAAATCTAGGTATCGATCATAGAGAGAAATTACTATTGTCGCAATGATGTCAACTATATTTAAACAAAATACTTCTTTTAATAATAGAGAATTTCAATATTTGTGCCTAGCAGTGTTTAAAATCTCCTGCTGCGTGATGGTTATAAGAGGGAAAGGTTTAAAACCACGGTGAACCCCCCACGCATCCTTGTATAACAGTATATAAGAAGATTGAATACTCCCAGTGTTGTTTTATAATTAACGTTAATTAATTACAACAGGTAAGAGCTATTTTGAATATTTTATTTTAAACTCTCTAATATGTGATATTTTAGACTGTGTCGGTACTGAAGGTTTAACCAGACAATATCTGTGACTGACAGCGATGTAAGCATTATGCAGTAGACGGCTTTTGATAACATTGTTGGAAAAGAAGAAACCGATCTAAATGAACATATTTTCTTTTTTTCACACTTATTTCAAATCGATTTCAATATTAAAGTTCAAATGAGAAAGAGTGTTTCGGCCCGGATTAGTCTGCGCGGACTGCGCAGGCTGATCTGGGTAGATACATTACGTAGAGTCCATATTGTTGGTTTTCTCGTGGAACGGCTTAAATAGTGATTATAGTTTACAGTATTTACAAAAACGCAGTAGAAATAAATCCTTAATGTTGAGGTAACATCTTGATCTTTTTACATACGGTAACATGCATCTTAGTTGATTAATTGGGGTTTGACGGTCGTTTTTAGCAACTTTTCAGTCATATCACGGCGACCACTTCACCTACTTATATGTCTCCTGGTTTGCTCACACCAATACTCCACACAAATTACTTACCAAGAGACTGGCTACTTTTCCACATAGACTGTTAGTCCATTGGTAAAAGACGAATGACGCTTGTCACAGTCGAATGATGCTTGTCACAGTGACTTTTGTCAAACGTCGGAAATAATGTTGGCCGAGCTAGGGTTCGAACTCACAACCCCATGGAACATGCATGTCAGACATACTCTAATAACTTAGTTTTGTACTTGTATTACTTAAGGTAATATATTGCATGTCTGTTTGACCCAGCAAGCTTATCTTTTGACGCGTTCTACTTAATAGCCATATAATTACTACTTAGGTAAAGAGAAATCGGTTTTGTTTTAAATAGTTTTACTTAACCCTTTGCCACATACAATACAACTGCAACACACGACTTTGAAATTGTGTAGTTGGAAATATGGTAGATTTAGATAAATGAGTAATTATTTATTGGAGTTTAACACATTGTGGCAAAAGGAGATACTGTTCATCTTGAACTCTTTCTCATTTGGACACAATATTTCCATCATCCTCATCTGCAGAGGCTTTAAACAAATGTTATTGTTTAAAGAGAATGAGCAAACAGGCGTGAGACAGTTGCTTTATACGAGACGATGTTAACATTACGTTTTGCCTTGCGTTATGCATTTTGATTACAAGAATTTTAAACAATTGATTAAATAATCGCATCATTAAATCCCTCATAATCACATATATAATCTTTATTTCCTCCAATATATGAAGATCATACAAAGATGAACACTATGATAAACAAACAAAAAGGAACAAAAAGGAAAGGTTATACACAATAATAAAAAAGCTCTTTAAATAACAACACTTATATCAGAGCAAATGCCTATCATCTGATAGAAAAGGTTGAAAACATCTCGAACAAAATAAGTACTCGAAAGAAGAGTGCCCACTTTTCAAAAAGAAACCCGATACAGAACACTTTCACGAAACGAAATTGAATGTATTCAACCGAGGCGCTCTAAAGAGTTTTCATAGCTAACGTATATACATAGGAATTATTATTATTTTTATTATTGTTATTTATTTATTCAAGTAATATAGGCCTCTGGCCCAAAAAACAAAATACAAAAATTACAATTTAACAACAGAGTGACAAATATATATTGTTTTACAAATAACAAGTGCAGAAACATTTAAACATTAAAGACAAAATAATTTATTGATCATACGACAATAGGCTCTTGTTTTCTTTTATTCATTGCATGATATAATTATTTAGCAATTGACAAAACTTCATCTGTTATTGTAGACGACATAAGGGAGTAAAATAAGTTATGAGAACTGTTTTGTAACCAATACTCTTTAAAATAGATATCTCGCATATTGTTATACACATGTTGGACATTCGAAGAAAAAATGGTATTCGTCTTCAATAACATATGGCACTATATATACATGGAGAAACATGCAATAACACACTGCATATCCCTACACGATACATATTACAACATAACAACATATTAAATAAATATACAAAAAATTGAAGTTTGCACATTCAAATTGACAATACAAGTTCCATAATGTACAAAATTGACAAAGTTACATATGGTACCTGTAACAAGTCCATGCGTCATGTAGAAACGATGCAACCACATTAAAAAACATGTAGATTTTTCCCTGAAGAAGATGTTCTAAACTTGGGTCCAAACCAAACAATGCTCGAACATACCCCTCTCCGTGTAGAGAGTAAATAAACTCAGACACAGTAAAACCGAATTTTCGATTAATACATTCTTCGAAAAGGAGCTTACAAGTCTGCACACAGTTACAATTAACTAAAATATGCTCTGTTATATATATAACATGGAGAGGACTTTCGATGCATCAACAAAATACAAAACATTATAAGAAAAGCAAATTTCTTTCCCCACATAGAACACATATAACTTCCCCTCAACAAATTATAAGTAAACTATGTATACTGTGCATAAACCTAGAGATTTCCGTAGTAGCTGTTCCGTCTGGCAATATGCTCGTATACATGTAACTTATCTTCTTTTCTCTACGATCAAATGTCAGACTGTTTTCTGTTATATTTCTAGTAGGCCTGTAGGAATTTTCTGTACGGGCCCTAATTAAGGAGGAACCCCTACCGGAAGTATAACAAGCCGAATTTGGTGTTTTTGAGTAGGTTAATACCTGCTACATATAAGGTAAGTTCTCGCATAAAAATCGCGGTCTTAGAAATACCAAAATTTTGAGCGTTTCTAAGAGGCCCGGATTTTTTTTTTTTTAGATAAAATTTTCAGTCGTCAATTGCGTTTAATAGATAAAGAGAAAACAATGTATTAATGAATGTTTTTTTATATATTGACGAAGCCATGATATTCAAAAATGTGTTATTTTTGTGTTTTTACGTTAATATCTTCTGCGCATGCGCAAATTTAGTTATACGAGTACGGTTTAAATCGGTAAATGAGTTAATTGACACATCATTTTATATCAAGTTATACCTTTACAAAATCATTTAAACATACCTGTCTGAAGCAAGACATACATTTAGGGGTTAGTTGTGCCTTTCATCTTTTTCACCCATCCATTTATCCGTCTGTCCGTTCATTAATTCAACATTTCGATAAACACAATTTTTTTATAATAACAATAAACACAATTATCATGTATGCTTTTTTACCGTAACTTTGTGACTAATTATCGTTCGATATTTGGGAAATCTTCGAAACTTTTAATCTGTAAATATACTTCAGTTCTTTAATATTTCAGTCCAAACGTGTTTTTTCTGGTCCCAATTCTTTTCCTTCTTTGTCTATATGATTTTACAACGGATAAGTCAAAATTCGAGAATTTACAACATCTCCTGTGTCAAAGTTTTATTTGGTCCCTACTAGAAATTGACCTGCGTATGTGTACGATAATAGTTAAAGTAGGTCATTTTTGTTGACTTGACAGGTAAATTTATAACCACTCTTTGTTTAATTAGCCAAACACAAGCCTGTAAATTACAATTAACTTTTGATTAAATTTTGATTCGCATAATTTGCGATCATTTAAAAACAATAATCATCGTGAACGAAAATCATTCATAATTTAAATTAAATTATCATCAATGAGTAAATGCTGACAAATCGTTTAATTATGTTGTGCTATTTGTATGTTAAATATGTGTACTTGTTATTTATTTATAAGTCAAAGTACGCTTGTGTCGAAGAAAATTTGAAGGGCCCTTCGAATTCGACACAACGAGCGTCGACTGTAATTCTAATTAACACAAACCATAGTAATTTCCCTTTTATTGAAAATGACTGAATGATAAGAACAAGCATTTGGTGAGATTTGTTGGCCTAAAAGTATTTTAGGGCATATATAGGTATCGTATTTTTATGCCCATAGATATGTCAGTCCGCTTATTTGTCGGCCCCATTTGGCTTCAGCGGAACAAATATCTAAAATAAGAGTTAGTATTGCTTTCAAATTTGAAATATGATTTGTTAGCAAACTTTGTACTGCTTTCAACCTATTTAATCGTTAAGGTCATCTTCATTAACATCCGTTTCGATGAGTTTGTTATTGCATTCAGCAAAACATTTACAATTTTCAAGACAGGGTAAACCTGCTGAAAGGCACTGGCATTGCCGACTTGATCCGCACATTTTATCCGTGCAAAACATATGAGTCAAGTCTCTTACTTCTTTTGGAGCTGTGTCTTTTTCGAAATAGACGGGCTGATATGTTCCATTTTCATTTTGTGTCCAACCGTTTAATCGTCGATCAGGTAGGTCTATGACAGGCAAATGGTTATGACACCATATATAAGCCTGATAAAAAGCTCTTAACGCCAAATTTTGAGTCAGTTAAACTTTTGTCGCAAATAATGCATAAACTAGCCTTGAAAGTACAATCGTCAAAAGTAGTGAAGCCGTTGTTTGGTTAATACTTTTGAAGCCGCCTAATGCTTCACAAAGGCTTCCTTGAAGCCAATTATGCAACCGAGAACCAATGGCCTCAATGAAGTCACCACTTCCTACCACAGTACCACACTCTCTTAAGACTTCGAACTACGACACGAGCTAGCTTGCTTCTTGATAATTCTGCGAAATTACAATATTACAGATCTTTTAAAAGCTACTTTGAACACGAAAAATATCTTGATTGTGTTAATAACAATAATTACAGAATTGAAATGACAAGACTAAGATGTTCATCCCACCATTTATTAATTGAGGAAGGACGATATAATAACATCCTTAGGGAAAATAAAATATGTAAAATGTGCAACTGGAATGTTATTGAAAATGAATATCATTTTATACTTATATGTCCTTTGTATCGTCAACTGAGAATCAATTTACTTCCAAATTAGTATCATATTTGGCCATCACTATATCAATTTAAACAACTAATGATAAACTAAGTATATTACGAAAACTTAGTAAATACATATACAAGACCAATACTAAACGCGATTCTAAAACAGTACCATAGACTGATAGAAATCCGAAAAAGGTGCTATTTTAAAATCCACAAAATAAACAATCCAAGTTTAGTCAACTTGTACGCATTAATATTAATTACACTTTTCTCGAATATTATATATCACATGTCAACATGTAACTATACTATATGTATTGCTATACAATTGTTTATTATGTATATGTAAATTGCAACAACATGTAAAATGTTATGCAAATAAAGAACTTGAACTTAATCTTGTAAAATAAATCAGTTGATTCAAGCTCTATATTCAACTGATAGATTAAACCACACACATGTTTTTAAAAGAGTATAAAGACCGGTTAAATGTCGACTGAATGATAAATAATTTGTTAATTAGTCAATATTATGTAGATGTACTTGCTTTAAATAAAATTATCCACTAATCATTTTAAATTGACACGCTGACATTTATAATTTATTACGTTGATATATGAAGCAATTGATTTCAGATAAATTCATTTAATAAAAACTATTAAAATTGCGCATTCAGAACGATCATACTATATGTGCTTAACGATAAGTAAACTGTTAATTAGACAATGTTATGTACACATTTTAAATTGCTTTAAACGCCGATTACATAGGTTCATTTTCATGTTTACAAACACAATCATTGATAAATTCAATACGTTAAACGTCTTTAATAAAACAATAACAATAAACCTTATGAATCATATACTTTTGGAAGATATCCGAAACATACGTATTATCCGAATTACTCTTCTTTTACTTTCACTTTCCTATATAAAATAAAGGAAAATTTTCCTAGTTTGAAGCGTCAATAACTTTTTCTGTAAGAGACGGATTTCTATGCGATTATTTTTGGTAAACATGTACATCTATACCTTCCGGAAAATATTAATATCGCTTTGTTATACTTCCGGTAGAACCTTTGAAAAAAAAAAACCGTTTTCTACAGGCCTATAGGGTTTATTCAGCGCTCACAAGAATATCTTTTGTAAAAACGTATTCTCTACTCTGCTAGAACATGAACTTGCTATTGGTTCTCGCACTCTTCGGAAGTGTTCTGTCCTTCACCGCTTCGCTGTCCCACGATGCAGTTAATATTGATCTAGAGAAGTTCAATCGGCAATATGACTCGGCTTTAACAAACATAAATCAATATGGTAAGTCATTTGTGTTTTTACCTCTTCCATCATAGCTCCGATTTAACTTTTTCCCAAATACAACAAAGTGTTAAGCAGACAACGTCGATAACATATTGGCAAAAACGTGAAAAATGTCCATAAAATAAAAACATCGTGGCAAAAGGAGAAATTGCCAAAGTGTTTTAAAACTTTGAGTCTTCTGCTGCAGGTGAGTCAGATAGAGTTTTCAAGTGGGAAAAGTTACTCGTTTTTGTTTACCACTTCCTTTGTATCTTTGATTGAATGCGGCTGGGCTGAAGAAGATTTGTTTTAAAGAGCTTGAAGAACCCCCTCCCCCAGAATTTACTGTATAGATCTATAACATTATGGTGTAATATCTTGGATTGGAAGTAGTGACCTACCCCCATTGTACTTAGATCTGTACGACTGATACACGTATATACGGCAACGTGGAGCATTACATTTTACAAATAAACGCCGTGGTATTACAACACTGTAATAATGTTTAAACTGGTTTACGGTAATTTCAGACAGTTGATATGTGAAAGTAAACAAAACACTGAAAAGACGGTCTCAGTCGAGTGGGAGGATTTCATTGGTCAACAGAATTTACATGATACTCATAAATATTCGTGACGTTTTGTTATAAATTTAGATTTCCAGACAAAGTGTAAAATACATTGTCCAATATTACACAATTGTACACATATATCACGATATTTTATATATAATTTATGTACATGTGTATAATACATACAATGTAACATGTATTCTCTGATGAATTAAAGGCCCCTGGGGCCGGGTTAACTATGACAAATAATTATTGTTAAATTATGAATGTATATGATTAATTGTTAACACATGTCACAATAATAAACAATTTACTTACTTATATCGTAATTAGCTAACCTAGCATACAAGGTTTGTCACGGTTTCAAAAAAATCCCTGAAACGGAATATCATTCACTTTTTTGACATTTTTAAGATGATATTCTTTTTGTGTTTGTGAGAAATCTTCTCTTTTTTCATATTACATAACATGTATGCGAGTTAATTATACGTGAGCCGTTCCACGAGAAAACCTACAGAGGAAACTCTGCGTAAAGAATCGACCCTGATCAGCCTAAGCATGCCGCAAAGGCTTACCCGGATAGACACCTTTCGCCTCCTGTGGATTTTCTGTTTCAGGAATCATTACTCTATACCTTCATCCCACTGAGATGGAATTTGTCGACCGGGATCAGTCTGCCCGGATTTCACAGGCTGATCTAGGTCGAAACATTACGCAGAGGATATACTGTTGGTTTTTCTCGTGGGACGCCTCATGTATTCTATATTTGCGAATTTATCTTATCTTATGAAATAAGTTGCGCATGTACGGTATGTTGTTACCTTTAGGACAAGATAACTTAACCATTTACATTGTAATATAATTAAGTTTCGTTGCTAAGGACCCACCCTTTGCTATGCAGCTAGCAAAAAAACGCGTTTTAAGAACCAAATCTATTGTTCTATCTTCTCCCACAGTTTTAAATGTGGATAGTTGAAACTTCGGTTATAGATACTACGAGATGATTAGAAAAAAACGTATCCGTAACGATCTTTGATTCAAGCATTTGTTTCTAAATGGTAGCCTTTCAAATATAGACTGTATCATTTTAGAGTCGTTTTTGACTTCAATCGCCCCTAGCGCTGCAGTGGTATATTCGAAAGCAATTTTATTGCACCATCTGATAGAGCTATTCAAGAGCTAAAAGTAGTTTTTCTAAGTGATTGACCTCCGACCTCGGGTTTCTGAGCTAGAGCCGGAAGTTTGCAAAATATGCAAAGGCGAAAATCACCAAGGCGAATCCCACGTCGCCTACCGGCTTGTACCTATATTAGTCTGAGATTTCACTCACACATTAACCAATATGTTCATAAAACCACAATGGTTTTGAAATTGTTAACTTATCGCAGTAAAAAAACACAGGCTAATAACGATAACGATTTTTATTGTTGCTTGCTCGAATGCATATACATGTACAACTTTTGTAAACAATTTAACCCACGTTATTATGTGAACACTTGTTGCACTTGAGCTCGAGAGGTACCAAGGGGAAACAACCATGCAATAATCAAAATAATATTTAACACAAGTAGCCTCCCTTCATTTAGTATTGGTGGACACGATGCTTCTACATGGTGCTCATCTGCCTAGAAACGCGTACAAACGAAATTTAAAAGCGTGATGTAAAATGGGGAAATTATTTAAAGCAGTCGACTCTGAAATATTATATAAGGGAAACATTTAAAACTATAAGAGCTGACGAAGCACATTCCGACTCTTATGAGACCAGTGGACAGCCCCGTCATTCAATGAGTTCAGGATTTAAAACCCGTTTATGAAATAAAGGTTGAGATAAGTCTATGTATTTAACTATGAAGGCATGAACTGTATCGAGTGATAAATAAAGCATCAGCGCTATTTCCTCAACATACCATAAATCCGTTTTTGCAGTAAATATGTTGAATCAAACGAGGAGTCAGTTTATGAGTCGAGACACAATACTATGTGTCTTATTGTATAACAGGGTACGAGTCGAGACAGAATACTATGTGTCTTATTGTATAACAGTTTAATAGTACTGAAGGTGATTGCGAGTCTGTTCGGTAGAATAGACCAACAACAGCGTTTACTGCCCACTGGTTTGTACTAAGGCGTATCTCTCTGGAGGAGGTATTTACTGAAATATGCTTTCAGGTGATGCTAAAAAAATGGTTTACATGAAATGCGTATTCTCTAAAGTCGATCATATATGAGCCCTATTGTGGGTAAACGTACAAGGCGACACATTAAATCAGCCTACACATATGCCAAATCTAACCAGAAGCTATACACATTAACAAGCTTATGTAAGTAATATGTGAACACTTTATATCTTGATCAGACTGAGCGACTACACAGGTTGATCTATGTTTACGCTTTTAACAAAAATGTGTATATTTTCAATGCATGGACTCATATAAATTGCTTACATAGCGTGTACAACTCAGTCAATGATGTCATAATGATTGAGTACCGCTGTACGAAAGTCAACCCTTAGTCACTTCGATTAGACTAGACCAAGATCAACCTGCACACCTGCGAACTGTCGCCTGACTTTGTGTGGTTCGCATTTCAGCCTCAAGTATTCCTATAAATTTCGGACAAAAACTGTATATTGTGAAACATGTTTAATGGATGAGCACACATATGACACTTATACACAAGGGTTGGTTTTCGTTGTACAAACTTTAATACAATGCTGATTCGGATGTGTAGATAAAGTGAACTTTTACATGAAAGCTCTACGTTACTTCGTTACTATGAGACGTTGTCTGTTCTCTTCTTCGAACAATTGACTGACTGCGGATGCGCAGGAAAGTCTCGATCTATAGTTTTCTAAAATAATACGATGTGGTCTGACAGACTGGAACACTTCTCATTTAACATAATTCTATTTCAGGGGATGTTCACATCAGACAAAAACGATGGGTAGCTCTTGTAGCTCGTGGACTCGCAGCATTAAAAGGTACCTCATCTCTGATGCCTCAGGTCGATTGAGGTTTTTATAAAATGTAGGCAAAAAAGGTCGTTACACAATCGTTGGCCACAATATAAACTGGGTAAAAGAAACGCGAAACATGTATTGATATACCTGCCACTCTTCTAAACCTTTTATGATACAGGCGGTAGTACATGCTGTACAGGATGAAATAAATGGATCAAGCAATATCTACTTTTCCCTAAATGTGTTCACATCTGTATCAAAATAATTCTTCAGATTATCCGGGTTTATATCCGTAATGCCTAATACATGTTGTTTTTTTTTAAAGTTGAAGGCTTTTTAAAAACCATATGAGGTAAAGAGTAAATGCCTATTGTTTACACGTATACAGGTACTAAGGCTCTGAATAAGGCGCTTAAAGGTACAAAGCCAGGCAAAACCAGTCACGTGACCAAGCAGCATGTCAAGGATGGTAACATGCAAGATGCTGTGGATCTCCATAAGTCTCTGGGTGGAAAACCGAAACCGTTTAAAGGCCCCAAGGTATAACACCATTTGAATAGTTCGTACTAATGAAAACTGTAAATAAAGATTTGTCAGATAATCCATGTAATCTGAAATATGTGAACATTGTTTGTCAGATTGCCCTTGTTTGTTTGTGTGAGTGTGTTTACACACCGTTTTCAACATTATTTAAGTTATATCTGGACAACAGTTCACTTATTCATGATCCCTGATTAAACAAACCAGTAGTAGGCTTGTGAATGTGCCTTGTTCATGGGCACTACACCATGACCACCGCGACTAGAGATTGAACCCGAAATTTCCGGTGTCAAAGCCACGTTGCTAACCGCCCGGCCCCGGCGGATTATTAAGTCCTAAGCTTCTTTTTCTTTAAATTGTCAGTTACAAATTGACGAACAGTATGATACCAGATCGGAGAGCGCGGATAAATCCTTGCACATGCTTCAAAGGGTACAAGAGCATCGCTCATGAGCGTAAGCCACGCATTACGACTGACTCGCTGATATCAGGATACGATACTAATAGTACTAGTTAATGACCTAGGAACGACGTTTTTTTACTAAAAATGTGCTGAAAGCGGCGTACCAATTACCAGACAAATGCCATACAGAATCATACTGCGCTGATAAGCAGCTTGGTTTTGGTATATATATATATACATGTCGTAAATACCTTTAATATGTTTGTTGTAGACCACGATTCTTGTTTTCTTTTAAGACTGAAGGGTTCACAAGTAAAGTTGGTGATCGAACTTTTACAGTCCGGGATAACAGCAGCAGCGGCAAAGCAACTTTAGAAACTTTTAAAACTGCCTCCAAGAAAGGAAAGGACCGGGTCACAGATAAAGTTCGCTTTAGTGGTGACAAGGCCAAGGGTTCGAGCAGCAGTGGTGGTGGTGGTGGGTGGTGGAGACGACGAAAACGCGCAGCCGCAGCGAACAGACGATAGAACATACATTCAAACATTGGACCACAATTTATTCTCATAATGCGAACACAGATCTTGCTGTAATATACACGACTTCAAGATTTAAAAAACAATCTGATTTTAAGTTTGCTTACTTCATCTTGTAATAAAACCAAGTTGATTTTATCCGAAGTTCGTTTTTATCATATAAACTAATTGTTTCAATGGAAAAAAAAAAAAAAAAACGTGTTAAAAGTATGCAATGCTGAAAATGAAAATATAGTGATGTCAGAACGGGCCTCTAAATCGTTATATAGAAAAGAAATAGCGACGCGAAAATAACAGTATGAAGACAATATTCAGTGCTCTGAATGTAATCATCTTTCAATAAAATCTGTACAGAACTTCAGATAACAATTTGATGAGTGTAAAACAAGTGTAAAACATCTGTAATAAGGGAGTAACACATTTCTAAAGTACAGGTTCTTACACTTGTTTCACACCCATCAAATTGTAATACCACGTTTTGAAATTACAGCAAATTTAATTTCAAACTTCGTGTGTCGTGTATTTTTATAGGAAATAACACATTTCATTTCTGTACGTGACCTAATATGCATTTGATTAATTTGCGCATGATATTATTATATTACAATTTCTCATTTTGACATTTACGAATAACCTTGAACTAGATACAAAGTTCATCCAAAGGCTAATGTTGCAATGAAAAACCCTAGATAATCTACATTAGTTCAGTCCGATCTTCTTTACATAGTTCAAAACTGCTTTTTAAATACGAATAATACAATTAAAGAAATCTGTGAATGTAAATAATCACAGAAGTCTTGATTAGCGCTGCAGACAATTAAATAGTTACAAACATTGTAGAAGATATGGATCAACCTGTACATCCATGTTCTATGATCTGACTCTGCAATAATAACTAGTCAGCCAAAGAAGCTTTCAAAACACATATATACTGACTTCATGCATCAGACTGCATACATGAATGAACATCTTTATGTACACTTGTCATTGGAAGACAGTGGTACAGTGGTAGAGCGTCGGCCTCTCGTACCAACGGTCCCGGATTCGAATCCCGTGATGAGCGGGTTCTGCTTTTGGACGTTTCCACACAAACGGCGCATGGTTATAGGAAGAAGAAATCGAACGTGATTAATATAAGCTTAAAGCTTGTTTCGCAATCGATGTAAAATGTATAAGTTTATACAAAAGCTTCCGTTGAAATTATACATACATAGTTATGAATAGTGATGTAAAGCTAACACGTTTAGACAAAGGTAGGTTTATCGATTGATTGTTTAGTGCTTTACGCCTCTTCGAACACTTTTACAGTAATATCACAGCGTTTCATTGGTCAGTTACCAGTACTACTGGCCCATTTATCCTGACACAAGTCATTCTGTCGTAATGCTAACACCACTACCCTGAGTCCCCAAGAAGAGCAGCCATTACTACCATTGTTTAAGTATTTGGGATGAGCCAGCCGGGGATCGACCCGATACCTTTTGCAACGAGGCGAATGCTCTACCACACCACCAACGATGCGTAGGATGTCTCTAAAATACATTTTCCGTACTATACTCTTGGAACTATGGTATTACTTCGTGCATCATGTTTTGCGCGGGTGCATCAGCACCAGTGCATATATTGGTTGTGTTTAGAACTACCACTGGTGCAATGGGCTTGCACATGCACCGTGTTAAACGTCTTGATCGCGCATGCGACGTATTTTACCGTCAGCTCTCGGATATTTCCGCAGCAGTTCGTCACTAGACTGGTTCTCGTTCGAGTTTGCATCAGAAGATTAAGATTAGTGAACCAGTCTATTTATATGCTAATTAAAATGTAAATTAAAACCATAGTGTAACGTGTAACGGCGTTAAGCCATCGCGGGTCACTCAGCTAGGCACTAACCGCGATGAACGTTGCTTAACTTTACGAAATGGTCAACAACTCTACCAACGTCGCTATTAAAGCAAGGCTGTAGAAGTGACATTTATACCTCAGACAACTTAACACAAGCAGTATACCAGAGCGGAGTCTATGTAACATCACTGGGAACCACAGGGGTTGTAATAACAGGAAAATAGGAGTATTTTCATAGATGCGAAGTTATTGTGCTAAACTTTGCGATTTTAAGAATATATTAAGGGAAAAAAGGACGCGCATGCGAAGACGAATGTTTATAATAATGTTGGGAGATAGAGGTCAACACGTTGGAAAAATGTAATTTTGTTTTCGTTTTACGTATTTAACTAAAAAAGCTATTGTTATCATATATATATTTATATCATATATTTAAAAGCGGGTTTCGTGTTTTTCGAAACAAACAGTATTTCTTAAGCCACGAAATGCTGATTCACGCGCTAACATCAAATTGCTGCATCTTGCAGCAACTCTTGTATATCATATTCCCCGGGACATACTCTCCCCCTAACTTTATAACGTTTCGGTCTAAACCACTCCATCGTTCACTTTCGATCGGTAAATATCATTTCCTTCGGTTGATTTAACATGAATTAGAAAGAAATTGATTTCCCCTGGCTTGATGTAATGTCCGAGAGGTGGCGCTTTGGTTGCTCGTGTTCCACGTGCAGGTAAGTAGGTTTAAGCTCATTCTATTTATAAATTTATTTATTGGGGTTTTACGCCGCTTTCAACATTATTATCCCCTCGTGAAACAGAGTTTGAGAGGGGATATAGTAACGGGGCTGTCCGTGTGTTCGTTAGTTCGTGTGTGGGTCCGTATGTCCGTCCGTAACAACCTTGTGACCACTCTGCACTAAACATCCTTTGACCGATATTAACCAAACTTGCTATACAGTTAGTATATGGCAAGGTCTAGAATCCTATTAAGTTTCAAGGTAATAGGGACAAGGTCAAGGTCCAAATTGGACTTTGACTATTTTCCCATATAACAACCTTGTGACCAATCTAGACTGAACATCCTTAGACTGATCTTAACTAAACTTAGTATACAGTTAGTATATGGCAAGGTCTAGAAGCCTATTTATTTAAAAGGTCATAGGGTCAAGGTCAATGTCAAAATTGGACTTTCCGTCCGTAACAATCTTGTGAACACTCTACACTGAACATCTTTTGACTGATCTCAACCAAACTTGGTATACAGTTAGTATATGGCAAGGTCTAGAAGCCTGATCTTGATCACAAGAGAACTCGATGTGATGATTAAATACCGAGGGGATGCATCCGCTTTGCGGTGCCCTTGCTTTAGTTATATCACGGCGACAGTTCACTTATTCATGATCCCTGGGTAAACAAACCAGTACTAGGCTAGAAAACGTACCTTGCCCAAGGGCACTCCACCATGACCGTAGTGCCGCGACTGGGGATCGAACCCGGGACACCTGGTTTCGAAATCCCCAACGCTAACCAATTGACCACAGCGGATTCCTCTTAAGCTCATTCAGCTCTGGACAACGGATTGGTACAGTCGGTTATCTCATCTACCTCTCAGACAAGGTCAAGGTCAACTCAGCACCATTCTTATGGAGCTGTCGACTTTAAAAAGGGAGGTACAAGGCACTAACATAAACGTTGTCTCTGAAGTGAAGAAGCTAAAAACAGAACAAGACGTTACCTGGATGTTCAAAGTTAACAAGTCACAGTATGACTTTAATTGTGTAAATTCTAATATTTTGAAGCAAGCGTTGTGGGTCATTGACTACAACAAGCTAAAGTGGCATAATCCTGGCAACTGCCCCTGTGGTGATTTACCTACGAACTGGATCATGATCATCCAGACGCTTGGTTAATGTACAGCAATATGTATTGCATATATCGTCACGTGATTATATACCCTGACAGTTAAAATGGGGCTTATACACGTGCCTAAATATCGCCTGCGTCGTCTGCATTTATAATTTACATTTTAAAACGTTTGGTTTGAAATACGAGACGGACTTTCTCGTGTTTGTTGAGATTTTTGTTATATTTCTTTTCTTAAAACGATGTCGGTAGATTATTTCTGTTGTGGAAGAAAAATAACATGATTAATTTTTCATAATTTTATAGGCAGGCCTACACACAATCCAGAATGTGTTACAATTTTATAAAAGTGAAATTAAATGTGGTAAAAATAAGAGACAGTACTTTCAAGCAATGAATGTCAAGTATAAGTAGGAACTATTGAAACATAAAAAATGCGAAAGGCAATGTCACAGGTAATAGTACCAACAACTATTTCCTGTAAGATTTGTGAACGTAGACCCTTAATGTCCCGTCTAAATAATCATAACAGCCGGTTGTGATGTTAAATGCATAAAGGCTCTTCGAAAAGAGTCCAGCATGGAATAGTCTGCTAAGAGCATTTAAAAGGTTCAAAGCCGAACGGTCCATTAAAATCAACCCGTTCCATGAATACATCCGGATTTAATCCATTTATAAACACGAACGCAATTATTATTATTCATTGAAAGTTTTCAAATTGTCCAGAAAAGCCGTCTTATAGAGATTGGCCACAGATTATATCTTCCGATGATATCTTGGATAGCGGTCCACTGGTCATAAATGTGTCTGTTTTTGATCGTCATATTATTATTTCACTTGGTTATTCAATGTTTTGAGACTAAATAAACACATGGTTTAAGAATTGGAAAACCTATTTATAAGTTTCATTTCTAATTGGAGCATGTCTAAGGTCATTTTTTGTTATCGATTAAAATTCAATTTTCACGAGCAACATTAAAAATAGACCCTCTGTACCGCCTTCCATATCCAAATATGGTATTCTACGTTTACCCAAGGAACCTTAAAGGCTAAGGATTTGACCGTTTTTCCATAGTTTTATAATATCAACCTCAGAATTCCGAGGATTAACCTATGGACAAGGCACATTCATTCAGTGAAACATGTCACTTACTACTCCTTTTAGGGAAAACACTTAACAAAGATATATATATATATATATATATATATATATGTATATTTTGACTAAGTGTCTGTATTATCAAATATTACAAAATATTCAAACACGTATCCCCTATAAGAAACCCCTTTGGAAGGGTATTCTTACCAACCCAACTGTACATTTCCCTCACGACAATATCGTGCAAAAATCTACCCAAACCTCCATTATCAAATATTTCCATGGGGCACTCTAGAGGGGTTTCCTTTCACTCTCAGACGCCACTTCTTAAATGAGATATTCTTTAAATTTGCATAATAAGCCTGTCATCAAGTTCATTCCGTAAAAGATGCATTTCAAGCCCCACAACCCCGTCAAGTTTTAAACTAGACATATTTCACTTTAACTTTAAATGTCGCTGTCTATATATGCTCCTGGCATCTGCCCGGGGCAGTTACGTACAAGCATTTATTGCTCTTCATTCCGTTTAAAATGCATTTCAGACAGTTTCCCCAAAAAACTTCCAAGCCCCGTTTTCTTTATATTGTCTCTCCTCCAAAGAAACCCTTTTTCCGGGAAATCATCCCCTTATGGGCATCTTTAGATTACACATCATAGGCACAAACTATAATAGTCGCTCTCTATATATGGTCCTGGCTTCTGACCCGGGGCACTTGCGTACAAGCATTTATTGTTCATCATTCCTTATAAAATGTTAAAGTATTCTTCCGAGCAACTCAAAGAAGCGGTAGAGAAGCTGCATACAAGGAAAAAGCTTGTTCGCATTGCTGACTCGTCTTCTGGTGGTTGGGAAACCGTTAGGCAATATGAGTCGAACCCCATTGCGAGAGAAAGCGAGGACGAGTCCAAGATTTATGAGGCGGAGTACCGAGCTCTTAAGAAATAGAAGTCGTCTCGCAGTAAGAGTAGTACTCGCAATTCCACATCATCTACTTCTGCTTTTCATCATGTTTTGATTTAAACATTACTTATTTTACATCGATTGCGAAGCAAGCTTTCAGCTTATATTCATCACGCTCGATGTCTGCTTCCTGGAGACTTAACCAGTACTCGCGCCGTTTGTGTGGAAAAATCCAAAAGTCAGGACCCGGTCATCACGGAACTCGAACCAGGGACCTTTGATACGAGAGGCCGACGCTCTACCTCTGCACCACTGTCTTCCTAATGGTTGGGTTCAGACCACACCTAAACCAGGGAAGTCCCAGCCTTTCAACCGGGGGAGAGTTTTTCGTGGCCGAAATAACCCCTACAGCAACAGTAACGTCGGCAACTATGGTGCAGCCACAGGTCCATGATTTGCCTGTGAAGAGTTCAACCGTTTACGTAGAAACTGCCCTTACCTCAGAGTCTCAACCTCTCAAGGAGAACAATCCAGGGTTACTGTTAACAAGTAAAGAACTGGTCAAAGATGAGTATTTCGAGTTTACGAGATTTACTCTTGGTCTTTATGAATATGAACAGGTTAAACAAAGTATTATTTTAAGATATAGGCTTAGAAAGAGTATTGATTACTGGCGTTCTATATTTGCTAGTAAGTTTATTTTAAAAGTCATAGAAAACGGTTATAGGCTTCCACTTTTAACGCTGCCGACAAGAGTTATGTGTAAAAATAATAAATCTGCCCTTTTACAAAAAATGAGGAAGCTATGACCTAATCTCAAAGTCAACCAAAAATGCCAAAATCATGTTTTTTACACCAAAAAGTAGGTCACACTCAGTATCTTTAGCATACAATGTGAAAAGGGGTATTAGATGTAACTGTATTCGAAAAATGAAAGCCCTAGTAGGCTAGTACCAATACTTATTCATAAAAGTTAAAAAAAACGTAATTTTAACGTTGAGCTAAACGCAAATGTTTGACGCCACCATCGCCGTCGCCAGAAAAGCAACACCTTAGTCTTGCTTTCGCAACTTCGTCGCAGCGAGACAAAAACGGCAAATGTATGTTTGGCAATGTAGATCTATCTTTTCGCACGATTGATCTAAAGTTGATTTTCATTCGATGCAGGGGAGATAACTGCTACATTTATCACTTCGAATATTAGAAGAGTCGTCTTTTTGAGGACTTGAATTACCTAATTTATTAGGATTTCGAAACAGAAAGGTTTGTATTATCTAGTTATAGGCAGTATTGCCTGGATTTCTTTAAGTCAAAGCAGAATTGCATGAGTTCGAGCAGAAACAGCTTTGTTTTATTACCCAGTTCTAGGCACCATAGCCTATATGTTATTAACTCAAGCCGAATTGCAGGAGATCGAGCAGAATTGATTCATGACCTTATATGATTGCAGTTTAATATTGTTTACGTATTCAAAGCTTAAATGCGCTTGATGACATGTGGGTTATAAACAAGATTTAAGCAGAAATAATTAGAAATATTAGTGTTCCTGTATGGCAGGTGTTTTTTTTTATTAAATCTACTTGTTACAGAAATCCAGAGCAAGCAAAGACGGGGACAGAGTTACCAACGTTTCATAGTTCATTTCTTGGGCTAATTTCACAAAAGATGATTATTTGTTCTGTAATATTAGTTCGACTAAAAGTGATATTAAAACCTCGAAAAACTGATACAAATATGTCATACACAACTTTGAGAGAAGTGTTTCTGGAAGCTTTATCTCCACATGTAGATAATCTCAAGAAATTCGCCATCAATTCCTTAAGGTCTGGTGGAGCCAGAGCAGCAGCAAATAATGGTATAAAAGATAGACTATTCAAAAGGCACGGACATTGGGTAGCGAGAGTGCGAAAGATGGTTATGTCAAGGACAGAATTCATGAGAGGCTACTGGTGTCATCGAGTTTGGGACTTTAATGAATTATTTCAGTATAAGTTAAGGTTATAACATTATAAAATTTAGTATTTGGAGAAGTTATAGATTTCTACAAATTATTTCATTTCCCGTTCTTTGAATTCACACAGATCCTACGTTCAGGTGCTATATGTCAATTTTTTGAAATTCATGTGTTGTTAATTCATAGGACTATTTCGTAGTCTGGGAAATATCATTTCCGTCGGTTGATTGAACATAAGTTAGAAGGTAGAAGGAAATTGATTTCCCTTGGCTAGATGTAATGTCCGAGAGGTGGCACTTTGGTTGCTCGTGTTCCACGTGAAAGTAAGTAGGTTTAAGTTCATTCAGCTCTGGACAACGGATTAGTACAGTCGATTATTTCATTCTTTGTTATATTTCTATTGATGTATATACCAGAAATGTTCGAATGTCTAACATAGATCCATTTGCAATGTTGTTTGTACAGTAATCCATACAGATATAGAGATTTATTTCCACTGAAGATCTTTATCGTTTGTAGTTCATGATGCCCATATAATGAATTACACATTGCTGGTTGATCTCTGTTTAGTTATATAATTCAAAATAGTAATGATTATAATCAGTTCGGTATTGTGAAAGATTGCTTGTGGTGATGGATAACCCATGAAACGGTTACAGTGGTTGATAGTAAGGTGTATGTTTTTTATTTGCACACCCCACAGATCCTACGTTCAGGTGCTATATGTCAATTTCAATGAAATTCATGTTGTTGTTAATTCATAGGACTATTGAATAGTCAGGGAATAAAGAGTACATAATATGTTGACTCAGTCTCTTATGATTTATCCCCTATCTTTTTCAAAAATGTATTGAGAATGCGAACTCAGTATACTGAGTCGCTAAAATTACTACACCATGACCAGATATAACAAACTTAACACGTACATTTATCGTCTGCTAAATTTCAACTACAATACAGCAGGTTTAAATCGTATGCTGAAGTTAAATGTGTTAGACGTGTTCAAGCTGAAGGCTCTTATCAGACTGATGTATCAAGGTCACGCCGGTTTGATCCGGTCCTCTTGGTGGATTGTCGTCTGCTAGGAATCCGATAGCGTTACACACGAGCTGTTCTGAAAATGTACCATGTTCACAGATCTATCCTTCTAGCTTTGACTATCACAAAACAGACGAAGCAGACAGATACGCCACCATCTTTAATGAGCCGTTTAAGTTGCCGTCCTTATTTTAAAAAATAAGAAATTCCATCAGCACACGTTAGGTGTCAGATATGAACAACAATAGCCGGACTTTACCCTTCATATTGTATTTATACCGTAGAACGTGTGTATATATCTATATTTTTTAGCAGATGACAAAATTACCTGTAATCTTTCAAGGAGTCAAAGATATATGTGATATTTTTAATACTAACGTATTCAGCCTTTAGTAAGTATTGCAGAGAACTATGACCTTGACCTTGGTAATGTTGATGTTGAATGAAGGAAACCAATGTTTTGATAAACTTTCATGAAGAGTAAATGAAAATTGTAGGCTCTTAAGTCAAAGTTAACAAGGGTTAAGTATTGAGGTTAAGTAACCTAACCAAGGTCAAGTTCAGCCAAATTATGACATTGACCTTGAACATTTTGACGTTGACTGATGTCCCAAGACCCATCAATACATCTGACAAAGTTTCAGAAAAGTTGTAGGAGGGGTTGCTGAGATTTAACCAAGGTTAATTGACCTAACCAATGTCAAGTTGTGGCAAATTATGACCTTGACCGTGATACATTTAACGTTGAACGATGATCCATGACGCAAAAATACATCTGGCAAAGTTTCAAAAGAATTCCAGAAGGGGTTGCTGAGATATAACCAAGTGTTGGGTGTAAGTTATCTTACCAAGGTCAAGTTCTGCCAAAGTATGACCTTTTTGGAATGATGTCTCATGACCAAACAATACATCTGACAAAGTTTCAGAAAAGGGTTGCTGATATATAGTTATTTGTAAAAGTGGCAGCCGTCTTCGCCAGAAAAGTGACTGCTGTGTCTCACTCCACTAACGTGGGCGAGACAAAAAGAAGAGTATGTGGCCATGGCAGTTAAACACTGGAATTACTTACAGTAAGGATAATGTTTCTGACATGTTTTAAACGCTCGAAATTCAAGAATGTTTGGTGTAATTCAGACATCGGTAGCGATGCAGGTTATCACTCCAGGCAGGGGTTGTGAGTTCGATACCTAGTTGGTCAACACTCTTTCCGACGCTTGGAAAAAGTCAATGTTACAACCGTCATTCTTCTACCGCCATTGGGTTAACAGTCTTTCGATAAAGGAAAGCTTTAGACATAGACACTATTAGTTATAGTGTCTATGCCACCGGTCCATAAAGCAATATACAATGACATACTAAAAGTGAAGAGATAGTGACAAACACTAAACACAATCCAATTAAAGAGATTAATTAATACTTCCTATACACTACGTTAGGTTGCATTATGTTCACTGTTACAAACAAAAATATGTGTCTGAAATTGTCTAAGTTAAGTAGGGTCAATATTCAAGTCAAAATACATGACAGGGTGATGTAACTTGTAAACATTTTCCTTCATTCTATTGTACAGGTGAACAAGTTTCCAAGTGTTAAATTGATAGCCTTGATAGATCGCATGTACAACTAACAAAGTTATAAAATTACAAAAATGAAGATACAAATAAAATCAGTAAAAATAATTCTAACATGTGACCCTGAAATTCGTTTGATATCTTGAAGGACTTTATATATTAGATGTGTGTGCAAACTTTTAAATAATTCTAACAACAAATGAAGATTCTCAACAAATGCCAAATTCTCAAAATCCACTAAAAACATAACAAATCATGTTTTAACCCCCACAATAAAGTCACACTTAATATCTACAGGAATCAATGGGAAGAAGGATATTAGATGCAACTATGATCCAAGTTTGAAAACCCTGGCACAAGTACTTGTTGAGAAAAAGCATAAACTTTAACGTTGAGCTAAACACAAATGTTTAACGCCGCCGACGTCGCCGCTGACAGAAAAGCAACACGTTAATTGATCTCGCTTTCGCAACTTCGTCGCGGCGAGCAATACAATTACACAAGCACTTGTTGTTTAGTTTATGTTTATATATTTTATAATTGTTATGACCAGGGCTATATCGTCGGCCTATTGTTGTGAATTAATGTATCTGGGCTAGGGCTTCGGTCTTATGTTTTTAGATAGTGTCTCAAGGATTTAGCGTCGGTCTAATGTTTTCAGATAGTGTCTCAGGGATAGATTGTTGGTCTTATGTTGTTGTATAGTGTCTCAAGGCTATTTGTGTGTGTGTAATAGTGTGCGATAGTATCTCATGGCTTCACCGTCGGTCTTATGTTGTGAGATAATGTCCAAGGACTATAGCGAGGGTCTAATCGTGTGGGATAGTGTCCCAGGACTACAGCGATTGTATGATGTTGTGAGATAGTGTCTTAGGACTATAGCGACGGTCTAATCTAGTGATAGAGTGTCTTAGCGCTATGACGTCTGTATACTGTTGTTAGATAGTGTCTCAGGGCTAAGACGTCGGTGTTATGTTGTTAGATAGTGACTCAGAGCTAGGGTCTCGGGTTAATGTTGTTAGATAGTGACTCAGGGCTATATAGTCGGTATACTGTTGTTAGATAGGTTCTCAGGGCTAGGGCGTCGGCCAATTGTTCTTAGATAGTGACTCATGGCTAGGGCGTCCGTCTTATGTTGTTAGATAGTAACTCAGAGCTAGGAAGTCGGTCTTATGTTGTTAGATAGTAACTCAGAGCTAAGGCGTCGGTCTAATGTTGTTAGATAGTAACTCAGAGCTAAGGCGTCGGCCTGATGTTGTTAGATAGTAACTCAGAGCTAAGGCGTCGGCCTGATTTTGTTAGATAGTAACTCAGAGCTAGGGCGTTGGTCTTATGTTGTTAGATAGTAAATCAGAGCTAGGAAGTCGGTCTTATGTTGTTAGATAGTAACTCAGAGCTAGGGCGTCGGTCTAATGTTGTTAGATAGTAACTCAGAGCTAAGGCGTCGGTTTAATGATGTTAGATAGTAACTCAGAGCTAAGGCGTCGGTCTAATGTTGTTAGATAGTAACTCAGAGCTAAGGCGTTGGTATAATGTTGTTAGATAGTAACTCAGAGGTAAGGCGTCGGTCTAATGTTGTTAGATAGTAACTCAGAGCTAAGGCGTCGGTCTTATTTTGTTAGATAGTAACTCAGAGCTAAGGCGTCGGTCTTATGTTGTTAGATAGTAACTCAGAGCTAGAGCGTCGGCCTAATGTTGTTAGATAGTAACTCAGAGCTAGGGCGTTGGTCTAATGTTGTTAGATAGTAACTCAGAGCTAGGAAGTCGGTCTTATGTTGTTAGATAGTAACTCAGAGCTAGGAAGTCGGTATTATGTTGTTAGATAGTAACTCAGAGCTAAGGCGTCGGTCTTATGTTGTTAGATAGTAACTCAGAGCTGGGAAGTCGGTCTTAAGTTGTTAGATAGTAACTCAGAGCTAGGAAGTCGGTCTTATGTTGTTAGATAGTAACTCAGAGCTAAGGCGTCGGTCTAATGTTGTTAGATAGTAACTCAGAGCTAAGGCGTCGGTCTAATGTTGTTAGATAGTAACTCAGAGCTAAGGCGTTGGTATAATGTTGTTAGATAGTAACTCAGAGCTAAGGCGTCGGTCTAATGTTGTTAGATAGTAACTCAGAGCTAAGGCGTCGGTCTTATTTTGTTAGATAGTAACTCAGAGCTAAGGCGTCGGTCTTATGTTGTTAGATAGTAACTCAGGGCTAGAGCGTCGGCCTAATGTTGTTAGATAGTAACTCAGAGCTAGGGCGTTGGTCTAATGTTGTTAGATAGTAACTCAGAGCTAGGAAGTCGGTCTTATGTTGTTAGATAGTAACTCAGAGCTAGGAAGTCGGTATTATGTTGTTAGATAGTAACTCAGAGCTAAGGCGTCGGTCTTATGTTGTTAGATAGTAACTCAGAGCTGGGAAGTCGGTCTTAAGTTGTTAGATAGTAACTCAGAACTAGGAAGTCGGTCTTATGTTTTTAGATAGTAACTCGGAGCTAAGGCGTCGGTCTTATGTTGTTAGATAGTAACTCAGAGCTAAGGCGTCGGTCTTATGTTGTTAGATAGTAACTCAGAGCTGGGAAGTCGGTCTTAAGTTGTTAGATAGTAACTCAGAACTAGGAAGTCGGTCTTATGTTTTTAGATAGTAACTCGGAGCTAAGGCGTCGGTCTTATGTTGTTAGATAGTAACTCAGAGCTAAGGCGTCGGTCTTATGTTGTTATATAGTAACTCAGAGCTAGGGCGTTGGTCTTATGTTGTTAGAAAGTAACTCAGAGCTAAGGCGTCGGTCTTATGTTGTTAGATAGTAACTCAGAGCTAGGAAGTCGGTCTTATGTTGTTAGATAGTAACTCAGAGCTAAGGCGTCGGTCTAATGTTGTTAGATAGTAACTCAGAGCTAAGCTGTTGGTCTAATGTTGTTAGATAGTAACTCAGAGCTAGGGCGTCGGCCTGGTGTTGTTAGATAGTAACTCAGAGCTAGGGCGTCGGCCTTATGTTGTTAGATAGTAACTCAGAGCTAAGGCGTCGGTCTAATGTTGTTAGATAGTAACTCAGAGCTAGGAAGTCCGTCTTAAGTTGTTAGATAGTAACTCAGAGCTAGAAAGTCGGTCTTATGTTGTTAGATAGTGACTCAGTGTTAAAACATCGGCACTATTTGGTAGAAAGTGTATTAGGGCTAGGAAGTCGGTCTACGTTCGTAGATAATGACTTAGAGCTAGGGCGTCGGTTTAATGTTGATAGTGGATTAGGACTATATCGTCGGTCTAATGTTGTTAGATAGTGTATCAGGGCTACATCGGCGGTATACTGTTGTTATATAGGTTATCAGGGCTAGGACGTCGCATTATGTTGTTAGATAATGTCTCAGGGATATAGCTTCGGTCTAATGTGGTGAGATAGTGTCTCAGGGCTATAGCTTCGGTCTAATGTGGTGAGATAGTGTCTCAGGGATATAGCTTCGGTCTAATGTGGTGAGATAGTGTCTCAGGGCTATAGCTTCGGTCTAATGTGGTGAGATAGTGTCTCAGGGCTATAGCGTCGGTCTAATGTGGTGAGATAGTGTCTCAGGGCTATAGCGTCGGTCTAATGTGGTGAGATAATGTCTCAGGGATATAGCTTCGGTCTAATGTGGTGAGATAGTGTCTCAGGGCTATAGCGTCGGTCTAATGTGGTGAGATAATGTCTCAGGGATATAGCTTCGGTCTAATGTGGTGAGATAGTGTCTCAGGGCTATAGCGTCGGTCTAATGTGGTGAGATAATGTCTCAGGGATAAAGCTTCGGTCTAATGTGGTGAGATAGTGTCTCAGGGCTATAGCGTCGGTCTAATGTGGTGAGATAATGTCTCAGGGATATAGCTTCGGTCTAATGTGTTGAGATAGTGTCTCAGGGCTATAGCGTCGGTCTAATGTGGTGAGATAGTGTCTCAGGGCTATAGCGTCGGTCTAATGTGGTGAGATAATGCCTCAGGGATATAGCTTCGGTCTAATGTGGTGAGATAGTGTCTCAGGGCTATAGCTTCGGTCTAATGTGGTGAGATAGTGTCTCAGGACCATAGCGTCCGACTAATGTTGTGAGATAGTGTCTCAGGTCCATAGCGTCGGTTTAATGTGGTGAGAAAGTGTCTAAGGGATATAGCGTCGGTCTAATGTGGTGAGATAGTGTCTAAGGGATATAGCGTCGGTCTAATGTTGTGAGATAGTGTCTAAGGGATATAGCGACGGTCTAATGTGGTGAGATAGTGTCTCAGGGCTATATCGTCGGTCTAATGTGGTGAGATAGTGTCTCAGGGCTATAGCTTCGGTCTAATGTGGTGAGATAGTGTCTCAGGGCTATAGCTTCGGTCTAATGTTGTGAGATAGTGTCTCAGGGATATAGCGTCGGTCTAATGTGGTGAGATAGTGTCTCAGGTCCATAGCGTCGCTCTAATGTTGTGAGATAGTGTCTCGGGTCCATAGCGTCGGTCTAATGTTGTGAGATAGTGTCTCAGGTCCATAGCGTCGGTTTAATGGGGTGAGATAGTGTCTAAGGGATATAGCGTCGGTCTAATGTGGTGAGATAGTGTCTCAGGGCTATAGCGTCGGTCTAATGTTGTGAGACAGTGTCTAAGGGATATAGCGACGGTCTAATGTGGTGAGATAGTGTCTCAGGGCTAGAGCGTCGGTCTAATGTGGTGATATAGTGTCTAAGGGATATAGCGACGGTCTAATGTTGTGAGATAGTGTCTCAGGTCCATAGCTTCGGTCTAATGTTGTGAGATAGTGTCTCAGGGCTATAGCATCGGTCTAATGTTGTGAGATAGTGTCTCAGGGCTATATCGTCGGTATAATGTGGTGAAATAGTGTCTCAGGGCTATAACGTCGGTCTAATGTTGTGAGATAGTGTCTCAGGGCTATATCGTCGGTCTAATGTGGTGAAATAGTGTCTCAGGGCTATAGCGTCGGTCTAATGTGGTGAGATAGTGTCTCAGGGATATAGCGTCGGTCTAATGTGGTGAGATAGTGTCTCAGGGCTATAGCGTCGGTCTAATGTGGTGAGATAGTGTCTCAGGGCTATAGCTTCGGTCTAATGTGGTGAGATAGTGTCTCAGGGATATAGCTTCGGTTTAATGTGTTGAGATAGTGTCTCAGGGATATAGCGTCGGTCTAATGTTGTGAGATAGTGTCTCAGGGATATAGCGTCGGTCTAATGTGGTGAGATAGTGTCTCAGGGATATAGCGTCGGTCTAATGTTGTGAGATAGTGTCTCAGGGATATAGCGTCGGTCTAATGTGTTGAGATAGTGTCTAAGGGATATAGCGTCGGTCTTATGTTGTGAGATATTGTCTCAGGGATATAGCGTCCGTCTAATGTGTTAATATAGTGTCTCAGGGATATAGCGTCGGTCTAATGTTGTGAGATAGTGTTTCAGAGATATAGCGTCGGTCTTATGTGTTGAAATAGTGTCTCAGGAATATAGCGTCGGTCTAATGTTGTGAGATAGTGTCTCAGGGATATAGCGTCGGTCTAATGTGGTGAGATAGTGTCTCAGGGATATAGCGTCGGTCTAATGTGTTGAGATAGTGTCTCAGGTATATAGCGTCGGTCTAATGTGGTGAGATAGTGTCTCAGGGATATAGCGTCGGTCTAATGTGTTGAGATAGTGTCTCAGGGATATAGCGTCGGTCTAATGTGTTGAGATAGTGTCTCAGGGATATAGCGTCGGTCTTATGTGGTGAGATAGTGTCTCAGGGATATAGCGTCGGTCTAATGTGGTGAGATAGTGTCTCAGGGATACAGCGTCCGTCAAATGTTGTGAGATAGTGTCTCAGGGATATAGCGTCGGTCTAATGTGGTGAGATAGTGTCTCAGTACTAGAGCGTCGGTCTAATGTGTTGAGATAGTGTCTCAGGGATATAGCGTCGGTCTAATGTGGTGAGATAGTGTCTCAGGGACATAGCGTCGGTCTAATGTGTTGAGATAGTGTCTCAGGGATATAGCGTCGGTCTAATGTGTTGAGATAGTATCTCAGGGATATAGCGTCGGTCTAATGTGGTGAGATAGTGTCTCAGGGATATAGCGTCGGTCTAAAGTTGTGAGATAGTGTCTCAGGGATATAGCGTCGGTCTAATGTGTTGAGATAGTGTCTCAGGGATATAGCGTCGGTCTAATGTGGTGAGATAGTGTCTCAGGGATATAGCGTCGGTCTAAAGTTGTGAGATAGTGTCTCAGGGATATAGCGTCGGTCTAATGTGTTGAGATAGTGTCTCAGGGATATAGCATCGGTCTAATGTTGTGAGATAGTGTCTCAGCGCTATAGCGTCGGTCGTACATTGTAAGATAGTGTCTCAGGTCCATAGCGTCGGTCACGTGTTGTGATATAGTGTCACAGGTGTATAGCGTCGGTCACGTTTTGTGATATAGTGTCTCAGGTCTATAGCGTCGGTTACTTTGTGTGATATAGTGTCTCAGGTCTATAGCGTCGGTTTTTCTTTGTGATATAGTGTCTCAGGTCTATAGCGTCGATCACTTTTTGTGATATAGTGTCTCAGGTATATATAGCGTCGGTTACTTGGTGTGATATAGTGTCGCAGGACTAGAGTTTCAATCACTTTGTGTGATATAGAGTCTCAGGTCTATAGCGTCGGTTACTTGGTGTGATATAGTGTCGCAGGGCTAGAGCTTCAGTCACTTTTTGTGATATAGTGTCTCAGGGCTAGAGCTTCAGTCACTTTTTCTGATATAGAGTCTCAGGTCTATAGCGTCGGTTACTTTTTGTGATATAGTGTCTCAGGTCTAGAGTCGGTTACTTTTTGTGATATAGCGTCTCATGGCTATAGCGTCGGTCACTTTTTGTGATATAGTGTCTCAGGTCTATAGCGTCGGTTACTTTTTGTGATATAGAGTCTCAGGTCTATAGCGTCGGTTACTTTTTGTGATATAGTGTCTCAGGTCTAGAGTCGGTTACTTCTTGTGATATAGAGTCTCAGGGCTAGAGCTTCAGTCACTTTTTGTGATATAGTGTCTCAGGGCTAGAGCTTCAGTCACTTTTTGTGATATAGTGTCTCAGGTCTATAGCGTCGGTTACTTTTTGTGATATAGTGTCTCAGGTCTAGAGTCGGTTACTTCTTGTGATATAGCGTCTCATGGCTATAGCGTCGGTCACTTTTTGTGATATAGTGTCTCAGGGCTAGAGCGTCGATCACTTTTTGTGATATAGTGTCTCAGCGCTATAGCGTCGGTCACTTTTTGTGATATAGTGTCTCAGGTCTATAGCGTCGGTTACTTTTTGTGATATAGAGTCTCAGGTCTAGAGCGTCGATCACTTTTTGTGATATAGAGTATCAGGTCTATAGCGTCGATCACTTTTTGTGATATAGAGTCTCAGGTCTAAAGCGTCGGTTACTGTTTGTGATATAGTGTCTCAGGTCTATAGCGTCGGTCACTTTTTGTGATATATTGTCTCAGGGCTAGAGAGTCGGTCACGTTTTTTGTGATATAGAGTCTCAGGTCTATAGTGTCGGTCACTTCTTGTGATATAGTGTCTCAGGGCTATAGCGTCGGTCACTTTTTGTGATATAGTGTCTCAGGTCTAAAGCGTCGGTTACTTTTTGTGATATAGAGTCTCAGGTCTAGAGCGTCGATCACTTTTTGTGATATAGAGTATCAGGTCTATAGCGTCGATCACTTTTTGTGATATAGAGTCTCAGGTCTAAAGCGTCGGTTACTGTTTGTGATATAGTGTCTCAGGTCTATAGCGTCGGTCACTTTTTGTGATATAGTGTCTCAGGGCTAGAGAGTCGGTCACGTTTTTTGTGATATAGAGTCTCAGGTCTATAGTGTCGGTCACTTCTTGTGATATAGTGTCTTAGGTCTATAACGTCGGTCACTTTTTGTGATAAAGTGTCTCAGGCTAGAGCGTCGATCACTTTTTGTGATATAGAGTCTGAGGTCTATAGCGATGGTCACTTTTTGTGATATAGTGTCTCAGGGCTAGAGCGTCGGTATTATGTTGTGATATAGTGTCTCAGGGCTATAGCGTCGGCCTTATATGGTGAGATAGTGTCTCAGGGCTAGAACGTCGGTCTAGTGTTGTTCAATTGTGTCTAAGGGCTGGAGCGTCGGCCTTATTTTGCATTGGTTCCTGGTTCTGTTCCCAATGAACCATCAATGTTGAGTATATCAGTGAAGAATAAATACAGAGTTAATATATAGAAGTAATAAGAACGCGCAAAATATATTAATTTAAACATAAATAAATCCAGAATAACAATGAGGACTGTTGTTGTAAATTCAAATAATACGAAACTCAAATGAACACACCCAGACGTGCGATGATAATAAACAATATTAATGCCTAAATTCAGCCTGTTTACACATGTTTACACTCATCCATGCATGTAGCGGACGTGGCTTTGTTTTTGTAAACAGATACGTCAAGAGAAGGAAAGTTTGTAGGTAGTAAGTCCATGAATCATTCTTTCGTATACAGCGTTTTTCACTATTCTAGGAAGTCAATACCAGGAAAGTCATGTAAAATGTACATGATTCACAGGTAGCAGTAAACATAATGTACTAACACATAGGGAATCCTTGTGGAAAATGAAGACTTTATAATTTTAACAATTGTTTTAAATTCCTTTTGTCACAGAATTTGGACAATGGGGATGTAAGTTATTTACGATCAGTTAACCCTTTTCTGATACAAACGGATTATTTTTCCGTTTCCTCATCAAACGCATTTCAAAACATTAAAAGAAAGATACGAAGTAACTCTGACTGTTCTCTCAATCAATTTTTAACAAAGGATTGTTATTGTTCTCTTTATATCAATGTGTATTCATCAAAATGTGCACTACTTGTATTCACCTGGTTCCAATTTAAAAAATACATTTTCATAATGTTGGTGGAGCCAGGCAATCAAACGTCTTGAACAATGAAGCAGTAGATCAGCAGGGACCCACGTACAGTCTCCCAGTAAGGAAAAGAGAAGATTGTTATTGTTCTCTTTATATAAATGTGTATTTGTCAAAATGTGCACTACTTGTATTCACCGGGTTCCAATTTAAAACATAAATGTGCTTAATGTTGGTGGAGCCAGGCAATTAAACGTCTTGAACATTGAAGCAGCAAATCAGCAGGGGCACACGTACAGTCTCCCAGTAAGGAAAAGACTCGTAAATATTCTTATATTATCAAAAACTAGAAATTCAGCCGTAGTTGATTTGGTTCTATGAATTTTTATGTTTTGTCTCAATACCCCTTTCTGTCTGCCGGGACTCATTATGCAAATTGTAAATACTTTCTACATCCAGACGCACCTTGTCACGCCAACAGTCACGACTTTTTAAAACACTTTTGCAAATCTAGGTATCAACTAAAGAGAGCAAATCTAGGTAGCGATCAAAGAGAGCAAATCTAGATAGCAATCAAAGATAGCAATTACTTTTGTCGCAATGTTGTCAACTATATTTAAAAAAAATACTACTTTTTGATTATAAAGAATTAGCATATCTGGGCCTAGACATTTTTAAAATCTCCTGCTGCGTGATGGTTATATGAGTGAAAGGTTAAACATTACGCTCAATCCCCCACGTATCCTGGTAAAACAGTATATAAGAAGAATGAATACTCTCAGTGTTGTTTTATAATTAACGTTGCTTAATTACAACAGGTAAGAGCTATTTTTAACTCTCTAATATGTGATATTTTAGACTGTGTCGATAAACAGAAACCTAAGGAAAATGCTCGACACTCTAAGTTTAACCAGACAATAATTTAACTGACAGAGATGTAAGCATTATGCAGCAGACGGCTTTTGATAACATTGTTGGAAAAGAAGAAACCGATCTAAATGAACATATTTTCTTTTTTTCACACTTATTTCAAATCGGTTTCAGACAGATCAAATATATAAGAATGTTACTTTGATTTGTTCACAAAAAATAAATCGACTACACTTGAAATGAGCCGCTCCTCGAGAAAACCAACATTGTGACTTCTGCGTAAAGTATCGACTCGGATCAGCCTAAGAATACCATGCAGGCTAATCCGGGCAGACACGTTTCGCCTCCTGCGGATTTTCTGTTTCAGGAATTATTACTCTATACCTTTATCCCCCAGAGACGGAACGTTTCGACCCGGATTAGTATACGCGAACTGTGCAGGCTGATCTGGGTCGATACATTACGCAGAGTCCATATTGTTGATTTTCTCGTTGAACGGCTAAAATAGTGATTATAGTTTACAATGTTTACAACAACGAAGTAGAAATTGATCCTTAAAGTTAAGATAACATCTTAATCATGTTACTTAGGGTAACATGCACGACTTTGAAATTGTGTAGTTTGAAATATGGACAATTTAAATAAATAAACGCATATATTTCCCCCTCGACAACTTATAAGTCAAATATGTATACTGTGTTACTACCTTGAGATTGCCGTAGTATCTGTTCCGTCTGGCAAAATGCTCGTATACATGTAACTTATCTTCTTTTCTCTACGATCAAATGTCAGACTGTTTTCTGTTATATTTCTAGGGTTTATTCAGAGCTCACAAGAATATCTTTTGTAAAAACGTATTCTCTACTCTGCTAGAACATGAACTTGCTGTTGGTTCTCGCACTCTTCGGTAGTCTTCTGTCCTTCACCGCTTCGCTGTCCCACGATGCAGTTAATATTGATCTAGAGAAGGTCAATCGGCAATATGACTCGGCTTTAACAAACATCAATCAATATGGTAAGTCATTTGTGTTTTAACCACTTCCATCATAGCTCCGATTTAACATGTTCCCAAATACAACAAAGTGCTAAGCAGACAACGTCGATAACATATTGGCAAAAACGTGAAAAATGTCCATACATAAAAGTTTATTTTTTAAATAGAGTTGAAAACATTGTGGCAAAAGGAGAAATTGCCAAAGTGTTTTTAAAAGTCACTGCTGCACATGAGTCAGAATGCGTCTACAAGTGGGAAAGGTTTAATCGTTTGTGTTTACGACTTCTTTTGTATGTCTGATTTAATGCGGCTGGGCTGAAGAAGATCTTTTCTTTTTAAAGTTTGAAGAACCCCCTCCCCCAGAAGTTTATGATTGTATTAACTTTCTATTTACTGTATATATCTATAATTCATGTATATATATGTATGAAACATACAATGTAACATGTATTCTCTGATGACTTAAGGCCCATGGGTCCGGTGAACTATGACAAATAATTATTGTTAAATTATGAATGTATATGATGACTTGTTAACACATGTCACAATGATAAATAATTTACTTACTCAAACCGTAGTTAGCTATGAACCTAGCATACAAGGTTTGTCACGGTTTCAAATAAATCCCTGAAACGGAATATCATTCACTTTTTTGACATTTTTATGATGATACTCTTTTCGTGTTTGTATGAAATCTTCTCTTTTTTCATATTACATAACATGTATGCGAGTTAATTATACGTGAGCCGTTCCACGAGAAAACCTACAGAGGAAACTCTGCGTAAAGAATCGACCCGGATCAGCCTAAGCATGCCGCAAAGGCTTACTCGGAAAGAAACCTTTCGCCTCCTGTGGATTTTCTGTTTCAGGAATCATTACTCTATACCTCTATCCCCCTGATACGGAATGTGTCATCCTGGATCAGTCTGCGCGGACTGCGAAGGCTGATCTGGGTCGATACAATACGCAGAGGCCTTAATGTTAGTGTTCTCACGGAACGGCTCATGTACTCTATATTTGCGAATTAATCTTATGAAATCGAGGGCTTGGCGTGAAACGGTTGTATCTAAAAACCTTTTTTGACAACCCTGGTTAAGGGGCAATTTCGACCCCTTTGTAAACAATGCAAATTTAGGTGCCATTGCTCAGAACGAGCAATGGTACCTAAATTTTCATTGTTTACCAAGAAAAAAAGATTTAGCGTTTATAAAGACATTATGGCGAGGTGATTAACCTTGGTAAAAAAATACCAATTTTAGTTACAACCGTTTCACGCCAAGCCCTCGAAATAAGGTGCGCAAGTATTACATGTTGTTACCTTTAGGACAGGATTACATATACATTTACGTTCTAATATAATTGAGAACTGAAGGAGGAGGGAATCTTATAATTGACTAAATTACATTTTCCGTAAAGAAAAAGAAATGGTCAAATATAAGTTAAGTACAACATCTATTTAAGGGTTAAAAGAGGACAGAAAAATAGATGGTCAAATATAATTTAGGTACAACATCAATTTAAAGGTAAAAGAGAACAGAAACATAGATGTGGAAATATAAGTTAGATACAACATCAAGTTACGTGGGAAAAGAGAACAGAATAATAGATGGTCAAATATAAGTTAGGAACAACATCAATTTACGGGGACAAGAGAACAGAAAAATAGATGGTCAAATATAAGTTAGATACAACATCCATTTACGGGGAAAATAGAACAGAAAAATATATGGTCAAATATAATTTAGATACAACATCAATATATGGGGAAAAGAGAACAGAAAAATAGATGGTCAAATATAAGTTAGATACAACATCAATTTACGGGGAAAATAGAACAGAAAAATAGATGGTCAAATATAAGTTAGATACATGTACAACATCAATATACCGACAAAAGAGAACAGAAAAATAGATGGTTAAATATAAGTTAGATACAACATCAATTTACGGGGAAAATAGAACAGAAAAATAGATGGTCAAATATAAGTTAGATACAACATCAATTTACGGGGAAAATAGAACAGAAAAATAGATGGTTAAATATAAGTTAGATACAACATCAATTTACGGGGAAAATAGAACAGAAAAATAGATGGTCAAATATAAGTTAGATACAACATCAATATATGGGGAAAAGAGAACAGAAAAATAGATGGTTAAATATAAGTTAGATACAACATCAATTTACGGGGAAAATAGAACAGAAAAATAGATGGTCAAATATAAGTTAGATACAACATCAATATACCGGGAAAAGAGGACAGAAAAATATATGGTCTAATATAAGTTAGATACAACATCAATTTACGGGGAAAATAGAACAGAAAAATAGATGGTCAAATATAAGTTAGATACAACATCAATTTACGGGGAAAATAGAACAGAAAAATAGATGGTTAAATATAAGTTAGATACAACATCAATTTACGGGGAAAATAGAACAGAAAAATAGATGGTCAAATATAAGTTAGATACAACATCAATATATGGGGAAAAGAGAACAGAAAAATAGATGGTTAAATATAAGTTAGATACAACATCAATTTACGGGGAAAATAGAACAGAAAAATAGATGGTCAAATATAAGTTAGATACAACATCAATATACCGGGAAAAGAGGACAGAAAAATATATGGTCTAATATAAGTTAGATACAACATCAATTTACGGGGAAAATAGAACAGAAAAATAGATGGTCAAATATAAGTTAGATATAACATCAATTTACGTGGGAAAAGCGAAAAGAAAAAATAGATGGTCAAATATAAGTTAGATACAACATCAATTTACGAGGGGAAAGAGAACAGAAAAATAGCTGGTCTAATATAAGTTAGATACAAGATCAATTTACCGGGAAAAGAGAACAGAAAGTTAGATGTCTAATATAAGTTAGATACAAGATCAATTTACGGCCAAAGAGAACAGAAAATCGCACGTCTAGCAAAAGAATCAACCAAATGAAAAGTTAACTTTGAATTCTCAACTCTTTTGTTCAAACCACGAGGCTTTCATAACGATTCTTATCGTCACTTGCTCGAATTTATATATACAACTTTTGTAAAACATTTTAAATCATGGTATTATGTGAACACCTGTGAGAGGTACCCAGGGGAAACAACCATGCAATAATCAAAATAATGTTTAACACAAGTAGCATTTCATTTAATATCGGTGGACATGGTGCTTCTAAATTGTGCTCCTCTGCCTAGAATCGCATTCAAAGGGAATTTAAAACGTGATTGAAAAAAGGGAAATTAATTAAAGCATTCGTAATATTATATAAGGGAAACGTTTAGGCGAAGCACGGTTTTGAAATTTCGACTCTTTTGAGACAAGTGGACAGCCGCGACATTCAATACGTTCTGGGTTTATAAAATAAATGTTGAGATAAGTTAACAAAAGCAACAATTATTCAATTCATGGACACATATACATTGCATACATAGCGTATACAACTCGGTCAATGATGTCTTAATGAATGAGTCCTGCTTTACGAAAGTCAACCCTTAGTCACTGCGATTAGACTAGACATAGATTAATCTGGATAGTCTCTATCTAAAGTTGTCTAAAATAATAATACGATATGGTGTGACAAACTGAACCACTTATCATTTAACACAATTCTATTTCAGGGGATGTTCACATCAGACAAAAACGATGGATAGGTTTTTTGGTAACGGCAATATTAAAAGGTAATTATCTCATCTCTGATGCCTCAGGTCGATTGAGGGTTATATACAAGTTATGTAAAAGATGTCGTTTCACGATTGTTGGCCCAATACAAATTAGGTAAAAGAAACGCGAAAATGTAACTGATAGACCTACCACTCTTTTAATCCTGTTCTGATACGGACGGTACTAAACGCGTTATAGGCTAACAGAAATTCATTAAGCAATATCTAGATTTCCTTCAATGTGTTCAAATATGGATCCAAATAATTCTTCAGATTATCCGAGTGTTATACGTACATCGAGGGCTTGGCGTGAAACGTTTGAAACTAAAAACCTATTTTGAAAACCCTGGTTTAGGGGCAATTTTGACCCCTTTGTAAACAATGCTAATTTAGGTGCCATTGCTCAGAACGAGCAATGACACTTAAATTTCCATTGTTTACCAAGTAAAATGAGTTATCGCTTATAAAGACTTTATTGCAAGGTGATTAACCTTGGTAAAACAATACTAATTTAAGTTACAGCCGTTTCACGCCAAGCCCTCGACATGTTACTTTTTGTTGAAAGAGGGCTCTTTAAATACCATATGAAGTAAAGAGTAAATGCCTATTTTTTACACGTTTTAAGGTGCTAAGGTTCTGAGTCACGTGCAAAAGGTGAACAGTAGAGGGTTCCGGCAGACTGATGGAAGCACAGGCCATGACGAAGGTAACGCCATAATAATAGTTCGTACTAATGAAAACTGTAAATACAAATTTGTCAGATAAGCCATGTAATCTGAAATATGTGAACACTGTTTGTCAGATTGTCCTTGTTTATTTGTTTGAGTGTGTTTTCACGCCGTTTTCAACATAATTTAAGTTGTATCTGGACAACAGTTCACTTAATCATGACAAATTAGTAATGACCAGTAGTAGGCTCGGGAATGTGCATTGTCCATGGGCACTACACCATGACCACCGCGACTGGAGATTTAACCCCAAATCCCGATTCAAAAGCCCCGACGCTAAACCGCTCAGCCCCAGCGGATTCATGAGTCCTATGTTTCTTTTTCTTTGAATTGTCAGTTACAAATTGGCGAACAGTAGAGCGCCAGATCAAACAGTGTGGATGTATATCCTTAAACATGTTGCAAAATGTGCTCCAGATAATCCAATATCAGCGCAAGTTTTACAAGTGTAGATTAAATTCTGAAAACGCATAAATGCTATAAGATCATAATTGATAATATCCGTCAGAATGTTCTTGAAACCTTTCGATACGTATATGTGAACAGAGCCGATGTATAGGATAATGTAGGCCAAGCATTTCGACTGGATCGCTGATGTCAGGGTAGGGGGGCCAATAGTACTGGTTAATGACCTCGGAACGACGTTATATAACTTAAAAAAGTGTTGGAAGCGACTTTACAATAACCAGAAAAATGCCATACAGAATCATACTGCGCCGATTAGCAGCTTGGTTTTGGTTTATATATATATATGTCGCAAATACCTTAAAGATGTTTGTTGTAGACCACGGTTCATGTTTTCTTTCAAGACTGAAGGGTTTACAAGTAAAGTTGGTGATCGAACTTTTACAGTCCGGGATAACAGCAGCAGCAGCGGCAAAGTAACTTTAGAAACTTTTAAAACTGACTGCAACTCTTCAAAAGTCTTCCCGATATTTGCATACAATTGAAAAGGATATCTCTTCAGATGTTAAAAACACCCAACACTGGTGTGATGAACACAGTAAGGTGATCATTGTTTCAAAAACTACACATTGTAAAATAGCAAATGAGTCACCATCTATAAATAAAGTATTATTATTATTATTACTATTTAAGGACGTGGTGATACAATGTAGATACAGTTTTCGGTGACAACGACAAGGGTTCGAGTAGCAGCAGTGGTGGTGATGGTGGTTGGTTTTGGGGACGACGAAAACGCGCAGCCGCTGCGAACAGACGATATAAAATAATTTCAAACATCGGACCACAATGCATCATCATAATGCGAACACAGATCCTGTTGTAATATACAAGACTTCACGAATTGAAAAAAAATACCTAATTTTAAGTTTGCTTACTTAATCTTGTAATAAAACCAAGTCAAAATTTATCCGGTATTCGAAGTTCTTTTGTATCATATAAACTGATTGTTTCAATGGAAAACAGAAAAAACGTGTCAAAAGTTTGCATTGCTGAAAAAACAGTGATATCAGAACGGGCCTCTAAATCGTAATATAGAATAAAGATAGCGACGCGAAAATAACACAATGAAGACAATATACAGGGTTCTGAATGTAATCATCTTTCAATAACATGGTACAGGACTTCAGATATAATTTTATAACGATGTAGTTTCGAGTCAAAAATAAATGTTTTCGACGTACATCTTTATTGGAGCCGTCCTACGAGAAAACAAACATTGTGAACTCTACGTAAAGTATCGACTTGATCTTGTATAACCCTAATCAGATGCATTTGCTTGATCAACTCAATAATTTGCAGACCGCACACGAACTCTGCTCGAACATACACGGCTTCTACCCGATCAAACCCGACCGCCTCGATATTCAAGGATCAAGATCAAGGTCAAGGTCACATCGGGCACTTTTGCGGGTTTTTCATAACTGGCCGGGATTCCATCGAAGCAACATCGAAGCAGCATCAACATTCTGCTACAGGTCACCATGCCAAGTGGAAGAAAGGGGGTCGGGAAGGTCGAGTATAGGTCGAGTAGAAGTCGGGATGTGTGTCGGCAAGTCGTCTTGAAGTAGTATGGAAGGGTCTTGAGCTGATCTAGTATGGTCCACTAAAGGTTTTGTAGACCCCCGACCAAACACTTGGTCGAGCACGGTCGCGGAATTTGGACGTTCGGGGAGATCAAGTTAATCAGATCGGCAGTGAGAACGCCCCATTACCTCATACATGTATTCAAAGTCGTATATGACATTATACATATATGAATGTAACTGGAAGTCGTTCATATATAAATGCTATTTGCAGTCGTGCATTACCTATGTGTAAATCCATTTTTGAAGTCGAGCATCGCAAAGCCATATATATGCGCATCTGCTATGCATTTTCGAAATATCATTTACAGGGTCACAGGTTAACTCCTAGAGAAGCAACATCCGAAAGAGAACAGACACAATGCATTTATGTTATGTGCAGTAATAATTCTCAAAGGGAGAGTGTTGCAATAATGATACATAGGTCCTTCATTCGATTACCGTGGCAGCCAGTTTCAAACTTCCAGGAACACATCCCGATCGCCACAGGGAGCTACTCAGCTAAGAGAAAAGTAGATAGTTATACTACAAATTAATACAACCACAGTATTTCAAAGTTTCAAGAAGCCCTAGCAGAAATTACCAAGTCCTACGTAGTGAATAAGATTCGTAAATCTGGTAAATATAGTCTCGAGTCTACACACATTTTAGTGCACCAGAATGTTATTGTATCAGAGCTTTAGATAAGGACAAATGAGCTGTCCCGCGAGAAAACCAACATTATGGCCTCTGCGTAATGTATCGACCCAGATCAGCCTGCGCAGTCCGCGTGGGCTAATCCGGGCCGATACATTCGGTCTCAGGGGGATAGAGGTATAGAGTAATGATTCCACAAACAGAAAATCCACAGGAGGCAATAAGTGTCTGTCCGGGTTTGCCTTCGCGGCATGCTTAGGCTGATCCGGGTCGATTCTCTACGCTGAGTCACTAATGTTGGTTTTCTCGCGGGACGGCTTATTTTCTTAAATTGGATGTGTCATTCCAAACACTAACTAATTGGGTATAGATGATTTGCATAGGGCAAATGCAGAAACTATTTTCAATAACGTTGTAGACATGTTAAATCAAATGGGTATACATTTGAAAGGTCTCTGAGGGATAAGCACTGATAGAGTCTCAGCCATGGTTTTGAATAAATCAGGTGTGGACATCAGATTTAAAGAGTCTGTTCCATTTGACCTTGTCACACATTATGTTGCCCATACAGGCTGTGTTGTGTGTTATTTAACCTGTCATTCAAGAATATGGCAACCCCTACCACACTACAGGCTAGCCCTGACCTCTCTCTGTAATTTGTTAAACCCCACACTAAACTATACTGAGGAGATATAGAACGTATGTATGTAGATACAGTAGGCATGGTATGATTTCGGTCTGAGTTGGGTTCCGTTCAGTCCTTCCCCAGAGAGTACCGTGTGAATGGGCATAATCTTTGTCAAGACATATTCTCCTGTCTCAATCTGGCCATTGAAACACAAATGGTTTTCCCGCTGTTTGAGAAGCAGCGGAGCGCCTGCTGGTCGTTCCTATATCCACTGCGGATTTTTAAAAGGGTTCGGTAGGCAGCAAGACTACCTTGAGAAGTAGCACGTCTATCCAAACTTTAGATACTATTAAGGAAAAGGCGTGTTTTGAGTCCGTCTTAATAGTTAATTGTTTATCATCAGATAAATAGATCAGTCAACATCTAATTTCAACTGTTGCACAAGTTTTTGTTGTTTACATATACATGTACATTTAAATAAATGTAAAATATGGTAAGGTATGTTACTGTATCTCTCTCTACACACTTGTAAACGGAATAATCTGACAAGAATATGTTTTGGCTTAGATGTCTCAGAGATGGATCAATTATGTGCTGTCTGTGACTGGATGTTACAGTGTACTTATAATTATATAAAGATAGCTTAGAAACTCAAATAGATTTCAAACATAAACAATATAACTAGAACTGCTTTCAATTACACTTTCCCACACGCAACATGATTGTAGCAGGCGCTTCTGAAAATGCAAAATTTGGAATTCCCACACACATATTTAGTGTAAACATTGAATTGAGTTGGGAGCATTGTGAAAAATGAAAACATTTTCTAAATTGAAGTATTTTTCCCCTTTTCCATGGTGGTTTCAAACGTCTTTTACCGCAGAAGCGAGACCAATTGTCTGCGTGTTGGAAACAACAAAATCACATAGGTAATCCAAATTCAGGCAAAAGTTTAACCATCAACATACCTCGTTGTGAAGAGTAATTAAATCCGTTAAGAAATTGCGAATGAACGCGAAATAAACCAACAATAAATCAACATGAATAGATGTACACGTTGACTACATTTTGTAATTGTCAATGACATTTTACACACTGTAACGTTGTAGTAAATATAAACTCATGTATTTGTCCGAGTAATTATTCCGTAAACCTACGAGACACTATGTATACGACATACTCTTAGTAAATATAAACTCCACTAAACACTTAAGCTTACATATATATAATTGAATTAAGTACTTCTGTTTATATCATGCAATAATTCATACCGCGGTATAGCAGACTACTAATTAGTACGTACTCTGCAGCACATAATGAAACATAATTCGAAAATGTGACGTTGGCCAAATGGAACGATAGTCTTATTTACATTACCTCTCATTTTTCATTCATGCAATTCAGCCGTTATTTTTTTATCAGGTCAATTCAACTCTATTTTATTCGGCAAGTCTGCATATAAGTGCCATTGGCCATTCACAAGTGTATACACGTAAAGAATATGGCTCATTAACGTAAACAAAAATCCCATTCGTTTAAATAATGTAAATATACAAATACAAAAATCAATTATAATATGCAAGAGAAGTACTATTATGTTTAGGTAACCAAGAATTATAGTTAATGAATACATTAGCAAATGATCTTAGTTATTACTAAACACCATCATATGTTAATTAATACAATATTCTCTATACTCAGCTTTTGAAATATAGTTTGCAATATTCATTTGAACTTTTTTATCTCTCTGTCTCTCTGTTTCTCTGTCTCTTTTTACTTATTTTCCTGTCGCAAACATCTCCTGCGTAGGCTTCTGTGTTACTCGGCACAATAGTTGTAACCTTATATTGTTGTTTTTTGCTATCATTAATTGATCAATACTGTAATAAAGAAAACACTAATTGTCTGTTTGTTAAACGACCGAATATTTTTACATATATATAATATTTAGAAAGAAACTTATTAAGTTGAGTCGAGTAAAACATAATCATGTTAATCACTTAAAGAGGTTTAACAGTGGAATAATAAATTGTAGTAAAACGTTCAGCTATATGTCGGTCAGGTCACCAATAGGACGACGGTCAGTTCATCTAACGTTTTATCCTGACTTTCCCGCACCAGTTCTCCTCACATTATTTCCCCGGGACAACTGGCTACCTTTACGCATAGATTAATAATCCCCTGGCGAAGACAGGGTTACGTCAGTCACAATGGCATTTATGAATCATAAAGAAAAAGGAATAACCGAACCAGAGTTCGAATTCCAATTATTGGTTTAATAGCCCTCGTCGAAAGTAAGGGTTTTATTAATTGATTGACGCTCTGTGAAATCAAACGGTTGAATGTTGCGACCAGTGTAGACCCAGATGAAAAAAGTGCAGCCACGCAGTCTGATATGGCACTGAATTGTTCGCCAATAAGTCATAACATGTTTTAAGAAACTTCCATTTGAACATGACATAATAACCTTAAGTTTGTTTTCCCGGAGCACCGGTCCAAGTCATTTTCGAAACTGTGACTATTTCATTTGTCGTTGGAAAGTAGAGACACGTATAGGACTATGCATCTATTTGCTAAGCTAAACTTTGATGTCTTGTACAAGGCTAGAAGTATATGATAATGACGTTTTACATCTACGCTATTCAAAAAAAATATGAATTTAGACATACTAGGATAAAAAATATGTTTCGATATAGTGTATTTGCAATGAGAATCAAAGCGCCTATGTCACAGTAGTGGCGATCGTGTAGAAAATCCTGCAAAGTGACAAGGAGTACCTCGGTGTAAGCCTTGCGATTTTCAATATATATATAGGCATTTACGATAACGCTCGATCTCCAACTCATTTCGGCTACACTTTCAGCATTGATTGCTAATTGACGTTAGAACGTACAGACTTGTCTAACTTGTACACTGCATGGCATCGAGTCCTTTAAACCTTTGTAAACCAGTCTTATCATCTAGACGCTTTCATATAAAGCGTTTATAATATTGAGATTTAAGAACAATCTATAACCATTCTCGTGAGCTATTTATAGAACCTTTTGAAATTTCCAGAATATCATGAGGGTTATAGAATGCGCAATGATATTTATTATCTGCCAAAACATAAAGAAAGATAATATTTACATAATTCAACTCTATGTAGATATTATATCAAGACATCTCAAATCTTAGTTTCAATCCTGTACATATGTACCAAAGTAGCACTGACATTATTATTATTAATCGTGTCTCTGCATCCCTGATGGAACTATATTTGGCGGTTTAACGGATGTACGTTATTTGGCTGGCAGTAAGGAATAAAAGGTCAACGGGCTGTTCAAAACTGACTATGTAAATGTTTTCGTTGTTGTCGTGTCTGTTAGCATTGCGGCGATTGTCAAACCAAATCATTTCCTTTCGCTATACAGATGCCCCAACCGGCTTGGTTATGTAGTAGTAGAACGTCCGCCTGTTTCAGGAGGTTGCGGATTCGATCCTTGGTCGTGTCATACCAAAGTCTTTGAAATTGATAGTAATGGCTGCCCTCCTCAGCGTTGCGGGGTTAGTAATACGACTGAATTGCTCGTGTCATGATACATTGAGCAGTATAACTAATAACTTACCCAAGACATGCCGTAATATAACTGAACAATTGTTGAAAGCAGCGTAGAACAACAAACAATTAATCAATCAACACAGATGCGTATACCAACAGTACTTTCAGCGCTTTGATTCCTTTGGTCACTATGTTTTCAACTATATTCAATAATGATATTTTCATTTTAAGAAATGATTCCTTTTCTGTCTTGATATTCTATTTGTTTTTGTCTTGATATACTAAAACTGGTCTGCAGTGGAATCAAAGCAGAACAACATCAAAAGGCCAGTTGTTGTCATAACCGATTTATGCAATATTGTCTAATGAAATCGCTTGATACATTGTCCTGTTTATTGTTTGTATTCAACGTTTGGATACTGGACCAGTGGTCAGGGCAACACACGCAAACATCTTTCGACTTCGACTTATTGGAGTCAGCATACAATACAATAATAGTGATCTGATTCAGGAGAGACCAGCTTTTTAAAGGGTATTTTGATATAATCAGATTGGCTCCATTTATATGAACCACCCCACGAGAAAACCAACATTATAGTATTTGCGTAATGTATCGACCCAGATCAGGGCCGACACATTCCGTCTCAGTGGGGTAGAGGTATAAAACAATGATTCATGAAACAGAAAAAACACAGGAGGCGAAAAGTGTCTGTCCGGGTTACCCAGGGATCATGAATAAGTGAACTATCGTCGTGATATAACTGAAATAATGTTGAAAGCGGCGTAAAACCCCAATCAATCAAACAAACAAACAAACAAAAAGCCTGCGCGGCATGCTTAGGCTGATCCGGGTCGATACTTTTCGCGGAGTCCACAGTGTTGGTTTTCTCGCGAGACGGCTCATATGTGTTTGTCAGAAGTTCCATTGGTACCACATGCAAATCAGAGAAGACCGTATCGAATCATTCAAAATATTGTACGGAACAGACGAAGTAAAATCCATATATCCTAATACTGTTAAGAACTGTTACTGTTCTGACGCCGAACTGTAACTACCCGAAACAAGTTGCCAGACCAAGTGATCTAAGCAAAAATATAAATAATTTTAAAAGCTTGCTCAACAAACATTGAACGAAACAGGTAATACAATTTGTGCCCGATTTCCCTGGACCGAAAGATGAAACAAAACACATTATGAAGACAGTTCAGGAAGATGACTGGCCTTTACAGACCTCTGCAAAAGGTAAAGGTTAACAAAAAATATAAGTATGAAGTGAAGGGCCTGGTGAAACTGTTAGTTTCCATAGTACATAGATATTACATGATCCATTTACACCTGACGAAGTTAGATTCCATATTAGGCCCAGCAGTTTAATTAATCAGCAATTATTATACTTTTGATCATTTGTACCTTACCACATATAGACGCTTTCTGAAAATCTCTATAGCAGATAACTTTTAAAAACAATGTGAGAAAAGGAGAAATCGCTCAGGATGAGAAATTTCTTCTTTTGCAACAATGTTTTCAACTTTATTAAATAAGTGTTCTTTCAATTATGGATACTTTTTACCATTTCGATCTGCAACTTTAAACTTACGAAACACTTCTTCTGTCCATATTATTAACCATACTTATGTAGATGTGATACTGATGTCTGCATATCTGTTTTGTAATAAAACAAATGTATACATATACAGTGATTTAGCTTGATATAGTCCGTACATGTTAACCTGTCTAACCTAAAAACTGATACATATAGATCCTAACCAAGCCCAATACAGACGTGTCTAATACTTACCATAATACAGTGAAGTCAAGGATAAAATCATGGGTACCGTTTAACGAGGGCTTGTGTCAAATCTCGAGATCTCTAATAAGTCCGGCGTTTCAGACAGGCATACATTAATCTTAAAAACCAAGGTGTAGTATTTGTGTTGATTAGTGCACAGGGACTTGCTCCTCTAAATATAGATATGACCTACTCTATGCATAGATATCATATCTAATGCATAGAGTAGGTCATATCTAATTTTAGAGAAGCAAGTCCCTGTGATTAGTGTCATATATATCATTTAATGACTTTGGTTAATAAGTATCATTTGTACTTTGATTTGTAATAAGACAAGAGTTGTCTTCCGTAATTAATAATAAACATGGAGTTCGTCAGTTGTTGTCCTAAAGTCCATGAGCGAATATTACAATTAGGAGTATAAAGCGAGGCTCCGTGTTAAGCGAACAGTTGTTTAAAAATGTGTCTGCGCATGCACGCAATCTGATCCAGCAGGACAGCACTTTCCACAGTTTCAAATATATTTCTTTAGGCTTTCTTTAATTTATTTAGTTGGAGTTCAGAGCCAAATCAAACTGCGTTGAAGCACATGTTAATTTAGATGTATGCTCGTCGCAAATTGATTAATGGCGTACTTTCATAGAGCACTGCTCAATTGTCGATATGAGCAGCCTCTATACCTAGACAATCTTTATCACATCGTTTTGTTTTCATTTCTGACAGAAAATCGAATTCCGTCCAATATGCGCATACATAAAAGATATCTTTAGATAAGTGGACTTAAATATATCTCCTTGAGTATTAATATAAATTATAAGTATCCATGTAATTGATATACATCGGAAAATATACAATATATATATATGAATTATTTATATATATACCCTTGTCAATGGAAAATCAAACAAATAATTAATAATCCACATGCGGTATAGGTACCCACAATCTCATTAAAATCATCTCCTATTAACGCTACGCATTTGGTCAGATCGTGTACTTTAGTCAGATTGAGGTACCCATAAACGATCTGATGTGCCTAAAACATATTCTGAATTATGTGGATTATAATATACTATTGTAATAATAATCATAAAATAAAACCCCACCGCAGAAGCCTGCCAAAATAATGCCACTTAATGTTGACGTTTGACGAATATATTGTATACGCCTGACTTTTTTAGAATAAAAACAAGCCTTTTCAAGAAAAAAGATATTATTGTTTTTATGAGCAATGAAGGCTGAGCCAAGACTTTACATACACTTTATTAGTATGAGTGAAACTTGTCAAACATCAAAACGTCAAACTCGACCGCTACCAGTTTCAGACCAGGACAATTAATATGACGTCAACGCTACGATACAGCGAAACCAGTTTTCGCCTGACGCGTTTCAACTATGTATCTAAACTTCACATGAAAGCTATATATACATAATCCTGAACTAACACCACTTTAAAGGTAGTAGGAGCCTAATGGGCAACATTTCAAATTATGATCAGCTTGATAATTTCTTAATGTGTATCATTTCCTGGATTCAAAAACAAAATTTAAAAGAAATTTAACCTCAAATAGCAATTTAATTTTAATTTTAATTACCCTACCCCCCTTTCAGAGTTTCGATAAAAACGACATCACCCGAGAGACAAAAAAATCCTTTATTTCTTTTATTTTTCAACATTTTGGTAATACTTTGGTATCAAAGTAACAAAACATATATTTGCTTTCAGAAATAATACATTATTGATCACATCACCAACAAATATAATCAAACTGTACTGGAATAGTCATATAGTATTACGATTTTAACATACTATTTTGACCGCGTAAAATTGGAACATGGACGTTTAAAAGCAAAAATCAACAAGTTCTAGAAATACTAATGACCTGTTCTTTATTGATAATTAACTTTACCCTTTTGGGAACATTATGCCAAAAAATTATGTATAGAAATATATTTAATTACTTTTTAATTCAAAGTACAATCTGGAGGGATTCGAACCACTACCTTGAAACCCTCAAAAGATTTGAAGTCCCGCGCTTAACAACATAGGCTAAAGCATTCAAATCGAAGAGTTTCAAGTGGAGGTTTTCATTACGCTCCTACTACCTTAAAAGGTCCAATTTATTCCATGCAAACACATGAATAAGGTATATAAACGGTTAATGTTAATTAGCAATACATGATATCCTCGCTTTCAAGTATCTGCAGCAGAAGGTATTAGAAAACATCGGGTTTTTTTTAAAAGTGTCAACTTTTATTTATTAAGACTTTCCAGGTTATCGACTTCGTCTGCTGGAGATTGATTGCATAATGGTAAGGGTTACCTAACGTTCAATTGACAATTGTATATAACATTTTCTTACTGATGCCTTTTGATAACTCACATTTAAAAAAACAAATTATGTTGAACTTTTTTTAAATTTTGTATCAGACTTGCGCAAAGGAAATGCTTCCTTCGAATATACATTTGCATTAGGTAACATCATGGACCAATGCACTGAGCGGCAGAGACGGATTGACATTAACTGTGTATGTATGTTACGAACAAGTATTTGCGAAGGGTCACACAGAGAGTATTTGGCATATACTCTAAATACTTGGAATACCTAGAAATGTTGCAGACACCGTTCTAAAGCTTCCGTTCGTGGAAGACAGTGGTACAGTGGCAGAGAGTCGGCCTCTCGTACCAAAGGTATCGGGTTCGAATCCCGTGATGAGAGGGTGCTGCATTTGGGATTATTTCCATAATAAACGGCGCGAGTACTGGTTATGTCTCCAGGAAGCAGACATCGAGCGTGATTAATATAAGCTTAAAGCTTATTTCGCAATCGATGTAAAATGGATAAGTTTAAACTAAAGCTTCCGTGTAAAGTGTAAATACATAGTTATGAATAGTGATGTAAAGCTAACACGTTTAGACAAAGGTAGGTTTATTGATTGATTGTTTAGTGCTTTACGCCTCTTCGAACACTTTTACAGAAATATCACGGCGTTCCATTGGTCAGTTACCAGTACTACTGGCCCATTTATCCTGACAAAAGTCATTCAGTCGTAATGCTAAGACAACATCCCCGTGCATCAAGTAGAGCCTTTCTTGATGCCCTAAGTTTAAATCAAGCAACATCAGCAGCACATGCTTGTAAGTTATGTTTTCAAAAAAAGTTAAACAATGAAAAAAGAACAGAAATAACTCCCGCAGTGTATTTTGTTGATTTCTATTTATCGAAAGAAGAAAAGGGTGTCGAAGGCAGAAATTTATCTTTTACAGAAGACTCCACTTTGCGTTTTTTTAGTATGTTAAAACAATAACAATTATACTTTAATAGTCGTGTTTGCTTGATATGCATCAGATGTAAAGGAGCCATTTACAGCCACTGCATTAATCGACTAACATTTACCCGTTTCCACATACAGACGCATTAGTGCAGATCTGCAACACACGACTTCTGATAAAATGTTGATAAAAAAAGAACGTATTCATAATAAGCAATGTCTTCTTTTGTCATTTTTTTTTAAAGGATGTCCCAAAAACATGTCCCCATAAACCATGTCACATGGTATTACTTCGTGCAGTATTTATATTAATGTATTTCTCGGTACATACACTCCCAAAAAGTTATAACGCATCGAATTTGAAATTGCTATAGTTTCTACAATTTTATCTGTATACGTACTGTTCTGTTTTTTATTGCTGAATTTGATACTTCTTTTGTGAAAATGTCGTTAAATTCGGATAATAAAAGCAGCCGTAAACAACGAAATCGTCATGTTTGCCAATTCCCAAGTCCTTACCATCTACCATATTTGTTATTCATATAAGTCAGTGAGTAAACTATTGTACATGCATAAAGAACATTGATATGTAAATAATAATGTAATGAGTGTCGCATGGAGATCAAACACGCGTAGTCAGTATGGCAACAACAGCAGCTTCCGTATGTCAGGTATGCTCAACATACATTTTTCCTCGATATTAAGAGAAAATAAGTTATTTGTAAACAAAATTAGTAATTTTGTTTTTCGGACGCGCAAGTTCGTAACAGAGCGTCTGCATGCAAATTGTGACCACCAGTGCGCAAGATCGGTTTTTGGTCTTAAATCCCCTGAAGAATCAAAAGCGCTAAGCAGCAGAAATATCTCGACAGGATGTCGGCATCTACACATGTTATCGCAACGTGAGTTTCGCAACTACGTAATTTCCATACGAAGTCGCTGCCAAGCAGTTATCTCAACCAGAAATGGCACACATTATATTGACGTAAAGCACTGTTGTAAAAGCAGTATACAATTCGGACATAATAAGCTTCTTCTTTAGATAAATAAAACCCAAAACAACGACATATTTTGTGATGTTCGACTTTTCTCAACTTAATCAAATGCATATTTCTTTTTATGAAGGAAGATGTGCTCATGTTTCTGAATTCTTTTTGTTAAGTTTGTAACATACTTTGGAAAATTAATAGTAACTTCGCAACCTCTTTGGCGTTTTGGCAAAATTAAGGAAACCCCAAGTGATGCGTTTTAATTTTGTGTGAGTGTAAAGGCTTTAAATATTGTCAAATATATTATATTTAAGAATTGTATTAATATATTTGGTTTTGAATTGTATCAATGATATTCTGTTATTTCGGAAATCTAAATGACAAAGCATAACAGTACTCAGTGAAGGATAACGACAAACCACTCGTTACCGCAATTGTATAGACAAATCATGATACATTGAAGGAGTCACTAAACCCTACACTTTTGATGTGATCTTCCAATCTGAAGTACGTCAGTTGACCTATTAGATTGTCAACTGGCTTAAATTAGGTGAAACAAACAGGTCTAGTACAACAATGTCTCACTGATAAATAAACAAAATGTGCTTTTTATTAATTGGAGTATATTGGTTAAAAGTAAGTGTTGTATTAATTAAATTGCAACCTCAATTTGAAAACTTGAGCTGTATTCCTACTTGTTAAAAGTTTCAAAAGTTTATTTGTTACTCACGTTACATTTCAACAGTGTCGTATGAGGTCATATTAACAACATATATACCTATTGTAATATGGGAAAAGACCAGGCTATGAGGTAATACATTACAAAAGTATATGAAATTCAAGAAGGAAAAAAGAATGCAGTTGATGAAGTTTATAAAGTTACAAGTTTGTGTTAGTTTTATCCGGTTATTTCCGTTTTTTTATTTTTGTTTTATAGGTAATTGCATTCGGGGTTTTCGTATTTATGAAACTAAAGAATTTATTTCTCTCTCCTAAAAAAAAGAGTACAGTTAAATAAATGAAATTCAACTGCAATTGTATTGATGGTTACATTCATTACAAAGTCTATCGTTACGGTCTAAAGAACTCAATCGTTCACTTTCGATCGGTAAATGGTTATTACACAACGGAATTGAATCTGCGGAGGTTGATTGATTGGGGTTGAACGCCGTTTTTAACAATTTCTCAGTTATATCACGACGGCCAGTTCACCTACTCATGCATTTCCTGGTTTTCTCACACCAGTACTCCAGACAACAATCTTCCCAAGCAACGATTGACAAAAGTCAATGCGACAAGCGTCCACATAGACTTAGCCCATTGGTGGACGCTTGTCGCATTGACTTTTGTCAATCGTCGGAAAGAAAGTTGGCCGAGCCGGGATTCGAAATCACGACCCCTGGATTGACAGCCCGCGTCGCTACCGACTGAGCTACCGGGGCTCTGCGGAGGTATGATATCAAAATACTTTTCTAGACAGTGTTCAGTCTTGTACATTTGGTAATTTGGTAGTTTATAAAATTACAGTTCATATTACTGTGCAATGTTTGAAAATATTGACAACTGAGAGTAAAATCTATCTTGGTTAGTAACACAGATTTATTTACAATGTTAAACGGGATATTCCATACATAACTTAATCCACACTTATCGAAAATTCCCTTTACACTTAAAAGCAATTTATAGTCATAATTATTATTATTATAATCGTTTAGAACCAGTCTATATAGCTTTGCAGAGAGCTTTGTGCTATTACATAAACTATTGTGCCATTAGCCAATTATCATTTTCTTGATGCTTATAGATATAGGATATCGTCCCAAATCGCCGTTTACCATCATATGAGGTTTGTTTTTCCTGACAGGCAAAACATTTTTAAGAAAGTATGTGTGCACATTTCTTAACATGGTGGATAACCAAAACGCCCTATTTCACACCAGTAGGTCAATAAAGGTAAAGTTGTAGAATCAATTTATTAAAGCTGACATTCAATTTTAAAGCCTCGGTCACAATGAACCCAAGACGTATTTGTGCCACGACACGACAGAACATTTGAGCAAATCTTGGGTCATCGGAGTTCGTCGCAAGACAATCCTACGACATTTTGAGCATCGTGGCATCAACTTGCCGTCGTGAGGCAAAAATGAAAATTGGATTGTTTGTGGTATCGTCGTGAGTCTCGTGATAAATATCTTGTCGTGGGTACCAGAAGAGGTTTTTTTAGTCAAACAATCTTACGACCGTCGTACGACTGTCCTTCGACTACCTCAGACTGTTGCAAGACAATCGTGAGACTCTTGCAAGATATTTCACGAATATTATAGTTCGTAAGAGGCTCACACAACATAGCAAGTCTATCGTGCGTTAGTCTTGCAACATATGCTCGTTGTTTGAGGGGAACGAGTATATAGCTCGGGCGAATAAACGCTTAGAAATTAATCTGTCTGTCGTCGCTGAGAGAGGATGGCTATTTCACATGGGCGACTACGCATATGATGCTGAGGGGGAACTCCAGCACGAGCATTATATAGTTTTGTTGGCGTTGATCTGGGCCCGGGAGCAGTGCAGAAACCGGCGAAACCACCGAGGTTGACCGTGATTCGAGCGGCGCCTAATGGACAGTATAGTACTCTGATGCAAGAGTTGGAGTGGGAATCTTCCGGTGACTTCGAGGTGTTCGTGCGGATTTAGCCTGGCATGTTTCAGGAGCTGTTGCTGAGTGTCGCCCCTCTCATCAGCAAGTGCCGACTGCGAGGCTGAAACACCCCTTTTGAGCCTGGGCTGAAGCTGGCCATCACCCTGCACTATATGGTAACAGTTATCTTAGCCTGGCATACTCCTTTCGTGTCCCTCACAACACCATCTCAGGTTTGTTCCGGATGTTACCCATGTCATCGTTGATGAGAACGTTGGCTAAACGATGCAGACCCCGATTACACCTGAAGGATGGCGCCAAGTGGCAAACCGATTCCGAGTCCGGTGGAATTATCACCATTGCATTTGGGGCCATCGATGTCAAACATGTGGCCATCAAGGCACCTAAGAACATCGGGCCCAGGCACTACAATTAGAAGGGTTACTGATACATAGCCCTGCTGGGAGTTGTTGACGGTAATAACGATTTCCTTTGGGCGGACGTTGGCGCAGAGGTGTCCGCATCGGACACTGACATTTTCAACAACGGCCCGCTGAGGGAGGACCTGTAAAATAACCGAGTGGGCTTCCCTGAGCCTGAACTCCTGCCTTGTGATGACCACAACATCCCATACTCCCTGGTGGGGGACGACGCATTCGCGCGGCGCCCCTGAAAGATGAAGCCGTACGGGGGAAGGGTGCTTGACAATGACGAGGGCATATTCAACTACCGAACCTCGAGGGTCCGGTTCTTCGTGGAGAACGCCTTTGGAATCCCGGCTCACCGCTGGCGCGTCATCCTCACCACCATCAAAATGACGCCCAGACAACTATCTGACCACGTCTAAAACAGACCCCCGACAATGCCCGACAACTCACGATGGTCCTTCGACTGTCGCACGACTGACTTGTGATACACCCACGACATAACCACGATATATCTGTTTTTTCTGTCGCGTCCCCATCCCAAACCATCTTCAATGTGTTGTAGCCCTTGTGACCACTCGAAATATACTTGGGGCATGTTGCAATATCTGGCCACGCAAATATGTTATGTGTCTACCACGACACAATTTCGTATGATCCATTGTGCCCTAGGCTTAAGGTCCAAATGTCTGATTTTTCTATATAATGCGAAAAGAGCTTTTCGTGCTTGTTCAGCAGCATATATTTTTGCGAAAGCAAAATGTATATTCTTTGTAAAAAAAAAAGTACTCCTAGAAAGGAAAGTTTCGTCAACAATCCCAACTTAGTTGTTGTTCACTGACGTATTTCTTTTTTTACCTTTTCTAAAAACTAAGACTTGTGTCTTATTGCAATTAATATCTAACTTCCACGTTGTGCAATATTCAGCGAATGGGTTCAATAGAGAAACTTACTATTCTTCCGTATTTGCAAACAAATAACAGCATCATCCGCATATAATGACGAGATGCTTTAAAGTGTCTAGTGTGGGTCAGTAATGTTGAGAGTTATGTCACTTTTGGATAACAGGTAAATTTCAACATAATTTACCAAAATTGAAAACAAACTAAGTGATACATTTTAACCTTGTCTGACACATTTAAAGCATGGGAAGAAGTTCGTCTGTATGCCATCTGAATCCTATTTAGCCAACATACAGTATTGTTCCGTAATCTTCAGTGCAGATCATTTTTTGTCAAGTCGAAACGAAATGGGGTTTATCATTTAATTGTGATACTTTACTTTATTTTCGGAATTCCTACGTGTGATGATTTAAGAGACATATGATTTAGTGTATCTTGTATCGTCAACTGAACTCTAGCTACCCCAATCAGTCTTCAATATTACAAAAGTCCTTCAGAATGGTTTCAAATTATGAAGCGAAATTCTTTCAGAATCTTTATGATTGATATATTGACTATTTAGTATTTTACGCCGCTTTCCACTTTTTTTCAGTTATATCACGGCGTTTCCTGTGTAAGTTACCAGTACTTCCGGTCCATTTATCGGTTATATCACGGCGTTTCCTGTGTAAGTTACCAGTACTTCTGGTCCATTTTCGGTTATATCACGGCGTTTCCTGTGTAAGTTACCAGTACTTCTGGTCCATTTTCGGTTATATCACGGCGTTTCCTGTGTAAGTTACCAGTACTTCTGGTCCATTTATCGGTTATATCACGGCGTTTCTTGTGTAAGTTACCAGTACTTCTGGTCCATTTATCGGTTATATCACGGCGTTTCCTGTGTAAGTTACCAGTACTTCTGGTCCATTTATCCGGACACTAGCCTGTCAGTCGTAATGTTAGCCACGCAATTCTGAGCGCCAAGGAGGGCAGCCATTACTGCCATTTAAAAAGTCGTTGGTATTAAAATCGTTTTGAAAACTAAGCTCCATCTATCAGTGCTAAAATGTATTCCGTTACTCTTTGTTATATATACGTATTTAATTGTGTTGTTTTAACGGCCTAAATGACGACTTTTTAAAAATATCTAGGATCGTGTCCTTTGGTGTCATTTAGATTGCAGTCTTTGTAAAAGGATACTCTTGTTTGTCGATGACGATCGTGCCGAGGACAAACATAATGACACGCAAGACATTAGTGAAGATTAAATACAACTTTGTCAGCTCTACATAATGGGATTGAACATTCACGGATTTTACTGGTTACAAACATGTGTCGTGTCAAGTGAAAATGGTTTTAATCGTAGTGTTAACGGAGATGTTTATAATAGCCTAAAATATTCAAAGCCAAATAAAACATGTCACCTAACTGTGTCAATTAAAGTAGCAATATACCGTTTGCTTATTGTAGTTGACTTTATAAAGAAATGCACAATTTCTCCGTCGGTCACAACGTTTAAAGCTACTTTAAAACATTACCCTTTCATGTCTAGATACTTTTCCTATGTTTGTTTAGATTCTTTCTTAGTCATCTGCTGCAGATGTGTTGTACGTAAAAAAGCCTTAACTGAGGATGTCTAGTAATAAACATTTATTTTGACAAATAATGCTGTGTGTTTGTTTACCTGATTCCAAACCATTTATAGTTATATAGAAATGTGATGATAAAAGAGGTAACAGGTTTTGTTCGATATAATGTATTAGCCTTATGGCGATTGTCTCAGTCATTTTATCGTACCGCAATTAAAATGTCAATAAAAACGAAAATAACCTCGCTTAATGAGGCTTAACATTCGCCAAGAACTACAAACAGCGTCTGCTGACAGTTTCTTATCGGTTATTTATATTCCTCATCACCAGAGTGTCTTTTGATGTTCATTAAATACTTTTTTTTATCTTAACAATGAAATTCAATATTAACCCATTCCAACATGCATAATCATTTTGACGGCTCTTTCAGTACTCGTAGCGTATTTTGAAAAATAAATATGACCAAAGTTATTGCTCAAACTATGGAATTTCATGATTTTATTTCTATTCAATAAAAATTATAATTATAATTATTAAAAAAACCTTCTATTGTTTTTCTGTGTTTCTTAAATCTGCTAAATACTTATGCTAAGTGGCTAGGGGTTAGAACAGCAATTAAAAGAAATTCGAAATGTGTTAACTATTATAGCGTCTTTCCATTGATTAAGAAAATAATAATCCACTCCATTTCTTCCTTTCCCAGAATATCTTAACATGTTTTCCATATAAATGTCCAACTAACATCTGTGACGACTACTTAAATTATAGTGACTCAAGAGGAAATTGCTCAAAATGGGCAATTTCTCATGTTCTCAAAATGGGCAATTTCTCATGTTCTCAAAATGTTTTCAACATTACTCAATTATAACGCTTTCATTTAGATACATTTATGACAGTTATATTTAGATGTTTTTGTGAAGTAAACGTTTGAGAGACATCGAGACTAATGCGATATACTTAAGGCTGCTACTAGACTACATAATGCAGTTTAATTATAACACTTTTGATTATTGTTCTCAGCTCTGAATATATGATAACGAATAATTGACCTTTGGCATCTAACCTGAACATTACAAAAAGAACATGGCTGTTTGCAACAAATGTCTGTAGAAATGAATTAACACATTCTTGGTAATTCTATTCGCATATACGGATATTGCAAGAATCTTTAAACAAAAAACCGTATGTAGGTGACCATTGCAAGTCTGGATAAGATCAAGCAAACATGCAGACCGATATTAGTGTACTCTGGTTGCAAATGTACTATGGTTGAGGCTAGACAGTAAAGGCGTAAACACGTCTTTTGTCCAAAGATAACTCGCTTATCAATCAATTATTAATCACTTATTAATCAAATTATCCCTACATTGTTGATACTCAAAAAATAACTGTCTTGCTGAGTATCCACGATATAGAGTTTGGAAGTTCATTAAGGATTTTAGAAGATGAAATCAGAATCTATTCTAGACCTCTTGTTGATTTTGTTGATGTGCAGCTGATCAATCAGTACGTTCATATTGGTTATAAGTTATAAAAAAAAAGAAATGCTATCAAAGTCATGTTTGTCGATGTCAGCTGAAGATAAAACACATGTTTTTTACACAATGTTACTGTTATAGAGACATCCGCAATGAATTAATCTTAGATAGGTTAAATAAGTATGTTTGATTGCATTAAGTAAGTATGATAAACACGCATTTATGTTAACCTTCTCACAAACACAGATCGCGTTCTGAAGGCTGAGGAGCAGACCACGTTTGAAAACATTGTAGCAAAAGGAAATTTGATCATAACTATCAAGTTCTACTGTTGTTAAAAGAAAATTCTAATATTTTGCATTATTATCCTTACATTTACAGATTTTTGGCAAGATCTTTTCGAAGTCGTCTGCTGCAGATTTGCTGTTTGCGAGAATTAGTAACCAGGAACGTAGATGATATCTTATCTACGTCCCTGGTTTAACTACACATCCAGATTAATGTGCTAAGTTAATTGCCATGAACTATTTACGGACTATGTGAGTTATGTACCGTAAATAAATTACGTCGTTATTATTCCGACGACACTGAATGAAAGGTCGTCTCAGATGTACCATACATTTTCATGAATAGGTGCCTGCTCTTCTACCAACCCCTGATGCAGCGATGAAAACGGTACTTATCTAATCGGAATGTTCGGTCATCACCGGTTCTCTATCATGTTTATTTATATGGTTTATTATCCGTGTTGATACCTAATGATTTTGAAAGCATAGTTCAATCTTAGATGACCTATAATAAATGGTCATCACATCTATACGAGCATTTGCTAATTGCACCAATGTTTAGACCTGCTTTTAAAAACGTGAAATGGTTATAGATTAGTCCACAACAAAAACAAATGATGGAAATGTTTACATGATGAAAGTGAATCATGTGTTTCAGTACAGAGTAACGAAGTCTAATTTCCTCACCATGTTGTCAATAACAACTTGATTTTAAGTATTCATGTTTTATTGAAAATACATCAAGTCATGTGATTTAACAAGTTTACGTTATGTTTAAATACACTATTGTGACTTAGAGACCGTATAGACACTGTGCAGTCATTTTGTATACATTGTGATATTCGTAAAATTGTATTAACGCTTTTCCAGATACAGACGCTTTCTGATGACTCTGCAGCAGACAACTGTCGAAAACATTGTGACAAATTGCACTTTTATACATTTTAAAGAGATTTCCAATATTTTCCACAGATGTTCTACTTCAGAGTTATGGTATGTGGGAAAGGGTTAAATTCACACGTGTCAGGGCAATAAACGGTTCTCTCATCTTACCTTACTGTCGATAATACATGTACGTTGTTATGAATCTGTATGAGTAACCTATGTTACATATATTTAACAAGCAGATGCCTCTGAAGCAGATGACTTTTGAAAACAACAAGAAGTGCACTTTTTCATGAAATCCTTACGTATATTCATGAACATTGAACATAAGGCTAAGGTAGATCATGAATATTCAAATGTTCCGCCTTAACTGGTACGTTTGATGTATAACTCTTTTCTACTGAATAAACATGAATGTTTTGATATGATTATCGACACGTTCTTGCACTTTCATACGTTTTTCTCCAGGATGATAAACACATACCAAAGTTGTGTACCAATAGAATACTACATGAAGGCTGATGATTCATGTACACAGTGTTTGAAAACAAGAGAAAATATGTAAACAGATTAAATAGAACATTGTAAAAGTTTCAACATGTACGACTGTTAACACAAGTTATCCTGGTCAAGGCACCAAAAAGCGTCCATTTAACGGCAAGGAAATTATACACAGGTTTCGTACGTTCCGACAGAGGATTGGTTACTTGGCTGTTGTTCTGTGTGGACTATACATCCTGAAAATAAATCCATACTACTGATTAACTGTTTCCCGCGTAAAATTACTCATGATCAACAATATCTGCTTTAGCCAAAATGTTGCCAAAAGTCGTCCGCTGAACACAAATGCGTTTTTAAATGTGCATTCAACTCCTCTTACTTTTCGACATACAATTAATCTGCAGACGACCTTGAAAACATATACGAAAACAAGAGAAAAGTATACTATTATATAGAGAAACATTATGACGAATGGGGAAATTTCTCAGTATATGCAATTTCCCCTTTTTCCGTAATGTTTTGAAAGTCGTTTGCCGAAAAGGCGTCAAAATGCGTCTACATGTTGGAAAATGTTAAGGGGTTAAAGCTCTACAAAGGATTCCATTGCTTGTCAAATAGTTAATTATGCATTGGGAGTGTAAACAACAACAACTGAATGATCAAACGATTATATTGTTCGCCGAAAAGATAATTATGCATGGCAACGATAAACAAGAACAAAAGTTGACTGTAAAAAACGATCACTATGAAGCGTAGCAGTACGTGACATACTTCCCCTTGTCTGACAGGACATTCAACGCTTTGTTGCCCCGCCATGCAGTGCCTTATTAAAAAAACCTCTTCACACTTTGTTAACTCTTTCAGCGCCGAATTGTTTAAAATAGACTCTTGCATGTACAAAATTGGGCGTCTCCATTTCTCATATAATACAATTTTTGACTATTTTGATAAATAAAAGGCAAACAATGCTGATTTCAGGTGAGACAGCTCGTTACGAGCTGACTCGCCTGAATCAGTATTGTTTGCAAAAACCTGAATATTGCCTTTGGCGCTGAAAGGGTTAAATAGTAATAATTTACTTGATGTAACTTCTATCCAGTAGTTTCTCTGAAATTCAATACACACCTTTTACTTATAATAATTGTTTGCTTTTTTGTCACCGATTTGGAAGTCTTTTTGTCACAACTTAAAATTTGAAATTAAATTTAACATCTTAGCATGTACAACACAGACGTGATAATCGTTGTGAAGTATTTATCCCAAGAGGTTTAAATTCCTAGACTGAGTTCTGCCTAAACACAAAACAACCCTTGCACATACTGTTTGATTGCTATTGTTTCCGTTAATCCTAGCGGAAATCGCTGTCATTACACTTCGGTGTTTTTATCGGTTATCAACACAAACATTATACAAAAACCAATGGTGTAATCGCATCGCTCTTAATAGTAATTCAGCTAAATATGGCGTTGCGTAGGTTTAATAATTGTCCGGTATGTTTGTTCTTCAGTCGTCGTGTTTTCTACAACCATGAACGCAAAGGAGGTTGATCCATTACTCCTTTTATAGCAGTATTTGAGATAAAAACAACTGGGATCGAAACCTGCTCTACCGTTGTCGAAATGGACGCTCTAACCACGGAGTCAAATATTTATAACAGACAGATTTGGAAACTATGAGCGGAGCTATCTGTGTAACGCCCAGTTAACGAACAATGCAGATCTGGTTCAAACGTCGTGGAGGCACGAAGAGATCTCGATCTGCACTGGCCTCAAAGTTTCGGTGGTCTGTTTTCATACGCCATTACGTATATTTTAATTTGTCTTTGTCAGAGAACATATTTCGAGTCTGTATAAAGATATAGCCACTCGACTGTCATCCGAAACAAATAAATGACTGCCCGTTGGCATTACTAGACATCAAAGCTAAGACTGTGTATGTTTATTTTCTGATACATACGAAATATAACGTCTACCAGAAACCGACTCTTGACAAATGTTTTTGAAAAGAAACACATGATATTGTTTTTACCAAATTGCTTTCAACTGTTCTGTTTTTATCGTTTTATCAATGTTCTAATATATATGTGACCATTTTTCCCTCTGGAATTTTCAAAACGTTAAAGATTTTCAAAATATCAGATCAGGTAGGTAATCAATACACCAGAGTGAAGTAACTGCATATTGTGTATTTAACCAACCCAAAGTGTGTAAAACTCTTACTCATACTGCATGAATGCTTTCAGATATATGAACATTCGAATGTAACTATGAATACATGTTTATAACAATTGTTTTGTGTTAGTTCGAATGTTGCAGTGTTGTATGTTACATGTGGCACATGGGTCCAAGTCCTTCTGGTGACTAAAACAAATATTCACCAGTACCAGCCACCACAACAAATAAAACACAAACGTTATGTACCCGGTCGAAAGGGTTAACGTATTTAGAAAAGTAAACAGAGTTCCTTTTATAAATTGAATGACTAAAACGTCAACAGCTGACCATTCAAATTGCCGTTCGACGAGAAAAAACAACATTGTGGACTATGCGTAAAACATCGCCCAGGATCAGCTTACGCATGCTGGACAGACACTTTCCGCCTTCTGTGGATTTTCTGTTTCAGAAATCATTACTCTATACATGTACCTATATCTCCCTGTGACGGAATTTATTGGCTCGGATTAGCCTGCGCGGACTGCGCAGACTGATCCGGGTCGTTACATTATGCAGATTCTATATTGTTGGTTTTCTCGTGGAACGGCTGAGATATGAACGATCTAAACACTCTTTTTACCGAATAGTCTTAGGAACTATGATGCTTCTGACGTTGCGATTGCTCATATGAACAATCGACAATGCTGCTGCGTTGTTGTTCTTTTATAGGATTTTTTCATTGGCTCGCTGTTTCCATGTTTTTTCATATATATGAAATGAATTACAACTCTGTTTAATCTGTGGGTTTGTGTGAGTGTATGTATATGTGTATGACATAATGTATGTATGTCCATGTTTATATATTTATATATTTGTGTATAATTTAATGTAATATAGATGTTCTTATTATTATGACCTGAAAATAACTGGTAATCATGTATGGACGAGAAACATCTTGTTTAAGTCCAAATAAAATTTGTGTTCTGTTCTGTTCTGTTCTGTTTAATAATAAATATATTTATTTACAGAGACTTTCATTGTTTTCAAAGCCGTCTGCTGCAGAAAAGGTAAATGTGGGAAAGGGTTAAAAGAACAATGTGCTTCTTTATAATTCTCAAATTTGTATCGCTGTAAGAGAGCGATAAGAATTTAATGGAACAATTGACTGCTTATTTATTTTCCTTGACTATCTATCCATCTTCCACGATAATTGAATTGTCTTGTCTTCCTCATGATAGCAGATATTCGTTATGGAAATCTGTACTTTAACCTTATCTTGATGTTCCCGACTTTAACCATTTATTGATGTCCACGACTTTAACCATTCCCACCTATCACAACTATGCATAAGACGACTTTGGAAACATCTAGGCAAACTAATTATTTTTCAAACATTTCAAAAAAGAGAGTGTAAATATTAGACAGAGTTGAAAATATTGTGGCAAGTTAAACAATATTTTACTTGTAACATATCAATTAGTTTGTAGTTTGCTATATATGAAACCTTTCAATCAATGAAAAATGATACAAAGACCTTTAGCGACATGGCTGGTACATACAGATTAAACATTTATCGAGCCTTCCCGCGAGAAAACCAACATCATGTCCGCGCAGACTGATCCGGGCCGACACATTCCGTCTCAGGGTGATAGATGTATAGAGTAATGTTGCCTGAAACGGTAAATCCACAGGAGCCGAAAAGTGCCTTTACGGGATAGCCTGCGCGGCATCCGAAGGCTGATCCGGGTAGATACTTTAGACAAAATCCACAATGTTGGCTTTCTCGCGAGACGGCTTATTTGTATACGTCCAATGTTCCACGTTAACCGAAACAAATGGAGAGGTATTAGTCGAAACTGTCCATTTATATACTCTTAACATAATCATTATGTGGCGCATCTGCGGTAGATGACGTTTGAAAACAGTGTGAGAAAATAAAGGAATATCTTTCTACTCGATTCAATATATTCTCTTAAGATATTTTAAATTTCAGTGTACTGTTGTTTCCAAAGTTGCATGCTGCAGCTTGTTTGTATCTGGGAAAACGTGAGAGATGTACGTTTGGCAAAACTAAACCTTTAAAACCTATTTCTTTTTAACATATAGTCAAAATGACACAAGGGCCTGTAACACAAAGTTCGTAGAAAAAAAGTTATATTTGCTCAGAAATGAACTTTAACTCTTTCAGCGCCAAAGGCAATATTGAGCTTTTTGCAAACAATACAGATTCAGGTGAGTCAGCTCGTGACTATCTCACTTGAAATATGCATTGTTTGGCTGTGAGTTATAAAAATATTCCAAAAATCCTATAACATGAAAATAGAGTCGTCCGAGTTTGAACATGGAAGAGTCTACTTTAGACAATTCGGCGCTGAAAGGGTTAAGCCGCATTATGAATTTCGATTGGTTAATTTCAAGAATGAAATTGCTACTGACCAATCATATACTTGAGCATAATGTCTGTAAACGGAGTATAATGTTACAGTTTTCGAGCCAGCTTTTGTGTATTTGTGACTAGTTTTCTGATGCGATGATTGGGTCTTCCTTTAAACCTTACAAGTAAATATTTGTGCATTAAGATGTGATGTTCCATAAGAGGAAAGTCAATATGTTTGTTGTCGTCGTCTGTCTAGTCGTGATTTATTGGCAGACGAACATTACCCCACTGTGAGAAATGCGTCGTAAACGGATTAAACTAGCTATCGGCATTCGTCTGATAAATGTTGTCCTTCTGATAATTGACGACATTGACCCTTTTATAGAAGATGTAATGTTCTCACGTGTCATAAACCCTTTCCCACGTGCAGACGCATGTTGAAGCATCTTCAACAGTCATCGGATGAAAAAATTGCATCCTGTGTTTTTGCAACAATGCTTTCATCCGTAGAAAATAGCTTTTATTTTATATATTTAAAGTGTCCGTAGTATTTCCTATATTTTCTTATAGTCGTCTGCTGCGGATTTGTTGTAATTGGGAGAAAGGTAAACGAGTATTCCGTTATTCTCTAACAGAAACCTTTGGCGTATTTTAGTAGATACCTTTCTCAAGTATTAGAAATAATGCAAGACAGGATACAAGGACCTGGGTCAGAACCTGGTGTCCAAACTTAATCACTTGTTAAAGCCGAAAAGAATAGAGGCGCATTTTACAATTTGGGGCCAGGGGCATAGCTCCCTTTAGGCGCTGTAGGCACGTGCCTACACATTTTTTTCTCAAAATGCCCCAAAATGCAGCTGCGGCGATAGACATCTGCGTAATGTATCGACCAGATCAGCCTGCGCTGTCCGCGCAGACTGATCCGGCCGACACATTCCGTCTTAGGGGGATATATGTATAGAGTAGTTATTCCTGAAAAAGAAAATCCACAGGAGGCAAAAAGTGTCTCTCCGGGTAGGCTTTTGTCGCATACTTAGGCTGATCCGGGTCGATACTTTACGCAGAGTCCACAATGTTGATTTTCTCATGAGACGGCCTACACATTGATTATTGCCAAGCTACGCCCCTGGGGGTAGTATTAATTGATCTGTTTGGGATCATTAAAAGCAACACTAGGTATTGCACAATTAATCTTTTTGACAGAATATGAATTTATGGCTATAAGATAAACATTCGAGTATTTGATTATATTCAGAGGCAATATAATTTCACGAAATAAACCAATAATAAATCTTATTTGGAGCATTGGGTTCATTTCTGTGCAACTATTATTGTTTACTCCAATGATATACATTTATAATATTACATGTTGTGATTGTTTAAGGGATATGACGTTATCAAATTAACAAATATTCAAATATACAAATATATGCTTATGTGCTATACCAGGGACACTATATTACATGTAATATAATGTCCCTGGCTGTACCAACTAGCACACAGAACGCTTTTATTGTTTCTGGCCCTGCATTTCAAACTAGTATATACTTCACATAAACTGCTTTCGATAGAATTACTGTAGCATTAAACCATTGGCAACACTATATACATGTAGAGGCTGTGGGATCAACATGTGAATGTACCTTAGGTATTATTCCAGTACGATGGAATGTGAATTTTGAGTCAACCTCGAGTATGAAAGTGTATTTATTAAACAGGATTTTGAAATTAGTCTGCTGTAAGTTTACGTATCTCGGAGTGGTTTAGTTAAAGATCTGTCTACATTCCCATGGTGTCTGATTAAAATGTACACCATTTGTTACACGCATGTATGTGAGTATTTTGCAATTATTGTAGAGCAAGATCACCACACTTTTCGTGATGCTAAGGTAGGATTTGTTAAAAGCGCCTCTAATATGTGATCTCCTCACGATTCATCTGCAGAATAATTATTTACAAACCATCAATTATGAGGTCTGGAACAAGTTTATCCCTTTCCCACACACAACAAGTATGCAGCAGACAACTTAGAGAATATCTAGTTAAAAAGTCAAAAATCTCTATTAATACGGTGTCATTACTGAATTGAGATGAAAGCATTGTGGCAAAATAAATTAATTATAATGAGCACTTTCTCCTTTTGTCACAATGTTTTCAAAATTCGTTTGCTGCAGAGGCGTCACAAAGTCACAGCAACGATATGTCTAACCAATAGAATGATTTTCGGCATCGCTCGTCCTTGTAACATATTTATCAATGTTAGTCTTGTCATTCTGTTCAAATACGGACAAGATAGATAATATCTTGATATTCCAGTGTCTGGATTATTCAGACCACCGCGTGTTTGGTGAGATGTAGATGTAGAGCGTCGGTCGGGTCGGGTTGTACGAAATGCTTTGATAGTTGAGCCGTCCCACGAGAATTCCAACATAGTGAACTGTGCGTAAAGTATCGACCCGGATCAGCCTAAGCATGCAACGCAGGCTAAATCGGACAGTCACTTTTCGCCTCCTGTGGATTTTCTGTTTCAGGACTCGTTTCTCTTTACCTTTTTCCCTCTGAGACTTAATGTGTCCGCCCGAATTAGCCTGCGCAGGCTTATCTGGGTCGATACATTATGCAGAGTCCAGAATGTTGGCTTTCTCGTGGAACGGCTCAATTGTTTTGATATGTGTCCATCCTTGCAACTGAGTATTCGTGGAGTAAACATTACTTTTTAGCTCGGGGTAAATTGACCTGTAGTATTGGTAACTTACCGAGTAAACGGCGTGATATATCTGAACACTTGTGTAAAGCGGCGTAGTCGTCATACAAACAAACACATGGAGACAATCAAATAGACATCCTTATATTCTGACTAAGAGTAATTTCTCCTTTTAAAGCAATACTTTCCAAAGTCGTCTGTGTCATGGAAGAGGTTAAGCGTCTCATATAATGAAAACAGTTTTCAGCAGGCACTCGGTTCCTGCATGCATCTATAGGAAAACTCTAGGTCGACAAGTGCATTGGAAATATGTCAAGACATTGGCATATGGTTTTACAGGGAAAGTTATGTATACATATTTGCATAATGTGTAATATGAAAAAGTTAATATGTGTGTACTCCGACTGCTAGTTGTGCTTTATTATTGTCAGTTTATACTTTTGTTTGGATTTAATCATAGCTATGACATGTCTGCAAACACAACACTGGTAGTGACGGTTTCTAATTGTTAAAACATATTACATAGATATCGTCATATTTCCGGTACTACCTGTTTATTATTGGACTTATACCAGAAACATAGTATTATCTCAGAATCATTGCTGATGATAAATTGTGTCAATTTAAAATTTACACACATACCAAAATGAACAGCAATAAATGCTGATTAAAGTAATTCATCAATTTGAGGTATTGTTTGGGTCTGCAACTTATTGCTTTAACTTAGGTTCTTCAAACAAGATCTACTTAATTAGAACAATATAATAACATAAGGATAGCTTTATCGTTGGCTCGTTACTGTATGTCTAATTGAATTGCACCAGGATAACTATTAATCAAAATAAAATAAAGATAGCTTCATCGTTGGCTCTTTAACGTATACCTAATTGCATTGCACTAGGATAACTTCGTCGGTGAATGGAATACGTTTGTTTTGATATACTAGAAACCAGGTCACCATTCTCCACAAAAAAGTACGGTAACCAGACTTAATAATGTCCTCAATTAATGATATCTGAAGACCCCTATTGATTCAATCCACAAGTGTAGGATAAATCTTGAGCGGATTTGCGTTACCAATTTACGCTCATATTATCCTTTTAGAACTGCCTGGTTAGTCAGCGATTACATTTCAATAACCAAGAACACTCCCGTAGTACATATATTAATCATTTTCAATGCATTATATTTCTACTGGATCTAATTCACTGTGCCTGGCTTTATGTGTATGCAAGTGAGTTAGTTCGTTGTTTATTCAATAAACATGACGTCTCCGGCCGAAAATACAATATATAAATAATAATACAAATAAAGTAACCTTTAATCACTCAATCATCTGTTACTTTTACAGTCATTCACCAAATGAATATATACATGTATAACTTTATTGTTTTATTAATTCTGCTTGATCACCACTTTGAAGTATGTTGTGTTAGCTGGCTTCTGTTGTTGAGGCATTACACCAATTGAACAAATATCGTTCGTATATTATCGTATTTAGGACATTTGTAAAGAAACATGACATGCACGTCCGTGGTTTACTTATTTTATCTCTATAAATCGACATAAACGTTTCCAGTTATTAATTCCTTCATATGTAGTGAACTAAACATATATGACTTACAGGAAATTAGTTTGGTAATTCGATAAGGTTTTACCGATATAGTGATCCATTAATCCCTGTATTGTATGTTTATATTGCCCGAGATCGGAAGCAGTTTATTGCCAATAAATATCCTTAGGGATTTTAGGATATAATGCCAAATCAATACTAACACTGATATCTAAGCTGGTGCCGATGCGGCCAATTGATCAACTGGCCGTCAGTTCGATTCGAGGTTCGGCCAGTCGTAATTGACACAACTCACAGTAAACTGTGCACAATTTAGCGTTGGGCTGACCGTCTTTGAGATAAGGTAGGCAGTATAGCATGGTACAAACTGTATATTGAGTACTTGCTGAGAGATCCATATAATGTATGTTTAGATGTTGTGATAATTGAAATACTGTTGAAACTGCGTGTAACCCTTTCCCACATATAGACGCTTTCAGACGCCTCTGCAGCAGACAACTTTTGAAAGGATTGTGGCAAAGGTGAAATTGCTCGTGCGGAGCAATTTCACCATTTGCCAAAATGTTTTCAACTCTAATAATTAAACTCTCATTAATGGAGATTTTTCACATTTTTGAAAAGAAGTTTTCAACGGCGTCTGTTACAGATTTGGGATAAAGTTAACTCCAACTCAACTAAACGTCTTTCCTACCTGACAACTTTAGTTATTTAGTTATATTTCACGTTAATCGTTTTTTTCTTTAATTGCTGTTAATTGTTTATTTATATGGATACCTATACAACGCAAACACGACGCGACACGACTATACTACCGTAAGTCTCATAGTACGTTTATGTACAAGTTGCTAAGTTGAGTAGTATCACCATAGCTTGATAACGATAAATACGGATAATGATTTTGCATGCGTTACCATCCAATCGGATCCCAATTGGCAATCCGCCGTGACCGACTGGTTAGGGTCGGGGATTTGGTACCGGGCGCCACGGGTTTAATACCCAGTCCCGGCAGTCAAGGTGGAGTGCCCTTACGCAAGGCACATTTCCTAGTCTAGTATGGATTTGTTTACCCAGGGACCTTGAATAAGTGATCTCTCAACGTGAAATAACTGAAATAATGTATAAAAACGGCGTAATAACCCACTAACAAAACAAAAAAAAAGATTTTAGTTTCTATTATCTCCCTTACCTATATTAACCAGAAAAGGAAAACAATATCTTATGTAGGGTTTTCCAGTTGAACATAAAGGAACACAACATTATAGGTAGGTTTTCCAGTTGACCATAAAGGAACACAACATTATGGGTAGGTTTTCCTAGTTGACCATAAAGGAGCATGTGTCAGGTCATTTCAGTTGACCATAAAGGGAAAAAAAGTTTTCCATGTAGGTTCATTCAACTGATCACAAAAGAAAACTAAATTCTTTGTAAGTCCATTCATATATCAATTTGGAAAACCACATTATGTGTAAGTCCATTCAATATATCAAGTTGGACAGTCCATCTAATCTACTACACAGGAAAAACATATTCCGTGTAGGTTAATTTAGTTGACAATGTCAGGAAACACAATTCCAAGATTCACCCAGTTGCACTCCTTGCTGTTATTACTATATTTTGTTATTTTGTTATTTTTCCGATACAAATAATCATAGATATTCTTATTTTGAGGATAATTTAGTAATAATTCAGTTTAAACTATCTTACAATTGATGCCTTTGCATTTAGATGAAATTCAATTAGAACATAACAGTTTTATAACTATGCAGAATGCATTGCAAAGAAAGCAACGGTAAGCACTCATGAAACCGACTCATGATACAAATATATTTAGAAGCATACTCAAGGTAAACAAGACCTACGTGTAATCAAATGTCTCGCCTTGAACATAAATATATAGAAGGGTACTAGATGTACCTTTGATCTACATTTGAAAGCCCTACGACGAGTACTTATTAGACAAGTAAAAAAGATACCGAAGCTTTTTCGTTAATGTTTGACGCCAACGTCGCCGCCGCCGCAACACCTTAGTCTCGCTTTCGCAACTTCGTCGCGTCGAGACAAAAACCGAATGAAGTGCGTATTTAGGTGTCACACCAGTGTGGTAGTTCTGTTAGATTGCGTAGAGAAATATTCAAGTCTGGGGTTTCATGGTCAAAGTAGTCATGGGGAATGCTGATTTATTGCAGACATTCTACGTGATTATATACTGGTGTTTCTAATAAATCATTCACGTGTTGCCTTCTATGACTATTTTCTGCGAATACGGGGGTCTGAGATACGGATGTAGTTCAGTGGAACAGACAGTTTGCGTACGAATTATTCATGATGTTATTAGAAATGTTAATATTGTTGAAAGGTTTTGACTACATTAAACCATTTTCTGCGGATATGTTGGAGGCTAAAAATTGTATTACACATTTTGTTTTATCAAACTATGGAATTAACGGTCACCTCATTAAGACAAGAGAAAAATGCCATTGTTAATTGAGCTATATTAGACAATTTCATATATATGTGACTTAAAATCGCAATTTCTTTTGCTATGCTTGCCTAACGCAAACTATATTATGATATACATTACTTTCCCAGAGTAACACTATTGTAATTTATTGTCGATCTCGGGTTTGAACTTACGATCACTATATTGAAAGGCATCGCCATTACCAACTGAGCAATAGCAGCTAGATGCGACGTGACTCAATAGCGTTAGGACAATAGCGTTGGGAAACAGAATTATCTGTTTTCGATTAAAATGTTCCACACTCACTTGAAATACAACATCATACATATTTGTAAGTGTACTCAAGTAGTCATAATCTTAACAAATATTTTAATTTTCGAATAAAGATGCTGATCTTGGTCTATATTGTTGTAAAATATATACAGTCGGATCAAATGTGTTGCTTTAAGTCTCACATAGAAGATACATTATTTCCGGTAATTGATAAAAATTAGAGCAGGGTCATAGCTATATCCGGATCATCACTTGTCGCTTGTCGATTTTCAAGTGATGCTACTAAATTAAAACCCAAACAACGCAATGAAATCGTGAGGGTCGGCAACATAGCATATTTTGATTTACCGTACGCCACCCCTACTATTACGCACATTGTCCAGTCCGACTACATAGACAGGTGTATTTACCTAAGACTGACCTTGTAGGCAATTCATTTTCTCTAGGTTGGTGTTCGAGCTGGAAACCAGGCTGTGTCTCACGTTCACCATGGACGAGCGTCGCGCCGACATGTAGTCGTTGTAACCGGGGTTGATGATTTGTCTTTCTTGTATTTCGTACAGTTTTTGGCTAATGTCTTTACCGATCACCTGATCGAACACGTGGGTCAACACGGGGTCAGAGGTCAAGTGATCTTTGAGGCGTTTATATGACCACGTGAACAATAAACTATCTTCGCTGGCACTGATTGTAACCTGGAATTAAAGAAAAACTTTTATCAGACATAATACAAATATTAATTGTTCAGGCTCTGAGAATAATCTGTAATATGTTTATTGTTCTCAGAAATAAACACTTTTCCCAAAAAACTTCTGTTTGATTAGTTTGGAGATACAATTTGCTTTTTACCAACCAGATATTTTTAGCACAAACTAAGAGCACATAGTAACCTGTTATAGCTTTGAAAGCTGCTTTGTGCGACATTGAGGTCAACTGCTTTTACAAATCAAGCTCACACCATTCTACACATGCGTGAAGTGTTCAGTGATTTGGAAGCTGAAGGGTAGAACATGGCTGTCTTTGTATATCGAGGGCTTGGCGTGAAACAGTTGTAACTAAAATTGGTATTTTTTTACCAGGGTTAATCACCTCGCCATGAAGTCTTTATAAGCGTTAAATCAGTTGTCTTGGTAAACAATGTAAATTTAGGTGCCATTGCTCATTTTGAGCAATGGCTCCTTAATTTGCATTGTTTACAAAGGAGTCAAAATTGCGCCTAAACCAGGGTTTTCAAAATAGGTTTTAAGTTACAACCGTTTCACGCCAAGCCCTTGATACATGTATGTTATCAGCCTCACTGTTGTCTCTCCTATTTTGCAGCCGCATGGTAACATTCAAATCGCAGATTAATCAGCAATATATTTAAATAAGTTACCAATGCTAAGATGGCCATCTCAATGGATAGACATTGACAGGATAATATGACGTCGCGGAGTGAAACAGGTACATGTATATGATTACGCTACATTTGACCACATTTAGCATGGCAGTATGTATAATTAAGGTTTATCAATACCCATTTGAGGGACATTGAAGGTACAGCTATTATTATTGACATTGAAGGTACAGCTATTAGAATTGACATTGAAGGTACAGCTATTAGAATTGTCATGTAAGATTCGCTTGATTAATTGTTACTTTATCGCTATAATAATACTCAAACATGTTTAAAATTGTATCGGAACAACACAGTGCAGTTCTCTCTGAGAAGAATACAAAATAGAGCTACAATAAGAATTGAAGCTATTTAAAACAGAACGACATTAACTGTTATAGTATTTGCATGAATAGTATATTGCGGAGGTTTATCAAGGTGGAATAAGAGCTTTTTTATATTTGAAACACTCTTATAAACGAGGACATAGACAGAACAATATGTCAGCCTTGCGATGATGATCCACTGATAAACATGTAATGTTGAAAACGGCGTAAAATGTCAATACATAGGCAATATTATATTGCAATAGCGATATCGGGTTTGATATTGTACTACGAGGGGGGGTTGATAATTGATGTCAAACTGTCCACGCCCCGAATAGACAATACTAAAACCTGTATCGATACTGCAGTATTAATTTTCTTTTGTTTTATACCATGTATAACTTTTAAGACAGAATAAAGACAAACTATACAAAATTGTATAGTTTAAATAACAAAATAACATAAAGCGTTTATGATTGACGTGTGAATCACGCTCAACTACCACAATTTAAATGTCTTTAGATCATATTTAAGGATGTACTGAACTGAAAAGTGGATATATATTCAACTTTTGTTGTAACATTGTTTTTTTGAAAGTTGGATGTATGGATAATAAAAAACACCTCAAAAAAATGGTATGTTAAATTGGTTAAATGGTACCTAACGACAATACCTTATACATTATATCTCGGCTCAAAAAAAACATTAGAAAATAATAACAATAGGATTTGTCGTTAATCGACAGAAAGCCGGTTATTGGAGGGAGTCGCGAGTTTAACTAATTGCACTTTGAGCCTGAAGTATTATTTACGGCATAGTAAATATTTTTTGAAAACATTTCCAACAAGATAATACACGTATATAAGTATTGTCCCTAAAATGGACTTAGTGTATCAAAAGATTTTTACAAAATTTACAACCGCCCACACCTTGTTTTATATATGATCAGGTCAACTAGCTGTCTTCAGCATCAAGCACCTATTGTCATGGCTTTACAGTTCATTTCTTCCAGATTTACGTTTATGGCGACGGCTTGTCCCTGGGTTGCGGCATCCATTTGGAGGGAATTTTTCTTTAAAAGGCTGTGAACATCTGATCCCAGGGTTCATATGCCTACCTTCTACTTGAAATATTTTGTCTTTTGAGTTGTAATGTATTGTTTAAGAAAGCCATGGAACAAAGGGAACATTTGTTTACACCACCGGTTAAATACGACGCTTAGCGTAACCCATAATGTTTTAATTCCACTGGTTATGATGTGTGAAACCTGTTGGTTAATACGACGTTATGACGCTATTATAAAGTATAACTTAGTTTTCGTTTAAGGAACATGTCAAAATCGGTATATTGAGTTCAGAATGTCTTCGTAGTATGAACTCAAATGCATTGCTGCCAGTGTAGAACAAATGCAATACACTGTGAATCCTTATTGACTTGAGGTATCATTGCTATGAGAGGTTTCACAAGACCAAGCACGACCGATAACCAACTCGTGCTAATAACGTCAGTTGATTTGTGCAATTTTTTGACAAGTAGAACAAAATATTAAAACCAAAGCAATCGTGAGTTAGATCAACTATTTCGGCTAAAATATGTGCATTATCATTTACTCACTGAAACCAAGAAGTAGACAGGGATTCATAGCGAGTTTGAAACCTTTTCAATGGCATCGTAGAAAAATAGGAAATATTTCACCTAAATGAGGGTATGAATGAATGTATGTGCGTGCTTACATGTGTGTGCATGTGTGTATGAATGAATGTATGTGCGTGCTTACATGTGTGTGCATGTGTGTATGAATGAATGTATGTGCGTGCTTACATGTGTGTATGAATGAATGTATGTGCGTGCTTACATGTGTGTGTGCATGTGTGTATGAATGAATGTATGTGCGTGCTTACATGTGTGTGCATGTGTGTATGCATGAATGTATGTGCGTGCTTACATATGTGTGTATGAATGAATGTATGTGCGTGCTTACATGTGTGTGTGCATGTGTGTATGAATGAATGTATGTGCGTGCTTACATGTGTGTGCATGTGTGTATGCATGAATGTATGTGCGTGCTTACATATGTGTGTATGAATGAATGTATGTGCGTGCTTACATGTGTGTGCATGTGTGTATGAATGAATGTATGTGCGTGCTTACATGTATGTACATGTGTGTATGAATGAATGTATGTGCGTGCTTACATGTGTGTGCATGTGTGTATGAATGAATGTATGTGCGTGCTTACATGTATGTACATGTGTATATGAATGAATGTATGTGCGTGCTTACATGTGTGTGCATGTGTGTATGAATGAATGTATGTGCGTGCTTACATGTGTTTGCATGTGTGTATGAATGAATGTATGTGCGTGCTTACATGTGTGTGCACGTGTGTATGAATGAATGTATGTGCGTGCTTACATGTGTGTGCATGTGTGTATGAATACATGAATGTGCGTGCTTACATGTGTGTGCATGTGTGTATGAATGAATGTATGTTCGTGCTTACATGTGTTTGCATGTGTGTATGAATGAATGTATGTGCGTGCTTACATGTGTGTGCATGTGTGTATGAATGAATGTATGTGCGTGCTTACATGTGTTTGCATGTGTGTATGAATGAATGTATGCGCGTGCTTACATGTGTGTGCATATGTGTATGAATGAATGTATGTGCGTGCTTACATGTGTGTGCATGTGTGTATGAATGAATGTATGTGTGTGATTACATGTGTGTGCATGTGTGTATGAATGAATGTATGTAGGTGCGTGCTTACATGTATGTACATGTGTGTATGAATGAATGTATGTGCGTGCTTACATGTGTGTGTGCATGTGTGTATTAATGAATGTATGCTTACATGTATGTACATGTGTGTATGAATGAATGTATGTGCTTGTTTACATGTGTGTGCATGTGTGTATGAATGAATGTATGTGCTTGTTTACATGTGTGTACATGTGTGTATGAATGAATGTATGTGCTTGTTTACATGTGTGTGCATGTGTGTATGAATGAATGTATGTGCGTGCTTACATGTATGTACATGTGTGTATGAATGAATGTTTGTGCGTGCTTACATGTGTGTTTGCATGTGTGTATGAATGAATGTATGTGCGTGCTTAAATGTGTGTGCATGTGTGTATGATTGAATGTATGTGCGTGCTTACATGTGTGTGCATGTGTGTATGAATGAATGTATGTGCGTGCTTACATGTGTGTACATGTGTGTATGATTGAATGTATGTGCGTGCTTACATGTGTGTGCATGTGTGTATGAATGAATGTATGTGCGTGCTTACATGTGTGTGCATGTGTGTATGAATGAATGTATGTGCGTGCTTACATGTGTGTGCATGTGTGTATGAATGAATGTATGTGCGTGCTTACATGTGTGTGCATGTGTGTATGATTGAATGTATGTGCGTGCTTACATGTGTGTGCATGTGTGTATGATTGAATGTATGTGCGTGCTTACATGTGTGTGCATGTGTGTATGAATGAATGTATGTGCGTGCTTACATGTATGTACATGTGTGTATGAATGAATGTATGTGCGTGCTTACATGTGTGTGCATGCGTGTATGAATGAATGTATGTGCGTGCTTACATGTGTGTGCATGTGTGTATGAATGAATGTATGTGCGTGCTTACATGTGTGTGCATGTGTGTATGAATGAATGTATGTGCGTGCTTACATGTATGTACATGTGTGTATGAATGAATGTATGTGCTTGTTTACATGTGGGTGCATGTGTGTATGAATGAATGCATGTGCTTGCTTACATGTGGGTGCATGTGTGTGTACGCTCGTACCTTCTTTTGAAATCTGGTCCTAATGTGTATTTAATTTGCATTTGTCGAATGGGGGTTATATAGTAAATGCTAACAGTGATGACTAAGTGCAGCCTTTTCATACGGTGTGTCTCACTAAAGGTTTCAATCACTGTGCGCCTACACATAGAAGAGCCATATTTGTTAATACTAAGTAAAAAATAAGTAACCAATTTCATGCTGCCTTCCACTATGCCTTTGATAGAGAGCCAACAAAACCAATGTTCATCCTGCAATTCTACCAGGGGGCTAATTGATACATGTCAGAATGTAGGCGGTGCTGTTTAGAGGACTGGAGTGAGACACACATATGCGTTACCTTAGATGAACTAGTCGCCGTGCTATATCTTAGTTATCGTTGAAAATAGTGTTAAACATAAATCAATCAATGTTCATCCCACAAGCCTTGTTTTTCTTAAACTTAAAATCACTCCAAGACATGAAATGTTATGGTCGTTTGCTGTGTTAAAACAAATATCATTCACGGGGTGGTGATATTCTTTGTTTTGTATTAAACAGACATTCTGGAAGACGACTACCAAAGACTGTCTGTCAGTTAAAAGCTGTCTCTCAATCCTTACGGATGCCTTCATCGTTCAAATGATTGCTTTTATTGACACCATCTCCAGTATATTAAGACAGCCAATAATCTAGAACAAACAAAACAACAACGGTCCAACAAACCACTTTGACCTGATACCAATGAACTGACAGGAAATGAACTGTGTTCGTTTAATTTTCGTTGGATGACTTCTCCTGAATTAGATATATTTGTAAACTGTCTTGTCATTATTAATGTGTAAGAAGATCATATGACGGCTCCTTAGCCAACTGCTGAGCTCCAGAGAGCCTTAGTTAACATGTATCAGCACATTAGTTAGAAACATCAACCGGTGTAGCCATGGATTTCACTAAGCACCGTCAGAAATACTGCTGGATAATATAGGTTTAAACGAATACAACGTACTGACTATATGACCAGACACAACAGACAGATTATTTCCTTGCTGAATGGCACAAAATGAATATTAAAGGATACATACTTCAAGTAAATGCGTATGATTGACATACTCTAGTAGTTAGTGTTCGTATTAATGGTTAATGCCAAACTAGACATTTTGCCAATTCTCGGTTAAGCCTGCACCATCGTACACGTGAACGCGAAGGTTCGTCATTCAGGCAATCAGGATATCCAAAACCTTTTTGTTCATAATCGACCAAGACATGTTAAGTATTTATTACTTGACGTTACTTGCGAATTTTAAATGTCGTTTATTTCAAAGGTTTGGCTCAATTATTGTAGAGTACATGATTAACTCACACCCTGATAGAATTATTGTAGAATATATGATTAACTCCGACCCTGATACAATTATTGTAGGATATATGATTAACTCCGACCCTGATACAATTATTGTAGAATATATGATTAACTCCGACCCTGATACAATTATTGTAGAATATATGATAAACTCACACCCTGATACAATTATTGTAGAATATATGATTAACTCACACCCTGATACAATTATTGTAGAGTATATGATTAACTCACACCCTGATACAATTATTGTAGAATATATGATTAATTCACACCCTGATACAATTATTGTAGAGTATATGATTAACTCACACTATGATACAATTAGTGTAGAATATATGATTAACTCACACCCTGATACAATTATTGTAGAGTATATGATTAACTCACACCCTGATACAATTAGTGTAGAGTATATGACTAACTCACACCCTGATACAATTATTGTAGAATATATGATTAACTCCGACCCTGATACAATTATTGTAGAATATATGATTAACTCACACCCTGATACAATTAGTGTAGAGTATATGATTAACTCACATCCTGATACAATTATTGTAGAATATATGATTAACTCACACTATGATACAATTATTGTAGAATATATGATTAAATCACACCCTGATACAATTATTGTAGAGTATATGATTAACTCACACTATGATACAATTAGTGTAGAATATATGATTAACTCACACCCTGATACAATTATTGTAGAGTATGTGATTAACTCACACTATGATACAATTATTGTAGAGTATATGATTAACTCACACCCTGATACAATTAGTGTAGAGTATATGATTAACTCACACCCTGATACAATTATTGTAGAATATATGATTAACTCACACCCTGATACAATTATTGTAGAGTATATGATTAACTCACACCCTGATACAATTTTTGTAGAATATATGATTAACTCACACCCTGATACAATTATTGTAGAGTATATGATTAACTCAAACCCTAATACAATTATTGTAGAGTATATGGTTAAATCACACACTAATACAATTAGTGTAGTATATGATTAACTCACACTCTGATACAATTATTGTAGAATATGATTAACTCACACCCTGATACAATTATTGTAGAATATATGATTAACTCATACTCTGATACAATTAGTGTAGAATATATGATTAACTCACACCCTGATACAATTATTGTAGACTATATGATTAACTCACACCCTGATACAATTAGTGTAGAGTATATGATTAACTCACATCCTGATACAATTATTGTAGAATATATGATTAACTCACACTATGATACAATTATTGTAGAATATATGATTAAATCACACCCTGATACAATTATTGTAGAGTATATGATTAACTCACACTATGATACAATTAGTGTAGAATATATGATTAACTCACACCCTGATATAATTATTGTAGAGTATGTGATTAACTCACACTATGATACAATTATTGTAGAGTATATGATTAACTCACACCCTGATACAATTAGTGTAGAGTATATGATTAACTCACACCCTGATACAATTATTGTAGAATATATGATTAACTCACACCCTGATACAATTATTGTAGAGTATATGATTAACTCACACCCTGATACAATTATCGTAGAATATATGATTAACTCACACCCTGATACAATTATTGTAGAATATATGATTAACTCACACCCTGATACAATTATTGTAGAGTATATGATTAACTCACACCCTGATACAATTATTGTAGAGTATATGATTAACTCACACTATGATACAATTATTGTAGAATATATGATTAACTCACACCCTGATACAATTATTGTAGAGTATATGATTAACTCACACTATGATACAATTATTGTAGAGTATATGATTAACTCACACCCTAATACAATTATTGTAGAGTATATGGTTAAATCACACACTAATACAATTAGTGTAGTATATGATTAACTCACACTCTGATACAATTATTGTAGAATATGATTAACTCACACCCTGATACAATTATTGTAGAATATATGATTAACTCATACTCTGATACAATTAGTGTAGAATATATGATTAACTCACACCCTGATACAATTATTGTAGACTATATGATTAACTCACACCCTGATACAATTATTGTAGAATATATGATTAACACACACTCTGATACAAGTAGTGTAGAATATATGATTAACACACACTCTGATACAATTATTGTAGAATATATGATTAACTCCGACCCTGATACAATTATTGTAGAATATATGATTAACTCACAGTCTGATACAATTATTGTAGAGGATATGATTAACTCACACCCTGATACAATTATTGTAGAGTATATGATTAACTCACATATTGATACAATTATTGTAGAATATATGATTAACTCACACCCTGATACAATTATTGTAGAATATAAGATTAACACACACCCTGATACAATTATTGTAGAGTATATGATTAACTCACACCCTGATACAATTATTGTAAAGTATACGATTAACTCCGACCCTGATACAATTATTGTAGAATATTTGATTAACTCACACCCTGATACAATTATTGTTGAATATATGATTAACTCACACTCTGATACAATTATTGTAGAATATATGATTAACTCACACCCTGATACAATTATTGTAGAGTATATGATTAACTCACACCCTGATACAATTATTGTAGAATATATGATTAACTCACACTCTGATACAATTATTGTAGAATATTTGATTAACTCACACCCTGATACAATTATTGTTGAATATATGATTAACTCACACTCTGATACAATTATTGTAGAATATATGATTAACTCACACCCTGATACAATTATTGTTGAATATATGATTAACTCACACTCTGATACAATTATTGTAGAGTATATGATTAACTCACACCCTGATACAATTATTGTAGAATATATGATTAACTCACACTATGATACAATTATTGTAGAGTATATGATTAACTCACACTCTGATACAATTATTGTAGACTATATGATTATCTCACACCCTGATACAATTATTGTAGCATATATGATTAACTCACACTATGATACAATTATTGTAGAGTATATGATTAACTCACACTATGATACAATTATTGTAGAGTATATGATTAACTCACACCCTGATACAATTATTGTAGAATATATGATTAACTCACACTATTATACAATTATTGTAGAATATATGATTAACTCACACCCTGATACAATTATTGTAGAGTATATGATTAACTCACACCCTGATACAATTATTGTAGAATATATGATTAACTCACACTATGATACAATTATTGTAGAATATATGAATAACTCACACTCTGATACAATTATTGTAGAATATATGATTAACTCACACTCTGATACAATTATTGTAGAGTATATGATTAACTCACATCCTCATACAATTATTGTAGAATATATGATTAACTCACACTATGATACAATTAGTGTAGAATATATGATTAACTCACACTCTGATACAATTATTGTAGAGTATATGATTAACTCACACCCTGATACAATTATTGTAGAGTATATGATTAACTCACACCCTGATACAATTATTGTAGAATATATGATTAACTCACACCCTGATACAATTATTGTAGAGTATATGATTAACTCACACTATGATACAATTATTGTAGAGTATATGATTAACTCACACCCTGGTACAATTACCGTTGCCGTTTGAAAAGAAACCGGGCAAGTTTACATGATCTTATGTTGTTTTAAATTATTTGAGCCGTCCCTCGAGAAAACAATCCTTGTGGACTCTGCGTAAAGTATCGACCCGGATCAGCCTTAGCATGCAGCGCAGGCTTACCCGGGCACACACTTTTCGCCTCCTGTGGATTTTCTGTTTCATGAATCATTACTCTATACCTCTATCTCCCTGAGTAAATGTGTCGGCCCGCATCAGTTTGCAGGGACTGCGCAGGCTGATCTGGATCGGTACATTACGCAGAGAGGGAGAGGCCATATTGTTGGTTTTCTCGCGGACGGCTCACTTGTATATGTTAACCATCACATGGTAAGGACATTTCAGTTTAATTCCGAAATACAAAAAGTTCGTCGTAAATCTAACTAAATCGATTAATTACATAGTCGTTCAAAACGAAGCAGCCAGTTGCTTGGGAAGATTGTTGTGTGGAGTACTGGTGTGAGAAAACAAGGAAATACATGAGAAGGTGAACTGGCCCCCGTGATATAACTGAAAAAATGTTAAAAATGGCGTTAAACCCAAATCAATCAATCAATGTTCTAAAAGACAAATTATGGCGACAAGTTTAACCATCGATCTTTATATATACCTAAGTAGATAACCATATTGGACTATTAATAGGCCGCCCCACTGTACTGTTAGCATGCGTACACTTAGTCGAGGATGAGATAGGGTATGGTTAAATCTTTCTAACATTCACGTTTATTTTAACTTACTAGCAGCAGACGACTTTAAAAACCGTTCGTTGTATGTGAACAATAGAAACAGTATGTTTCAACTAATTCTATTAGATTATTATTTTAGAGAGTGTCCACAGTTTTCTCATGTAACGAAAAATGCATGCTGCATAATTATTTCAGTATTGGAAAAGGGTTATAGCTGATTCATCACTGGGTGAAGGACGATGTGTGACATGACAAGGCAATTACTTTGGTTATTAATTTGGATAACCCTTTCTCATTATGCCAATGCAATTGTTGAACCTTCTAAAGCGATGTTGATGATGCACTTTACTATTAGTTCATGCTGACATGTGAATAAAAGTGAAGGTAATATAGAGCAGTTCTGATTGACAAATACCTGTAGAAGGTATCATATAAATACTAAAGACCGCATATCGCATATGTCTGTCGATTCTAAGATGCCACTTATTGTAGTTTAGTATAGACGGGGACGGTCCACTTATCCAGCACAAGGATAATCCATATTCCTCGGGCAAAGGCTCTCCACAATTACCACCGTAAACATGGATCGAACCCACAATACACGGTATCAAAACCTTTGAGCTTACACCTCAGTCACGTCCTAACGTTACAAATTTTAAACGTGGTGCCCAGATCAGAAATATCGCTAGTTTCACAGATTGGTATCTGCCAGACAGTGTTGCAGAAAGCAAGTCATTTATTTGGTGATTACTCTATTTACTGTCTGTTTAAACTGACACATCTATATATCACCAGAGGGGTTGCTTAGGAGATATTCTCTGATAAAAAGGGGACTAAATTAAATTAAACCTTATCTTGATAAACACTTTTTTTAAATTAACGAATCTACACACTAACTAAAAGTAAGCAAATACCGCATCTTTAATAAGCAAATACTTCTCAAACTGGTTGATGATTTCTGCTGGATAAGCTTTAAAACAGTATCGACACATGACATCACTCTTTTAATGCTGAGAATCGCACAATGAATGTTGCCTGCAAGTGCGTGTGTCAGAATCATAGCTTCAGAGATACTGGTACATGTTGCTGGATTATTTGGTAAATGAGCCTGATAAATTACCCCTGTTTAGTGTAAAACAAAACGAAATTTACCTCGATATATCGTGCTGCCTAACAAGCGATTATATCAGTTCACGATATGTTATCGACATAATGCAAACTAGACAGCTTCATAAACCGCCCATTCATGTCGGTAATTGCTTGATTAAAGCTATATTGAGACTCCACAAACAGCAACAGCTGAGTCATGCAAACATGTAGTTGGGATTCGCTTCGTTAGATATCCCTTATTGTCAGGCTTTTCCGGCTGTCTGTCTGTCTGTCTGTTTGTTTGTAAAGCGACGCTCCACAGCCCAAACCGAGGGGCCGATTCCGATGACACTTGATGAACAGGTGCCATACGGGCTCAGTGTGTGCGCGTTTGAGTTTCGTTGCTAATGACCAACAACCAAGGCGAATCCCACGTCGCCTACCGGCTTATTTGCTTATCTATGTATCTATTTAGAATATCAGACGATCAAAATGTAAGAATATCAATGCAGATAAGTAATTCCAAACATACACACACATAGACATTATAAACATATTATGTTTTTGTATATAAGTGTAAAACTAAGTCTCGCTTTATATTTCAAAATACATGGACATAACGATCAAATTGCACACATGTGTTGTAACTTCGCGTCAAAAGCGTTCTCCTAACACTAAAACATATGCCCATACAACTAGCTGTCGAATATGTAACCTAAAGGTCTTGAGTTTTAGTTGTGATTGCGTAAACGTGATTCTACAACCATTCTGTTGACCACTGTCTCGACAAAATTAACTCTTTCAGCGCCAAAGGCAATATTCAGGTTTTTGCAAACAATACTGATTCAGGCGAGTCAGCTCGTAACGAGCTGTCTCACATGAAATCAGCATTGTTTGCCTTTTAGTTATCAAAATAGTCCAAAATTGTATTACATGAGCAATGGAGACACTCGATTCTCAAAACGGAAGAGTCTACTTTAATCAATTCGGCGCTGAAAGAGTTAAATGGTACGCCCTAGTATTTGGAAAGAATTTCACATTTCAAATAGTCGCATAGTAAATAATAGACTGTGACTTTTATATACCGCCAAAGGCAATATTGAGCTTTTTGCAAACAATACTGATTCAGCAATGTTTGCCTTGTAGTTATCCAAATATTACGAAACTCTTATAACATATGAAATAGAGTCGCCCAAATTCGAACATTGAAGAGTCTACTTTAAACAATTCGGCGCTGAAAGAGTTAACATGACAACAACTTCAATATTAGTGATGGCCTAAAAGCAAGAGTATTAAACTGTACACATGCGTCACCTATCAATAGGTTGATTACAGTGACAGTGTGATGGGTAGATGATGTTCACTGACCGCATAGTGTCACCAAGCAAAGGAATGCGATACCTACCCTATACTGCAGCTGAACATGAATGATTTGAAGTAGTGTATGTTCATCATATCTAAGAGGGGCGATCCAAAATAATAGGACTTGTGTTATAACTTCGATCATTATCATTGTTTTAGAAATAAACCCGATCTTATTAAAATGTATAGAACTCTTATCTTCCCTCCACGATCAATATTGGAATACTACATCAATTCGCCAACAGATAAAGCTTATGTGTGATTATGAACTGTGGTAGTACCTTGGGGCGGAAAACGGCCGTTCGTGTTAAATCGTGTATAAATCTGATAATTACAGTTATATACACTTGATACATCACCAATTCCTGCAGGAGACATTGATAACATATTGTCAAGTATCACTGTTCACTAAAATGCGAAACATATGAGCCGTCCCGTAAGAAAACCAACAATATGGAATCTGCGTAAAGTATCGACCCGAATCAGTCTAAGCATGTCAAGCAGGCTTACCCGTATACACACTTTTCGCCTCCGTTGATTTTCTGTTTCAGGAATGATTACTCTATACCTCTATACCCCTGAGACGGAATGTTTCGACTCGGACCAGTCTGCGCGTGTTGCGGATGCTGATCTGGGTCGATACATTAAGCATATGCCATAATGTTGGTTTTCTCGCGGGATGGCTCAATTATTATGAAAGCTCTTGCACTGTTCTTATTAACATTAGAAAGTGCTGTCCAACGACGTGGCATTAATTATACAATGAATTAAATTATCACCATCACGGTTTGTCCTGCCATACGTTATATCATTTCTATAACAACGGTTTATACGTACACCTATGGTGATGTACTAAACAATAAAGCTGCCCCTGAACAAATATATATTGTATAGAGTGATGTTATATAGAAAGTCGTATTTTAGTGTTGGATTACTCTTTGTACTTCATTATCAACCGAACGTTCAGCCATTCCAAATAAGTAAAATTGTAAAAGAAACCAGTACCATGAAAACGCATAGTTCTAAAGCTATGGGATGAAACGGAAGCTAAAGATTTTTTTTTCTCAGATGTTCCTTTAACTAATTGCTTGTATGACTTTAAAGCACATATTCCAATGTTGATGTTCATTTAGTTGATCATCCTTAGGCTTATAATCGTTTCAAAATCCGGATAGGTCGCAACAAGTCTCATAAAGCAGTGTATTAACCCTTTCCCGCATACGACAATTCTACAGCAGACGACTTTGAACGTATTTTGTCAAAACATAAAAAAATCTCCATAATTGAACGGATAACCTATGACAACAAGTGGAAAACATTGCAAAAGGAGAAATTGCACGTTTTGTGCAATTTCTTCTTTTGTCACAATGTTTTCAAAAAGCCGTCTGCTGCAGAGGCGTCAGAAAGCGTCTATATGAAGGAAAAGGGTTAAACAGAATAATATAGGTATCTCCTATTTCTGTACACCTTTGCGGAATTGTACTGCCTTTTTATATGAACATTACTTCTTCATCAAGTAGAATAACACGTAACACCATCGTATTAGGTACTACATACCTGGTAAAGAATACACAAACAAAATGTCTTACGCAGGTGTGTTAATGCTGATATTCCAGAAAAAGGATTTTTTTACCGAGATTTATTACGGCATTATCATTGTCATTGTCAACGGACAGACTATATTTAGCGTTCACATATCACGCACATCTACCACACATTGACAACAAAATGTCGTGTGGATCAGGCGATTAGATTAATTTTACCTGAGACATGTATGCCGTGTATGGCAATAAGGGGTCGTATTATATCGCTGCATTGGCATCTTTAAACTCTTTCTCACACGTAGACGCTCTTTGACGACTCTGCAACAATAGACTAACAACAGTAGACATTGCTTAATAACTTATTATTATTAATTTCTCCCTTTTCCACAATGTTTTCATCTCAAATCATTAATTAAACTTGAATTTAAAGATGATTTATACATTTTGTCTAGATGTTTTTAACAATCCAGTTGTGTACTTATTCTATGCGTTTTAATTCAAATGAGCACGAAGTGCAGTATAGCTACTGTGATCGTCTGTCTGTTAGTCCAAATATTCACATGTTCCTACAAACAACTTCTGCTCCTCAACCAATGGACTAAATTCAAAATAAAATAATACGAATTTTCCTTAGGTGGTCTGTTTCAAAGTTGTTAAAATAATTTAATTCCATGAATAACTATGGTTGCCGTGGCATCAGAAAGCAGGGAAAGTGCAAAGACTTTAAACATCTTCTTGTCCAAAAGTACTGGCCTTAAAATTAATTTCACAAATGTTCCTTGGATGATCTTCTACCAAGATAGTTAAGATTTTTCCGATCCTATGTGTTTAGTGAACAAATAAAAAATCTTCTTGTGCAAAAGAACTTCCCTGAACTGAAAATAATTTAGCCTAAATATTCATTCTCTACAAAGATTGCTCAAAGTATTCGATGAAAAACAAACATGGCCAGAGAACCGGTTCCTGACTACTATTTTCATATGAAAGCATATAACAAAAACGAATAGAAATGAATATACTATTACAATGAATGACAGCTCCATTTCACTAATTTGGAAGACATTGATTGAGTGGGAGAAAAGAAAAATTACAATATGTCCTTAAAACCCTTTTTTCCACATGTAGATGCATTTCGATGCATCTGAAGCATACGACTTTGCAAAACATTATGACAAAACTTCTCATAATGATTAAATTCTCTTTTTGCCACAATTTTTTCAACTTTATTCAATAATTATATTTTCATTTATAAAGTTCTTCCATATTGTTCCTATATGTGTTTAAAGTGTTCTGCTACCGAGGTGTTGTGGGAAACGGTTAAACTGTGTTTTCAAAACTCGTCGGTCAGTGTAAAGGCTTTATAATTCATTATTGCACATACACTAAGTTCATTAAGGAACCATTCATGTTGGTAATTGCATCATTAAAATACGGGCTAGTCCCTTAACAAGCTATTGGTGGAGGTCACGAGCTTGGCTTAAAACATGATTAGCCCTATCCTTAAATTAGTCCATGTCGAACACAAATCGACATTCTGAAAGTTTGAGATGAACCATTTCCCACATGCAGAATCTTGTTGAAGCATCTGCACCATGTGTTTAAAGACATGTGGCAAAAGGATGAGATATTTGTTTTCTTTTGCCACAGTGTTTTCAACTGTTTCTTTTGTTCATAATGACATTGTTATAGCCATCCGCTGTAATTGATTATATGTGGAATAGATCTCTATCTCTCTCGCTCTCTCTCTCTCTCTCTCTCTCTCTCTCTCTCTCTCTCTCTCTCTCTCTCTCTCTGCTCTCTCTCTCTCTCTCTCTCTCTCTCTCTCTCTCTCTCTCTCTCTCTCTCTCTCTCTCTCTCTCTTCTCTCTCTCTCTCTCTCTCTCTCTCTCTCTCTCTCTCTCTCTCTCTCTTTCTCTCTCTCTCTCTCTATATATATATCTTTGTCCCTCTCCCCCTCTTAATCCCCTGAATTCGCTCGCCCTTTCTTTGTCTCTCTCTGGTTGTATGTATTCCGGTATGTCCGTCTCGCTCTCTGTCAGTTTGTCTGTTTGTCAGAAATGACAAAGGCGACTCATTTATATATCTCTAGCGGTATACATGATGAATGACAAAATTAAAAAAACAGTCTTGTGTTTCGATACCAATTACGGACGGCTTTTCGTAATTTGATCTTTTGAAATACACGACCCAGACAAATTATTTTGATAAAATTATGTGATGTGGGAAGCTCGCTAAATTAGATAAAATATTTCCATCCCAGTGTTTTAATTAAAGGCCTATTCTGGACCCTAAATGTGCTTGGCTAATGTAGTGTGCGTTTTATTACATGATCCTTTAATATATCATTTGCTATCAGATGGCGGCAAAGGACGAAATACAAGATTTGAAACTCTAAAAGTTTATCTCTAATTCTCCTGAATTCTAGGACCTGGTGTCATCACAGTTGATTTGAGCACGACGGTACAATGGATAGAGCAGTCTGATCTTGTATTTAAAGTCGCTTTCAGAACGAAGAGGGTTCACACTGTGTTTAGTGACACGTCGCTGTCAAGGTTCAAATAAGAAGTTGATTGATATGAGTTTAACATAGTTGTCAATTATTGTCATAGTCATATTTCGGCGACAAGTTCACGTACACATGTTTTGCCTGGTTTCCTCACACCTGTACCTAACAAGACAAGCAACTGAATGATATCCAACAGTCTTTGATAGCCATTCGGTGGAACACGAGGATGCCGGTCGCATTGACTTTTGCTAAACGTCGAAAACAATGTTAGACTAGCAGAGGTTCGAACTCATAATCACTGGATTGACAGCCTGTGAGTAAACTAATGGGAATCGCCAGATAAGGATAGTCTTACATGTATTTATTTCATATAATCAGCCGAGCCCCCGGAAGCTCAATCGGTAGCGACGAGAGCTGTCAATCAAGGGGTTGTTAGTTCGAACCCCAGCTATGCCAATATTCTTTCCTACGTTTGACAAAAGTCACTGTGACAAGCGTCATTCAGCTTCCACCAATAGGCTAACTGTCTATGTGGAAAATCAGGCACTGGCTTGGACGGAATGTTGTGTGTAGTACTTGTGTGAGAAAGTCATAAAACCACGAGTAGGTGAACAGGCTGACGTAATATGACTGAAAAATTGTAGGAAACGGCGTTATTCAACCCCAATCAATCAGTAAACACTTTACCCGATTAACACTGTCTTTTAACAACCTAGTGAATAATGGTCGGATTGTTTTAGTCTGAATAATAATTTTGGGGATGTGAAATACTCTTCTTATCTAGAGCTCTGTAAATTTAACAAAACACAATGCCTACAGTAATGTAATACGAAAAAACACATAAATGTTTTTTTTCGCTTATAGGTAACAGGTGTGAGATTTTTTTTTTTTTTTTCAATAACCCATGAAGCTTTCTGAAATGAAACTGGATTTTTTTTGGATATGTATAAAAAGCAGACGTAAAACACAGATTGAAAATTATTGTCGGCTTTTTAATCTTTTTTTTTTAAATCGGTATTTTGGGTATGTATAAAATGAGCAGAAAAACACGGATTGAAAATTATTGTCGTCATTTTAATCATTTTTTTTAAATTTATATTTAAGATCATTTAAGTGCTGTGTTATGTGGGAATTAACATTTGTACGAAAAGTTAAAAATAAATGGAAATCTGTAAGAAATATGTTTTCCCGTTCGTCAACTGTATCGTAGCCAAAGAAGGACGTCACGTCATTTCCGTTACACTTCATATTGGCGTAACGTCAATGGAGCGACGTCGTTTCCCGCAAAAAAGTGGTATCAACATGAAAGACCCCAAATTCCTATACATGAGCTATTGACTCACTCATTCAAAGTATTATTATTTATCAAACATTGTGGCAAAAGGATAACTTTCTCATAAGAAGCAATTGTTCTTGTGGCGACAATCTTATCCAAAATCGTCTGTTGCGTAGGCCTCAGAAACCGTCTCTAATAGGGAAAGGGTTTAGCAGAAATGTGACCCCTTACATAATTTGTTCCAGTCATATTGACTGGTTGAAAAAGGCAGTCGCCAGGTGGCATCAGAAAAGGGCTGATCTATTTGCTTCTTTGACATAATGCAGGTGATCGATTAAGGATCATCTTGGCCCTCATGTTTTAACCTCGTTCATTATAAATGTATTTCTTGATTTTTTGAAAGTCTTTACTTTAACATTAACATTATTATTGTCTAGTCAATTACTTATAAATCCTTTTTTATGGCTAAAAGTATGCTCTTTAATTTTTGTTTATAATTACTTATCTTGCGGTTTGTTTCGTAAATAGGTAGCACCTATAGATATATTATGTACACTGTTAATACACAAAATAAAGGACAGACTGGCCTTGGAAATGCAGAAAACAGTAACAATATACATATACATATTAGTATACAAACACAAGGCAATGAAGATGGACAATTAAAATTACATACAACATATACACACAGTCAGACACCACCCCCCCCCCCCCCCCCAAAAAAAAACCAACGCAAAAACCAAACAAAACTTTTCGAATAAACAGAAAGAAAGAACTACTTCTTAGTGCCGGACTGTATCTTAACCGTGATGCATCGTAATACACACTTTATAGTTAAGGAGGACATAGCAAACATTGCACGTTTAACTCTTTCATCGCCGAATTGTATAAAGTAGACTCTTCCAATCACAAAATCGGGCGTCTCCATTTCTCTTGTATTAAAAGTTTTGGACTATTTTGATAACTAAAAGGCAAACAATGCTGATTTCAGGTGAGACAGCTCGTTACGAGCTGTCTCATCTGAATCAGTATTGTTTGCCAAAACCTCAATATTGCCTTTGGCTCTGAAAGAGTTAAACAAATTCAAAATGCACAAGTCTTGTATATTCGTTCTTATAAGGAGCATTTCGAAAGCTGTCTCTCATTATACAACAAAGGCCTCGACGATTCGTGCCTGAAAGAATAATGTAATACCCGTAGCTCGTAAAATTAAATCAATTATTTCCATTCCCGTGTTTTTATTTCTGAACTCTAAATCACGACTGCGACATCCTTCCACTACATGCACTTTTTATCTCTACATGCATGCGTTTTCGGAAACGTAATGAAATCCTTCCCTAGAGGATCATGAATGCAGATAACTTTTATGTACTTTAAAGATGTGATCTGCGTCTGCAACATATCCGGTAGATTTCTCAATTGTGTTTAACCCTTTTCCCCTCTCAGCAAATTGGCAAATTGAATACTAGGAAATCATCAAGGCAAAACTGCAGAAAATCTATATAAAAGTCGGAATTATTATGAAATCTTCCTAAAACAATGTAAAATCAACGTGTCATTATTTAGTAGAGATTAAATATTTAAAATGGCAATAGAAAAACAATACTCTTAAGGGTCCTCACTCTTTAAACTCTATTCGATTATGATGACACTTTAATCTTACGTGGTTTTAGGCAGAGTTTTCAAAGTCGTCTTTTGCATGTTGGATATGATACACGTTAGAGCACAATCCCACTAGATGATTTACCCTTTCTCTCATGTAGACGCCTTCTGACGCCTCTGCAGCAGACGACGTTTGTAAACGTTGTGTCAAAAGAGGTATTGCTCAAAACAAGCAATTACTCCTTTTGACACAATGTTCTCAGCTTCATTTAATAAGTATGTCTGCATTTTGGGAGGATTTTTCATATTAATATTGAGATGTTTTCAAGTATGTCTGCAGCAGATGTGTTGTATGTGGGAAAGGGTTAGGTCATGGTTTAATGTCAGAGACTCGTAAAACAAAATCAAATCTCACTATTCCGGTATTTTATTGCAGACCTAATCAGGAATTTAAATCCGGGCTATTTAGAATTTAAATTCGGTTTACGATCCCCAGTGTGCTTTTTTATAATTTTCATTTCTGCACTGAATGCATTCTCGGAATAATGAGGATGTCAATTACTGAGTATGCAAATTAACACAGCCGGTAGAGAACGACTAGGGCTGTCTGCCAAGGGGCGATTAGTTCGACTCCTGGCTCGGTCAGTCATTGTTTCCGACGACTGTCACATTTGTTTTGACTTGTGTCGTTCGTCTTCCATCAATATAATACAAATTACATGTATGAAGGTAACCAGTTGCCAGGGAGTATGCTGTACTGAGGCTAGAAAGCTAACTCATACATAGATAGGTGAACTGGCTGCCGTGATATAATGAATAAATGGACTTAAACACTTATCAATTACCAAATGAAAATATTCAGAATAAAAGTGTGAATTATATACAATTGTACAGTATATTCATATGAATGTGTAGAACATTTAATAACACACCTTCTCGACACTATGTGACATATTGAAAAATACAACATCACCAACATTCTTTGTATTTTTGAATTTTGCTAGTGGAACTGTATGTTCATGTTTGCGAGTTTTGTTGAAATTTCAGAAGTTCAGAGGTTAGGAGGGGATGATGTTCAAAGTCATCGAGGGACGGCCGACGACGAACGACGGAGAGCGTGATCAGATTAGACCACATTGAAAGATCGGTAAAGTGTGATCAGATAAGACCACATTGAACGATCGGTAAAGTGTTATCAGATAAGACCACATTGAACGACAGGTAAAGTGTGATCAGATAATACCACATTGAACGATCGGTAAAGTGTGATAATATAAGATAAGACCACATTGAACGATCGGTAAAGTGTGATCATATAAGACCACATTGACCGACCGGTAAAGTGTGATCAGATAAGACCACATTGAACGATCGGTAAAGTGTGATCAGATAATACCACATTGAACGGCCGGTAAAGTGTGCTCAGATAAGACCACATTGAACGATCGGTAAAGTGTGCTCAGATAAGACCACATTGAACGATCGGTAAAGTGTGATCAGATAAGACCACATTGAACGATCGGTAAAGTGTGATCAGATAAGACCACATTGAACAACCGGTAAAGTGTGATAAGATAAGACCACATTGAACAATCGGTAAAGTGTGATAAGATAAGACCACATTGAACAACCGGTAAAATGTGATCAGATAAGACCATATTGAACGACCGGTAAAGTGTGATCAGATAAGACAACATTAAACGATCGGTAAAGTGTGATCAGATAAGACCACATTGAACGATCGGTAAAGTGTGATCAGATAAGACCACATTGAACGATCGGTAAAGTGTGATCTAAAGACGTTACATCTCGATCTACAATGTATGCTTTATACTATTCGGTTTATCTTATAACCCCTCAGGGGCATAGCTCCCGTTAGGCACTGTAGGCACGTCCCTACACATTTCTTCTAAAAAATCCCCACAAAATGCAGCTGCGGCGGTACACATCTGCGTAATGTATCGACCACATCAGCCTGCGCTGTCCGCGCAGACTGATCCGGCCGACACATTCCGTCTAAGAGGGGATAGATAGAGTAGTGATTCCTGAAATAGAAAATCCACAGGAGGCGAAATATATATATATATGTCTATCCGGGTACGCCTGTCTGGCATGCTTAGGCTGATCTGAGTCCACACTGTTGATTTGTCTCAGGAGACGGCCTACACATTAATTATTGCAAAGCTACGCCCCTGACCCTGGTGCGGTAATATTAATCCGAGATGACTGGTTTAGACCAATATTACAATTCGTGTATGTGCATTCTGGTCTTAGTCTACACTGTTCTTGAATTGTGTTTAAATAGGGAATATTATGTTGTAGTAGCGATACATGTTTTAGTATTGTACTACGAAGGGTGTGGATAATTGATATCTCGCGTGACCGAAGGTATAGCTATATGTCAAATTGTCAACGCCCTGAGTAGACTATAATAAAACCTGTATCGATACAGCAACGATGTTTACCTTATAGAAAATACAATGAATTATTTTTATGACAGAATACAGAAAAGAATATACAAAGTGTTATATTCCAAATAAAGAAATAACATACTCTACACATAAAATGAAAAAGTATGCTTGGCGTTTGAACCACGCCCAACTACCACATTTTGAATGACGTGCATGTATGTAAAAGCATATTTCAATGACATGACATCATATTTAAGTGACGTACAATTACCATATTTGATACCGTATTTTACACGTGTTCAATTTTTATCCGTCTTGTTTCAATTGCACATGCCCATCTGCATGTATTTGCACCGGAAAATGCGCAGGTATATATAATAAAGAAATTTATAGCAGGATATGGGTAAAACAAACCAAGAAATCTTCAAATTGGATAAAGAGAGAGGTCTCTTGAAAACAAAAAGTAAATTAATTTCGACGTCCGTAAATGAATAAAAAAACAAAAGGACGAAATTGGAGGAAAGATCGAAGAAAGGGCATAAGTTCAAGGTGACATTACTTTGTTGCATTTATACCACATCAAAGGAAAAAGCATCTTATAACATATCCGATCGAATATAGCGTTTACAACATTTACCAGACGAAATTTGATATATCTGATGCAGAGGAACCATAACACAGTGTGGTAAATTAGTTTTTTTCAATATTAATCTTTTTCATACAATATTTTCAAACTACACACTGTTAACAGAATATAACCATCACTTTTCTCACACCTTTACACATGAAAAATAGACAAGTATGACAATGTAATATAAGGTAACGATTTCAACTCTCTTTAACGTAACGTTTAGTTATTTAATTGAGTTTAAAACATTGTGGTAAAAGGAGAAATTGCTCATCATGAACAATTTCGTCCACTATTTCTTTATAAGTCGTCTGCTGCAGATGGCCGCATCGGGTGCGGGAGATCGCGAGTTCAATCCTTGGTCTAGTAATTGCGGCTGCCCTCCTTGGCACCAAGGATTGTGTAGTTATCATTACGTTTGACTTGCCGGTTTCAGGGTAAATGGAAAAGTAGTTCTGATAATTTACCAAGGAAACGCTGAGATATCATTGAATACATGTTGACAGCGGCGTAACAGACCAAACAATCAATCAAATCTGCAGAGGGGTATACATATGTCTACTTGTGTGAAAAGTTTATATGCCTGTCAATCATGTCGATGTTACTGCAAATATTACCATATTGTTAGAGGTGACAATGCACAGATAAAATTGCCATACAGGCATAGCTGAGCAACATGGCCATTTCGACATGGCTCATCTCTATCAAATGTCACGAATGCTTTACTGAGTGAGGAAGGATTTCCACGGGAAGCTTGATCTAATCAAATCACATTGTGCGATGCACGAGAACCTTCGTTACGGCCAGAAACTTTAATCAGATTCTCAATTTGCGACGTAAAAAACACAATAAAGCCCCTAATTTAGATCATTCATCAAATTCATGGTTGGGCCTACAGTTTGATTAATTTAAAAACAAAAAATTGTTAAAAATGATCATCCCTATTTATTCTATTTGCCATAATGGTTCGTTTTTAATCCAGAGGGACGTAATGGCACACTATTGCGTATCGTACTAGCGTATGCCAGCGTATATAAAATATCAATCATACGCTGGTATATGCTGACATACGCTAGGGGTACGTTGGGCATAGTTTTTTACGTTTCAAGCACGGTCGCATGCGGTGGAATACGCTGGTATACGACGAGTCGGATATGGTTCTTTAACATGCCTAGAAATGTTGTACGTATTCGGACGTTTGGTTTATACGCAAAGCAGACGCAAGGCATACGTTGAAAACGCTCGAGTTACGCTAGAGGTACGTGACTCATAGGTCGAGTACGCTGGTCATACGCTGACATAAGCTGACATGAAGGTGTACCGTACAGTTAGCGTATTTATGGCCCATGAGTAACGTTCTTCTAACGTATGTCTGACGTATCTGCAACGTATATGAGTAAAGTATACATACCGTACAACTAGCCTATGATTGACCTATGGTTAGCGTATCCGCTGCGTATTGTCAGCGATTTGAAAAAGTGTATATATAGGATCCCATTTCTAGATCTTCTTCACTTCTTGGGAGCCATGTTGATAGCTCTACGTCTACTGCAATGATGCTGCAATGTGGAAAGGCCGCAGCTTATAAGGGCACTTTGTCACGTGATAGCGAGCAGTACGCTGGACATGCACAGTTCATACGCCACTCATTTGCATATCCATAAGCAGACTATGCTGGTATACGCTGGACAAACGCTGCTGATACGCTACTCATACGCTACTCATATGCATAAATAAAATTATCTTATCATACGCTACTGATATGTTCAATACGGTAAGTATACAAACAATTCTGTATTTTCAAGGGCTTTTTGTGCGTATGAAAATTAATTCATGAATTTTCATACGCAACTAATACGTTTCTCTCATACGCACACTAGTGTGACAGGGCCATAACAATATATTTAATGACATTTGCTACCAAGCCAGACCATTCTGATATAAGTTTATTTTAAGGCCCCAAACCGTACAATCGTGGCTCATGTCTGGTATTTTCGTTTGCCATATATTGTAGAAGTCGGAATACTCGCTATTGCTGAAGTAGACATGCTATCATTCTTAATTAATTTTTTCATTGGTTGTGTTTTAGAAATATTAGTCAAGTAAGTAGAATGATGTAATACAACAACTAGAAACGAAGTATCGCCCTGTAGTTTTCGTGCGATTTGACACCGGGCGAATTCGGATCGATTTCTGCTCGCGGCGGTTATGGCAAAGCGCCTCCTTTGGACAACGGACACTTCTTTGCTAAACATATTGTTCACTCAAGAGATGTTTCTGTCGTGATATATCTGAGAAACGGTAAAAAAGATATAAAACATATAACAAAGTATTTGGCAAAGATCTTCGACTGACCTCGTTAACCCGTTTTATTTATAGAAGCATCTTGATCGCTGCACCAGATTACATGTTAGATTTTTGTCTTGAATGCCTAGACAGCTTTCAACGGTGACTTCCTCATAATTAACCAAATCGAAAACAATTGGTCATTGGTCAATGTTTCACAGCTCCGCGTTTAACTCCAATGTACCGAACGACATTTAACACTTCCATCCGTACGCTAGGTGAGCCCAATATCACTTATAACTGAACAGTATAACACTAGCGTTATAATGTTTGAAACTTGTTTTTTCACAATTGTCTGATATTTAAACAAATATGAATAGCCAAATGCATGTGAGAAAGACTGTGACCACGTTTGAGAATTGCCAGCTCTATCATATGAATGTTCTAAAACCATTCGAGTTTCAAACTTTCAAGTTAATGGCAGTAACGTCCGATTGTTATACTTGCATAGTCAGTTCACTACCATTCACAGCCATTTCCAAGAGGCCGTCCGAATGTCTGAATTTGGAAGATGAACGAGCAGAATCGTGATCATACTACATGGATGTCAAAATCATATTATTTCCTAACCATAAAGTCCGCCGTATTCTTCACTAGTCGTTAAGTTCACCGTATTCTTCACTAGTCGTTAAGTTCACCGTATTCTTCACTAGTCGTTAAGTTCACCGTATTCTTTACTGAACGTTGATGTCCGCCGCATTCTTCACTGGCCGTACAGTCCACCGTATTCTTCACTGGTCGTACAGTCCGCCGTATTTGTCATTGCCCGTTAAGTCCGCCCCTTAATTCAATGGTCATACAGTCCACCGTATTTTTCATTGACCGTTAAGTCCGCCGTATTCATCACTGGCCGCCGATGTCCGACGTATTCTTCACTGAACGTTGATGTTCGCCGCATTCTTCACTGGCCTAACAGTCCCCCGTATTATTCACTTACCGAACATTCCCCCGTATTCTTCACTGGCCGGACAGTCCCTGTAATCTTCTCTGGCCGAACAGTTCCCCGTATTCTTCACTGGCCGAACAGTCCCTGTAATCTTCTCTGGCCAAACAGTCCCCCGTATTCTTCACTGGCCGAACAGTCCCTGTAATCTTCTCTGGCCGAACAGTCCCCCGTATTCTTCACTGGCTGAACAGTTCCCCGTATTCATCACTAGCTGAACAGTCCCTCGTATTCTTCACTAGCCGAACAGTCCCTCGTATTCTTCACTAGCCGAACAGTCCCTCGTATTCTTCACTAGCCGAACAGTCCCTCGTATTCATCACTAGCCGAACAGTCCCTCGTATTCTTCACTAGCCGAACAGTCCCTCGTATTCTTCACTAGCCGAACAGTCCTCCTCAGTCTTCACTGTCCAAACAGTCCCCCGTATTATCCCCTGTAATCTTGACTATCCGAACAGTCCCCTGTAATCTTCACTGGCCGAACAGTCCCCCTCATTCTTCACTGGCCGAAAAGTCCCTCTCATTCCTCACTAGCCGAACAGTCCCCCGTTTTCGTCACTAGCCGAACAGTCCTCTGTAATCTTCACTGGCCGAACAGTCCCCCGTATTCTTCACTAGCCGAACAGTCCTCTGTAATCTTCACTGGCCGAAAAGTCCCCCTCATTCCTCACTAGCCGAACAGTCCCCCGTATTCGTTACTAGCCGAACAGTCCCCCGTATTCTTCACTGGCCGAACAGTCCCCCGTATTCGTAACTAGCCGAACAGTCCTCTGTAATCTTAACTAGCCGAACAGTCCCCCGTATTCTTCACTGGCCGAACAGTCCCCTGTAATCGTCACTAGCCGAACAGTCCCCCGTATTATTCACTGGCCGAACAGTCCCCTGTATTCTTCACAAGCCGAGCAGTCCCTGTAATCTTCACTGGCCGAACAGTCCCTGTAATCTTCACTGGCCAAACAGTCCTCTGTAATCTTCACTAGCCGAACAGTACCCCGTATTCGTCACTAACCGAACAGTCCCCCGTATTCTTCACTAGCCGAACAGTCCCCCGTATTCTTCACTAGCCGAACAGTCCCCCATATTCTTCACTAGCCGAACAGTCCCCTGTATTCTTCACTAGCCAAACAGTCACCTGTAATATTCACTAGCCGAACAGTCCCCCGTAATCTTCACAAGCCCAACAGTTCCCCTTATTCGTCACTAGCCGAGCAGTTCCCCGTATTCTTCACTGACCGAACAGTCCCCCTCATTCTTCACTGGCCGAAAAGTCCCCCTCATTCTTCACTGGCCGAAAAGTCCCCCGTATTCGTCACTAACCGAACAGTCCCCCGTATTCTTCACTAGCCGAACAGTCCCCCGTATTCTTCAATAGCCGAACAGTCCCCCATATTCTTCACTAGCCGAACAGTCCCCCTCATTCTTCACTGTCCGAACAGTCCCCCGTATTCTTCACTGGCCGAAAAGTCCCCTGTAATCTTCACTAGCCGAAGAGTCCCCTGTAATCTTCACTGGCCGAACAGTCCCCCTCATTCTTCACTGGCCAAAAAGTCCCCCTCATTCGTCACTAGCCGAACAGTCCCCCGAATTCGTCACTAGCCGAACAGTCCCCTGTATTGTTCACTGGCCGATCAGTCCCCTGTAATTTTCACTGGCCCAACAGTCCCCATATTCTTCTGTAGCCGAACAGTCCCCCTCATTCGTCACTGGCTGAACAGTCCCCTGTATTCGTCACTGGCCGAACAGTCCCCCGTATTCTTCACTGGCCGAACAGTCCCCTGTATTCTTCACTAGCCGAACAGGCCCCGTATTCTTCACTAGTCAAAGAGTCCTCTGTAATATTCACTGGCCGAACAGTCACATGTAATCTTCACTAGCCGAACAGTCCCTGTAATATTCACTGGCCGAACAGTCCCCTGTAATCTTCACTATTCGAACAGAACCCTTTAATCTTCACAAGCTGAAGAGTCCCCTGTATTCGTCACTTGCCGAACTTCACTGGCCAAACAGTCCCCCGTATTCGTCACTGGCTGAACAGTCCCCCGTAATCTTCACTGGCCGAACAGTCAGCCGTATTCGTCACTAGCCGAACAGTCCCCCGTATTCTTCACTAGCCGAACAGTCCCCCGTATTCTTCACTGGCTGAACAGGCCCCCGTATTCTTCACTGGCTGAACAGTCCCCTGTATTCGTCACTAGCCGAACAGTCCCCCGGATTATTCACTAGCCGAACAGTCGTCCCCCGTATTCTTCACTGGCTGAACAGTCCCCCGTAATATTCACTGGCCGAACAGTCAGCCGTATTCGTCACTAGCCGAACAGTCCCCCGTATTCTTCAATGGCTGAACAGTCCCCGTAATGTTCACTGGCCGAACAGTCAGCCGTATTCGTCACTAGCCGAACAGTCCCCCGTATTATTCACTAGCCGAACAGTCCCCCGTATTCTAAACTGGCTGAACAGTCCCCCGTAATCTTCACTGGCCGAACAGTCCCCATATTCTTCACTAGCCGAACAGTTCCCCGTATTGCTCACTGGCCGAATAGTCCCCTGTAATCTTCACTAGCTGAACAGTCCCCCGTATTCGTCACTGGCCGATAAGTCATCCGTATTCTTCACTGGATGAACAGTCCCCTGTAACCTTCACTAGCCAACAGTCCCCTGTAATCTTCACTGGCCGAACAGTCCCCTGTAATCTTTACTGGCCGAACACTCACGCTCATTCTTCACTGGCCGAAAAGTCCCCAGTATTCTTCACTTGCCGAACAGTCCCCCGTATTCACTGGCGGAACAATCGCATGTAATCTTAACTGGCCGAACAGTCCTCCCCATTCTTCACTGGCCAAAAAGTCCCCAGTATTCTTCACTGGCCGAACAGTCCCCCGTCTTCACTGGCCGAACAGTCCCCCTCATTCTTCACTGGCCAAAACGTCACCCGTATTCTTCACTAACCAAATAGGCCCCCGTATTCGTCACTAGCCGAACAGTCCCCCGTATTCTTCACTGACCGAACTGTCCCTGTAATCGTCACTGGCCGAACAGTCCCCCTCGTTCTTCACTGGCCGAAAAGTAACCCGTATTCTTCACTGGCCAAATAGTCCCTCGTATTCGTCACTAGCCGAACAGTCCCCCGTATTCGTCACTAGCCGAACAGTCCCCCGTATTCTTCACTGACCGAACTGTCCCTGTAATCGTCACTGGCAGAACAGTCCCCCGCAGTTTTCATTGGCTGAACAGTCCCCCGTATTCATCACGGCCGTACAATCCGCCGTATTATTCACTGACCGAACAGTCCGCCGTATTCATCACGGCCGTACAGTCCGCCGTATTATTCACTGACCGAACAGTCCGCCGTATTCATGACGGCCGTACAGTCCGCCGTATTATTCACTGAACGAACAGTCCGCCGTTTACTGAACGTTGATGTCCGCCACATTCTTCACTGGCCGAACATTCCCCCTTATTCTTAATTGGCCGAACAGTCCCTGTAATACTTCACTGGCCGAACAGTCCCCCTAATACTTCACTGGCCGAACAGTCCTCCTAATACTTCACTGGTCGTACAGTCCCCCGTAATATTCACTGGCCGAACAGTCCCGCTTATTCTTAATTGGCCGAACAGTCCCCCTAATACTTCACTGGCCGAATAGTCCCCCTAATACTTCACTGGCCGAACAGTCCCTCTAATACTTCACTGGCCGAACAGTCCCCCTAATACTTCACTGGCCGAACAGACCCCCGTAATATTCACTGTCCGAACAGTCCCCCTAATACTTCACTGGCCGAACAGTCCCCCTAATACTTCACTGGCCGAACAGTCCCCCTAATACTTCACTGGCCGAACAGTCCCCCTAATACTTCACTGGCCGAACAGTCCCCCTAATACTTCACTGGCCGAACAGTCCCCCGTAATCTTCACTGGCCGAACAGTCCCCCTAATACTTCACTGGCCGAACAGTCCCCCTAATACTTCACTGGCCGAACAGTCCCCCGTAATATTCACTGGCCGAACAGTCCCCCTAATACTTCACTGGCCGAACAGTCCCCCTTATTCTTAATTGGCCAAACAGTCCCTGTAATACTTCACTGGCCGAACAGTCCACCTAATACTTCACTGGCCGAACAGTCGTCCTTATACTTCACTGGCCGAACAGTCCCCCGTAATAGTCACTGGCCGAACAGTCCCCCTTATTCTTAATTGGACGAACAGTCCCTGTAATACTTCACTGGCCGAACAGTCCCCCTTATTCTTAATTGGACGAACAGTCCCTGTAATACTTCACTGGCCGAACAGTCCCCCTAATACTTCATTGGCCGAAGAGTCCCCCGTAAACTTCACTGGCCGAACAGTCCCCCTAATACTTCACTGGCCGAACAGTCCCCCTAATACTTCACTGGCCGAACAGTCCCCCTAATACTTCACTGGCCGAACAGTCCCCCGTATTCTTCACTGACCGAACAGTCCCCCTAATACTTCACTGGCCGAGCAGTACCCCGTACTATTCACTGGCCGAACAGTCCCCCTAATCCCTCACTGGCCGAACAGTCCCCCGTAATCTTAACTGGCCGAACAGTCCCCCGTAATCTTCACTGGCCGAACAGTCCCCCTAATACTTTACTGGCCGAACAGTCCCCCTAATACTTCACTGGCCGAACAGTCCCCCGTATTCTTCACTGGCCGAACAGTCCCCCTAATACTTCACTGGCCGAACAGTACCCCGTATTATTGACTGGCCGAACAGTACCCCGTATTATTCACTGGCCGAACAGTCCCCCCGTATTATTCACTAGCCGAACAGTACCCCTAATACTTCACTGGCCGAACAGTCCCCCGTATTCGTCACTAGCCGAACAGTCCCCCGTATTCTTCACGGGCCGTACAGTCCGCCGTATTTTTCACTCACCGCACACTCCGCCGTATTCTTCACGGCCGTATAGTCTGCCGTACTCTTCACTGGCCATAAAGCCCGCCGTATTCTTCACGGGCCGTATAGCCTGCCGTATTCTTCACTGGCCATAAAGCCTGCCGTATTATTCACGATCCGTAAAGTCCGGATTCTATTTTCGTATGAAGAGACACAAAGTCGCATTTTTTTCCATCGTTTTTACATCTGTCCATTATCGACCAAAAAAGACTCGATTTACTTTTAAAATGGTTTCTCAAACAACACTGTTGTAAATTAACTGTTGTAATGTGAAGTGTTTATGCACCCGGCGGGCTCGGCGAAAACCAACCGTTACTTATTTGCGTGTGTAGTTCAGATCAGTTAGCATATCCGCACAATCTGATCAGGCTTTGCACAGTCCATCAATTAGTCATAGAAAGTTTACAGAAGAGCAGAATCTATTTGGATCATTATCACGGGTGCGCAGGGAAGTGTTATTCCAGACGCGTAATAATTTCGTTAAAGTTAGTTTTCCTGAAGCACAGCTTAGATATTATTCTGATACGATGTTTACGGATTTTATACCACGTTGGTTAACTCAGTCGGTTGATAATTCGAGTTTTTTCAGTTATTGACACCTTTTCACTAACATAAGTAACAGTCAGGGGCGTAGCTCCCTTTAGGCACTGTAGGCACGTGCCCACACATGTTTTCTAAAAATGCCCCAAAATGCAGCTGCGGCGATACACATCTGCGTAATGTATCGACCAGATCAGCCTGCGCTGCCCGCGCAGACTGATCCGGCCGACACATTCCGTCTAAGGGGGGGGGGGGGGGGGAATAGATAGAGTAGTGATTCCTGAAACAGAAAATCCACAGGAGGCAAAAAGTGTATATCCGGGTACGCCTGTGTGGCATACTTAGGCTGATCCGAGTCGATACTTTACGCAGAGTCCACAATGTTGATTGTCTCACAAGACGGCCTATACATTGAATATTGCCAAGCTACGCCCCTGACAGTGTATTGATCTGCAGAAGCTGTCGATTAATAAAATGTGTACAAATAAGGAAGAGTGCTTTTCGATGAGTATAAACCAACAATTGTGACGTGTTAGTATCATTTCGTCTAAAATGTTGCTGTCAAATCAAGGGATTTATTTGCATAAATGAAAATGAGACGCCATTTTCTTTGCTCTTATGATGCGCATTATTGAGGAGAAACAACAAGTAAATTAACAGCTAAACCATTCCGCACATATATTGTTGGAGCCTTCGCAGCAGACAACATTTGAAAACATTGTGTCAAAAGGATACATTGCTAATTATGAACATTTTCGCCAGTTCCGCAATGTTTTCAACTTTATATAAAAATTATATTGTTAAAAATAGTTATTTTTTGCCTATACGCTTTTAAAATTGTCTTCTGTAGATTTGTTGAATGTGGGCAAGTTGATTATTTTAAATCTGCAAGTGAAAAACACTTCACATGGTGACCTTTATCACTGATATATGAGCCGTCCCGCGAGAAAACCAACATTATGGACTCTGCGTAAAGCATCGACTCGGATCAGCCTAAGCATGCCGCGCAGACTAACACGGACAGACAATGTTGGTCTTCCTGTGGATTTTCTGTTTCAGGAATCATTACTCTATACCTATATACCTCCCTGAGACGGAATGTGTCGGCCCGGATCAGTATGCGCTAACCGCGCAGGCTGATCTTGGTCGATACATTACGCAGAGACCATAGTGTTGGTTTTGTTGCAGGACGGCTCAATTATTATATCAAAACCGAGTTTCGCCAACAAGCTTACCTTGGTTTTTACGACATACCAGATCCAATACCTTGGTTTTTACGATATACCAGATCCAATACCTTGGTTTTTACGACATACCAGATCCAATACCTTGGTTTTTACGATATACCAGATCCAATACCTTGGTTTTTACGATATACCAGATCCAATAAAAAGCGTTGTACGATTTCCCATATCTTCAACAGAAGAACTAGGACAAAAATACTATATTAACCCTTTTCCTCATATAGAAGCTTTCTGACGCCTCTGCAGCACAATGCTTTTTGAAAACATAGTGACAAAAGAAGACATTGCCCAAAACGAGCAATATCTCATTTTGCCACAATGTTTTCCAATTTAAGTCATAGGTTGGTTATCAATTCAATTATAGAGATTTTCCATTTATTGACACAATGTGTTCAAAGTCGTCTGTTGCAGAATTGTCGGATGAGGGAAAGGGTAAATTATTGAATGATTACTATTTCTTCAAAATTCGTGCGAAAAGGATTGTACTGTTCTTTCACTCTCAACTTTCAGATATGTTCTTTTTAATCTGGTTCATGTTATTTCTGCATTCAAAAATAAAATATATATCGTCTTAATTGTCACCAATTTCAAACAGAAGGAATCATTTTGCGCTGTCTTGAGTTGCAATAAGAGGACGATGGGGATTTACAGTGGTTAGTGGTGTGGCTCAAGACAAAATAAAACAAACTATTTAGTCCATACCACTTTATTCTACTGTTTCTTAAGTGGACATTCTTTTGTTTGAAAACAATAGTTTAATGTGAGCCCGTCTATCTTGATTAGACATGCTGATTTTGATCTATACTTATAAAAACAATCAAATTTGTCCATTTTCCCACGGAGGGCTCATAGTGCGCTTTAAAACTAAGGTTACTGCACTGTTGTTGATTATTATATTTACCATTCAAATTATAGACAAAACTTAATATTATATACTGAATGATAAAATATAGAGATTTCCCAACTTGAGAAAACCGATAACATGCTTTTTGTCTACTGAGCAATATCGCCTAGTGTGCGATATAGCTCACTAGCCGGATTTTCGCTACTACTTTTTTTAAATCTCTTTTAAACACTTTTAAGCTCCGTTTTCACTACTTAACACTTTATTTCCATGATGAACCGTTAAATAATTCATTCACAATTGCACTTTTAAATCCGCAAATAAGAGCTTGAATCGACATGACACAAGTTTATTTTAATCAATGTACACATTGTCGATGACGTCACGTATATATATATAGTGACGTCATTGCAAAACTTGCAGATTACGTCAATCAGATCTCTCCACTTCTGAGCTAAACATAAATGAGCTGCACAGGGTTATTGTCGTTTAAAAACGACAATTATCGCCGAGTATATAATATATAGTTTAATAAACATTGTTTTCATGATTTGAGAATTAAATCCCTCGTGAAAGAGATTCTTGCATATAAATAAATATTTAAATCCCGTATCATGAAAACAATGTTAATTAAACTCTATATATTAATACATATAATTGAGCCGTCCGCGAGAAAGGAATGCCGCGAAGGCTTTCCCGGGTATACACTGTCCTGTGGATTTTTCTGTTTCAGGAATCATTACTCTACATCTCTATTCCCCTGAGACGGAATGTGTCGGCCCGGATCAGTCTGCGCGGACTGCGCAGGCTGATCTGGGTCGATACATTACGCAGAAGCCATAATGTTGGTTTCTCTTGGGACGGCTCATATACGACTTTACTTGATAGCATAATCACCAAAGACTTTAACAATGGTAGAAATGGCTGCCCTCGTTGGCGCTCAGGGTTACGACTGACTGGCTGCTGTCAGGATAAATGGAACAGTGGTACTGGTAACTTACCTAAGAAACGCCGTGAAATAACTGAACATTGTTGAAAGCGGCGTAAAACACCAAACAATCTGTTGTGACTGTTTCCTGCCTGTATTTAACTTCCAAGTGCTAGGTCTATTGTACGGTTTCGAAAGGGCTGGAATGTCTAGGTTTTCTGTAAGGTTTCCTATTGGCTATGTCTAGGTTTCTAGTTGAATTATGACATATGTCAAAATCAGATAAATCCGGCGCAGTACTTTTACAAAATTACGTTCACAAGTGTATCCTGCTTTACCATTGGGAAATTAAAATGGATTAATCCCATCAATACTGTAACATATACCCTTCCATTCACAATCGGTAACTTTTTTCTGAAGTAAAAGACACTTGACATTTTTGCAACAGATGACTTTTGGAAACATTGTGCGAATGAAGAAGTTACTTAACTGATCCTTTTTCCATCCCGAAATCGTACTTTCTTTTACTAAAATGATTTTAAAGCAGATTGCTGTTAGAACATAATATGAAGTATAGATTAAGCCTGATAGGAATATTGATGGTTCAATTTCTAAGTTTGATTACATGTCGTACGTATGAGTGAAGCTAGCCGTCGACTTTTAAAGTCATTGTGGAAAACAAGGAATTGCTCATTGTGGTGTAATGTCTTCTTTTCCTATGTTTTAATGGAAAGTATACTTCCAACTTTCGATATATTGCAACCACCACTTTCTGATGAGATCATTGGAAATTTGAAACCAGAATAACTCTTACCCATATGCTACATGTTAGCAGCAGACGACTATGAAACTAGGTGACACTATTGAAAATATCTTTAATTGAAACCATTTTTATTGAATAGAGATAAACACATAGTTGCAAAAGGGTTGATGGCTCATTATGAACGATTTCTCCTTTGTCACAATGTTTTCAAAAAAATTCTGCCGCATATTTATGAGAGTGCGTCTGCAAGTGAAAGGTGTTAAAAATAACAATTAATCGTATGGGGTCACCTGTTGAATTGATTGTTTTGAATCACGTAAGAGAAGGGCAGACTCTCAAGCTCTAATGCTCTAATGCATCAGATGGATGTGACCGAATTCGGCTCCTAATATGGTCTTATGCTGTAACATATCTCAAATCAGGGGCGAAGCTCCATTTAGGCACTGTAAGCACGTGCCTACACATTTTTTCTAAAAATGCCCCAAAATGCAGCTGCAGTGATACACATCTGCGTAATGAATCGACCAGATCAGCTTGCGTTGTCCGCGCAGACTGATCCGGCCGACACATTCCGTCTAAGGGGGGATAGATAGAGTAGTGATTCCTGAAACAGAAAATCCACATGAGGCGAAAAGTGTATATCCGGGTACGCCTGTGTGGCATGCTTAGGCTGATTTGGGTCGACAATGATTTTCTCACGAGACGACCTACACATTGATTATTGCCAAGCTACGCCCATGAAAATAATAACAAGTATCTACGTCAGAAGGAACTGTAGGGATGGTTTTGACTCTGTTATAAACAATATATTATGTGGAAAAAAAAAGAATTGAAAAGTGATCCTGTATAGAATCCATCAATGTTATCATATTAGAACAGTCATAGAAATGTCTGTATTTTCAAAAAGCTTCTTATTACGCGGTTGCCTTGGAAACAGTTGTATGCTTTTCCAAGGTAACACGAGATCATGACTACTAAGCACTACAGTAACCTTGGAGGTTTTTGTCTAAACACATTTCCATTTCTCTTTGATACAGCTTTTGGAATGTATTGTTTACGCTAATAAGTTGATATTGCAACCAAAACATTTCTTTCGAGAATCTTCTCGGAATACATTTACCAAAGTATTGTGTTCTTATGTCATAAAAACAATATGATAACGTTGATAATTAAAGACTAACAGTATTTTAAAGTAATAAACATAACGTGTTATGCAAACAAAGCTATAAACCGTTTTCAGACAGTAGATAGCATAATCAGCTTGTAGACCAATTCAATTGGTTCACAGTCAAAATAGGGAAGTATTAAATGTGCATGGTGGCGTTTTGCTTCAATACAACCGATTACAGGTCAAATTACGCAAAATACATCCGCTGACATGCTGATCTATCCAAATAGTCCCTAGAAATTGTTTGAGTAGAAAATAGTGTATAACACCAGAATGCATTGAATATATGACATTGAGTTTAAAATCATTGTAAATGTGTATAGGATGCACTGGAAATTATTCATGTGATCCCTTTTAGTATTTTGACTTTGTTTGAAAGTGAAAGTAGAGAATGCTAAACACCGGTTTTGTCCGGTCCCAATTTGGTAACAACTGACGGTAACCATTTTCGACTGGTGAATTCTTTCTTGCATATTACATGACCCCTTCGATACATTACGCAGAAGCCATATTGTTGGTTTTCTCGAGGGACGGCTCATATATGTTTTAGAAATACGCCGTCTTTAGTGATAAGAGTTCCTAGTGCACCATCGTAACGTGATCATATAAAGGGTAATCTTGGTACCACTCGCGGGGCTACAGTTCTTTTCTTTTTCAGCAGAAACATCAGGGTCTATACTACATGCATACAGATTGTGAAGACTCTGGTTAGACTGTGTGTATTCATAGGCTCATCTTCACTGTACGTGGTTGCCTTAAGACCCATTATAACCAGACGAGGCTAATATATGATCGTAGTGCAACAGGTCAATATAACGCCCATTCATCTTATTTACTTCTTGCACCAAAGTAACGATACACACACGATACACACACAGAAACAAACACAGACCATCCGAAACCACCGATAATTTAATTGCCATTTTGCCTCGTTTCGCATAAAATAACCATCGTTACAAACCAGCTAAAGATAAGATAAGAATCGCACTGAAATGTACTATCTACATAATTACGAATTATTCCCGTATTTGGGAAAACAATAGTTTAACAATAGCTTATTTATGGACGAAATGGGCACCCGGGGAGATATGGTGAATAAGAAATAGTCCAATAAAAATGTCTCCGTGGGTTTATGTCTAGAATTTCTGTCGATATCATATATCCATTGGTAACTCGCTTTTAGCTCTACTGGCCAAAGGCCAGAAGAGCTAATGCCGTGGCGTGGTGTCCGTCGTCCGTGCATGCGTCCGTGTGTCCGTGTGTCCGTGCGTGTGTTTGTGCGTCCGTAAACATTTGTTTGTGAACGCGATACAATCTTCAGTTTTGATTGTATCTCAATCAAACTTATAACGTAGTGAGATATCCATAAGAGCTCAGTTTCTTTCGCAAACCAGCCAGATCTGCCCATGCAGGACTGGATTATGGCCCTTGAAATTGTCAAAATTGCTATAATAGAGCTATAATATCGCTCGTGAACACAATAAAGGCTCCATTTACTATCTGAGCTTCACCAAACGTACACAGTAGTTAGGTTCTGTATTCATGAGAGCTGGTTCGAGCCAGATCCGGCCATGCAATACTGGATTATGGCCCTTGAAATTGTTAGAATTGCTATAATAGAGCTTGTGAACCCGATAAAGGCCTCAGTTTTGATTGTATCTCAATCAAACTTATACAGTAGTTAGATATCCATGGGAGCTCGGTTCCTTTCGCAAACCAGCCAGATCTGCCTATGCAAGACTGATTATAGTCCTTGGAATTGTCGAAATTCTTATAATAGACCTTGTGAACACAATAGAGGCTCAATTCAGTATCTGATCTTCACCAAAATTACACAGTAGTTAGGTATCCATGATAGTTTGGTTCCTTTCGCAAACCAGCTAGATCCGCCTATGCAATACTGGATTATGGCCCTTGGAATTGTCAACATTGCTATAATAGAGCTTGTGACCCAATACCTACAAAGAGACTTGCCTGTCTTACTTGCGAACATTGCAACCTTCTGTCTCCACAATGCTGCAGACATACATAACTAATTTCTCGTGTCAGATAATATTTCGCCTTGTTTTTATCCGTCACTTTTTGTTAATACATCTATTTAAAACATGAATTAATCGTGCATGCTTCCTTATATGTATCATATATTTGATAAAGGCATACGCACACATAATTAGTCAACAACTGCATTCCATCTACCTTTGTTTTATCAATACTATGTCTGTAGTTCACTTTTCAAACACATCACCAGTTACACTCAGCAACTTGCCAAATTACTTGTTCATTTTAATAAATACACAGTTCATTGTAAACTAGACTGGCTTATTCCTCTTTCCTTTGTTGTGCCCTTCCCAGTAGAGCATAGGCCCTTATGGGCCTCTTGTTAAGATGTACCTAATATTTGGGGGTAAATTATATGAGCCGTCCCGCAAGAAAACCAACAGTGTGGACTCTGCGTAAAGTATCAACCGGATCAGCCTAAGCATGCCGCATAGGCTTACCCGGATAGACACTTTTCGCCTCCTGTGGATTTTCTGTTTCAGGAATCATCACTCTTATACCTCGATCCCCCTGAGACGGAATGTGTCGGCCCGGATCAGTCTGCGCGGACTGCGCAGGTTGATCTGAGTTGATTAATTACGCAGAGGCCATAATGTTGATTTTCTCGCGGGACGGCTCAATTATGTAAGTCACGTCTAGCGTCCAGGGTTCAATTCCACCAACCTCACTTAGCGCTTAGTAATACTTCAATACCTTAATGCATATTTCATCATTTTTGTTTCCATAATATTTTGTAAAACTTGAATGGTGGATTGTGTTTAAGTAAACAACTAAGTTGGCATATAGAGTAAGGAGGAAAACAAGTTTCGTGAACTATTCTAGGTGTTGACAGATCAATTCGTTCATGTGATGTTGAAACAAGAGAAGAGTATGTATTGTATTTCAACACATATAGAATAAAATGACCATTGATATGAAAATCGAATGATAAAATCAGACTGTACGTTGTGTTCTGTCACATAATAACCTTATAGTGTCGGACGATATACTGCAGAATGTTTTGATATGTCTGGTAACAACTTCCAAAGACTTTATGTCAAGAATAAATATCGAATTGTACTTAGACAATTTGAGTTTTATATACAAAACTGTAGACATTGATTTCACACGAATGTGCATGCCGCAAAGAAAATAAAGGGGATCTGGTAATTCAGTGGAAGGTTTACACAATTCCCAGTTTGTATTTTGTCCTGAACACTGCATGCACGTATTGTGGGTATTTGTCTGGCACAGTATTGCGCACTCAGTTACAACTGTCTGCTTAACGTTAGAAAACCAAACAAACCACGAACGTAATTTGTTATTGCACCGTTTATACACGAAAATGGTGCACTTGAAGTTCAACAAACCACGAACGTAATTTGTTATTGCACCGTTTATACACGAACATGGTGCACTTGAAGTTCAACAAACCACGAACGTAATTTGTTAATGCACCGTTTATACACGAACATGGTGCACTTGAAGTTCCAAAATATATGTTTGTATTATATTAATGATTAAGCTTATTAATTAAAATTAATTTTGATAAGGGTTTATATGTTTCTAACAAAATATTGTCAAGTTCGCTGACGATGTTTCCAGTTTTTCTGAAACTGCCGTTCAGCTTCAGAAGATTAATACAAAGTAAAATGTTGGTCTTTTTGAAATCGATGGATCGGAAGACCGTATGTGTTTTTCAGATAATAATAATTAACTTTTCATTTGTATAAACTATTATATACTATGCTTTGGTTCTCAAATATTAGCCTATAAAGTCGCACTTAAACTAGAAATGACCCAAATTAAATTTAAGGGATGCAATCTGTCCGCGAATACTTGTAAGGCTTGTATTTGGTTACTGTGGTATATTACCGCTATGTTAAATTGTATACCATTCTGATTGAAAAATAATTTAAATTGATACACATAGACACATCAAAATATCCCAAACTTTGTTATCAATTTCTGAAACAAGTTTAATGTATAGGTAGAAAACATGGGCAACTTTCATCAAATAGTTGCTTTCTATTTATGGAATTTGGTAAGTTTGGATTTACCAAGAAGTTGGTTACTACTATATGTTTTAAATATATTTCCAATGACACTCGTAGATAGAATTGCACGACACTATTGCCATACAGATATTGATAAGCCACCCGAATCGATTATATACACATATTTAAAATCTGCTTTTAGTCAAACAATTTACTTGAGTGCTGACATTCCTTTTTTATATGTACAAGTTGGTGTCCTACTTCAGCTGTTCAAACGGCGATCTTATGATAGCACGTGGTAGGCATCTATGGATAATCAGTCACTCGATAGTTTGTGTTTTATGCAAAACATTGACTATGTTTGCTATTGAAATGAATTTAATCCGTCAATTTTAAACACTATTATAATCACGCATACTACATCAGATAAACAATGCAATACTCTCACAGGACTAGTTAGATTCGACCGAATATTAATCTATCTCGTACCCAGTAAACTAGTTTTGTTTGTCACGTATATGGCAAGCCAATTGTCCAATAATTACGTGAACCCAGGTTCACGTTCGAAAAACTGGGATTAACGATCGATAAACTAGGTTTTTCGAACGTAAAACCAGGTTTATCGAATACTAACTTATATTTTCGAGCGAAAACATAGGATAACGGGCGTAAACCATAGTTTACGCTCGTGAACCCATGTTCACGCTCGATACACTAGGTTTCTCGATTGAACTAAGAATTTCGGTCGTTATCCTAAGTTCACGAGCGTGAACCTATGTTTACGGGCGTGAATCTGGGTTCATGAGCGTGAACCATAGTTTACGAACGTGAACCTAGGTTCACGGTCGTAAAGATAGGTTCACGTTCGTAAACTATGGTTCTCGCTCGTAAACATAGGTTCACGGTCGTAAACCTAGGTTCACGCCCGAAATTCATAGTTGATTTGATAATCCTAGTTTATCGACCGTAAACCATGGTTTACGTTTGATAAACTAGGTTTCTCGATTGAACTACGAATTTCGGTCGTTATCCTATGTTTACGTGCGTGAACCGGGGTTCACGAGCGTGAACCTATGTTTACGAGCGTGAACCATAGTTTACGAACGTGAACTTATGTTTACGACCGTGAACTTGGGTTTACGAGCGTGAACCTACGTTTACGAGCGTGAACTATGGTTTACGACGTTATCCTATGTTTTCGCTCGAAAGTATAGGTTAACATGCTTTTACGTTCGAAAAACCTAGTTTATCGATCGTTAATCCTAGTTTTTCGACCGTAAACCTAGGTTCACGTAATTATTGGACAATTGGCTTGCCATACACGTATCTTTAATTCTCTCAGTACTTTGAAGTAGGATATAAGCGCAGTTATCTCTTAAGTTGGTTTAATGAGGTGTAATGTAGGATCATGTAACCTATTAACCGATCTGCTATGTATAGACTTCATTTATAGATTTCCGAGGACAAGAACGAAAGAGTCATGTATAGTCATATTATATATTATTTTGGTAAATGAAATCTATTTGGCATGTATGGTATCAAAACGTCTGCTGGACGGTTGATACAATGTGATTGTATATAAAACGAATGCGGCGTTAAATATAACCCATCGAAAAGAAAATCTATTAACAACTCACTATATACGCCCGTGCATGATACGGAACTATTACTATCATAGCTACGTCACCATGCAACTCCGTTTGGAAAGTCAATATAAATGAGCCGTTTCACGAGAAATCTAACATTATGGACTCTGCGTAATGTATCGACCCAGATCAGCCTGCGCAGTCCGCGCAGGCTAATCCGGGCCGACACATTCCGTCTCGTAGGGATAGAGGTATAGAGTAATAATTCCTGAAACAGAAAATCAATTGGAGGCGATAAGTTTCTGCTCGGATTAGCCTCTGGGTCCTGCTTAGACTGATCCTGGTCTATACTTTACGCAGAGTCAATAATGTTGGTTTTCTCGTGGAACGGCTCAAATATTCTCGAGCTAAAAACATATTTTATGTTACTAATACTTATAACCTAATCATATCTTCAAAGTACATTGATGGATGTACAGCGAGAGCGTATCTATGCAAGCTCTTGATCTCTCTATGTTGATATATAAACACACGAGCTACAGCTGATTACAGCTGCGATCAGTGAAGCCTCTGGTGGCTCACAGTCGTCTCAACGGAACCTTCCAAGCCCTTCCATACGTAATATGAGCCGTCCCGCGAGAAAACCAACTTTATAGACTCTGCGGTAAGTATCGACCCGGATCAGCCTAAGAATGCCAGGCAGGCCTATCCGGACAGACACTTGTCGCCTCCTGTGGATTTTCTGTTTGAGGAATCATTACTCTATACCTCTATATCTCTGAGACGGAATGTGTCGGCCCGGATAACCCTGCGAGGACTGCGCATGCATATTTGGGTAGATTCCTTACGCAGGAGCAATAATGTTGGTTTTCTCGCGGGACGGCTCAATTATGTAAGTCACGTGAAGAGTAAGGCTCCATAATGTTGGTTTTCTCGTGGAACGGCTCATATATCTCTCAACAAATCGACTTGCACAATCAATTGGTCGAATCCTCCAGAACTTGGCAAATAAAGGCTATCCGTTGAAGACGTCATCAAATCTCCTTTCTCTTGACGCGGCTGGAATTTATCCAGAAGAAGCCCCTTCTGTTTAAGCTGATTGTAGTAGCGTCATTGTAAAAACCACTAGCGTGTTGAACTTGTTAATTGGAGACGTATATTTGTATGTAAAGGAATTAATTTTGATTTCGTAACACAGTTTTCCCTTTCCCTAATATCGAGGGCTTGGCGTGAAACGGTTGTAACTAAAATTGGTATTTGTTTTCCAAGGTTAATCACCTCGCCATAAAGTCTTTATAAGCGTTGAACATTTTTCTTGGTAAACAATGGAAATGTAGGTGCCATTGCTCGTTCTGAGCAATGGCACCTAAATTTGCATTGTTTACAAAGGGGTCAAAATGTCCCCTAAACCAGGGTTTTCAAAAAAGGTTTTTAGCTACAACCGTTTCACGCCAAGCCCTCGATATGTTAAATGTATTGTCAGAATCGTCTGCAATTGGGAGATTATACCTATTAATATAATGAATAATTATTGTAAAGCATCAGACTCGGGTCGATAACACGATTAATTACCTAATATCCACGATTAATTTGACGTTGGTAATAACTCATAACACCCAGATCACCCCAAAGAATGTGTTTATCAAAGTCGGGAAATTTCTATATTCAGAAACAGGTTGAATTAAGGCTGCTTTAATCCTGTATAATCAATTCAGCCAATGACCTGTCACTTTTACCAGTTATTTATGTTTTATGTCAATATTCAGAACCATTGATTTAATACTTGACCTTTAGAACGAAAGCATAAGGCACTTGACATTTTGTTAAGCACGTACAGATATGGACCAATCCCTTTTTTGGCTCGTTCTTGTTTCATCTGTTCCAGTCATTCGTAAATGGCCTCTTCTTGTGCTAAGTAATCATAGCATTCTTAGTTACCATGTGTTCCATGTGTTCAAGTATAGTAACGTATCAATTAATCCTGAATATTTCTTGCTGTAATATCATACATATATGTTAGGCATCCTGTGGCTCAACAAAGTGTACATGTATAGTTGAACATTCCACTGGTTCTTCTGAGTGTTTCTTGGAAACAAGTACGATAAGATGGGACGGCCTCGGTGGTGTAGTTGTAGAGCGTCAACCTTAAATGGGAGAGGTCGCTGGTTCGATCTCCGGCCGGCTCATATCAAATACGTTAACAATGGTCGTAATGGCTTACCCCCATTGGGATAAAATAATTAGTTATATTTGTAACACACAGGACACGCCGTGATATAACTGAACATTGTTGAAAGCGGCGTTAAACACCATACAATCAAACAAACACACGATTTGATGGGGAATTATAAAGAGCCTGGTCGGAGTCGAAGAGGGTTAATTGTGGCCCTTTTCCTACAACTATTCTATATTTAATATATTTCTAAATGTTAAGAGTACTTAATATTAAACAGGAATACAACTTCTGATTGATTAAGGCATATGGGCTTTAACATGTTAACATTATTGTTTAGTTAATAAGACACTGTGTTAGTTGTTTGCTACAATGTATGTACATATAAGTAGACTGTCTTAAGTACGGTTGGTGAGTTCAACACCTTGGTCTTCACTGGTTCGAATTACCGACGGTAAGGTTCTGGTTTTTAGTCTGCCTTCATACTTTGAACATATCACATGATGACTTTAGATAGGACGCGTTTCTTAAATGTTTGCCAGAATAAAGATATATCAGACGCGCCCACCAACGACGTTATTGAGGCACTTCCTGTCTGTATGTCGTCTGCGGGTGAGATTCATCACCGTCAACACCCTTCAAAAGACAGATATAATTGGTGTATTATTTATTCCCCCAGACCGTTATATCTTCATTTAGTAGTGTTACAACTGGCGCATGCGGCGACACTTGCCTCCAGTTAAACTGCAATTGATTGAACTTACGATGTATATGTGAAGACCTTCATATCATAACATTGCCGTAGTCCTCGGTGTTTCTGTAGAAGTGTAATAAGTACACTCAGCGAACTTAATTAAACAAAAACCGGCAAAAGAATGCAAAGTACCTTTATAAATGAAAGTATAATGATTATCTGGAGTTAGAAACATTTTGACAAAAGGAGAAAATGCTTATTATGTTTCCATCTTCATAGATATATGATATTCTTAACAATTGAATAGACGTTATTATTTTTCACCACCGTATGTAGTAGTTCAACATCACCATTATTTACTTGTAATATCGGTATGTTATGGCCGACACAACTATGTGGCATGCATCGCGATTGTACACAATGTACCATCGCGATGCATGCCCCAGAGTTGTGTCGGCGATAAAATATATGTATACCAGTATCATTGATTGCAATTTCTTAAAGCTTAGGTATAAACCTGCCCGAGGTACCACACGATTCTGCACACCAATGTACTTATTCGACTCGGTAATGAAATGGTATAATGCTGACTTGCTACATACTACGATCATTGTGGTATCAATAATATTTGCTTTGTTTTAATATAAATCAATAAATCCAAGGCCTGAATTATGACAATTTAAAACATCAAATTATACAAATTGTACCTGTTAGCTTATAACCATAGTCCACAGCACTTTACAAGTCATGCTTCTTGTACGAAAGAACGTGTCGCCTTACAGCAGGTACCTACGGAAGTTAGAATTTGGCCTAATCGAATACACGCTATAACACCTTGCACCGTTCGCACAAGGTAAACTTATATTTCTTTTCCAATCCACAAACCTTAACTGCATGACATATACATGCGGAGGGGGTATACACTGGATTCCACACAGGCAATGCAGCCAGTTTAGGGAACAAAAGCAATTTAATTATAAAGGTTTCATACGGACAACAATGTATATGGTTGCGCTGGTTGTACGATATCAAATAGTGAGTGTCGGATGTATGATCCTCGGACAGGGGCGTAGCACCCTTTAGGTCCTGTAGGCACGTGCCCAAACAGTTTTTCAAAAAATGCCCCAAAATGCAGCTGCAGCGATACACATCTGCGTAATGTATCGACCAGATCAGCCTGCGCTGTCCGCGCAGACTGATCCGGCCGACACATTCCGTCTAAGGGGGAATAGATAGAGTAGTGATTCTTGAAACAGAAAATCCACAGGAGGCGAAAAGTGTCTATCCGGGTAGGCCTGTGTGGCATGCTTAGGCTGATTCGTGTCGATACTTTACGCAGAGTCTACAATGTTGATTTACTCACGAGACGGCCTACACATTGATTATTGCAAAGCTACGCTCCTGTCGGAGGTATCAAATCATCTTAATCGGAACTGTAATTCCATTTTGAAGATTGCGCTATTAAAATATAATGTGAGTATGTATGCTTGTTTGTATAATGCGCTAGCGAGTTCGCATACTGGACAAGGTATCCACGGCTCGAACCCGGGTTGAAACGAACGTCAGTTCAGATATAATGTATTTGGGGTCAACAGTCTGTAAGCTGCAATGATGCTAGATCGAGTTAAAAGTATTTGCTTGAATTGACTGGTTCTTCAGCAATTTTGCAATTGGAATGGATAGAATAATGGAGCACACGTTCTTTGTTTTCAGAAGCGTACACGTATTTAGTCTTACGACTGGAATAACGTTTGTAGCGATGCGATGTTTTTTTCTACGGGATAACGTGTAAACTCGTACAACAATGTATATGGTTGCGCTGGTTGTACGATATCGAATAGTGAGTGTCGGATTTATGATCCTCGGAGGTATCAAATCATTTTAATCGGAATTGTAATTCCATTTTGAAGATTGCGCTATCAAAATATAATAATATGCTTGTTTGTATAATGCGCTAGCGAGTTCGTATACTGGACGAGGGATCCAGGATTCCAACCCGGGTTAAAACGAATGTCGGTTCAGACAGAATGTATTGGAGTCAACAGTCTGTAACCTGCAATGATGCGAGATCGAGTTAAAAGTATTTGCTTGAATTGAATGGTTCTTCAGCAATTTTGCAATTGGAATGGACAGAATAATGGAGCAAAAGTGACGGATTGTCAGCCCGGATTAGCCTGCGCGGGCTGATCTGGGTCGATACATTCTCTCGCGGGACGGCTCGTTGGTTTTTAACTTATTCCTTCCAGACTTGTTTAAGATTAACTGATGTCAAATCCAACACGTTCATGTAAAGATTCGACTTTAATTAACGTTTGAAAGATGTATTCCAAATAAACTTTTATGAGTACAGTCTATCAATACCCTACAATGTGTTCACATTATGTCTCATGATTTGACCGATTAAATCGGAATCCGCCGTGGTCGATCGAGTGGTTAGCGTCGGGGATGTGGAAGATCTATCCCTAGTCTCACCGGTCATTGTGAAGTTCCCTTTGGCAAGGCACATTTCCTAGCTTAGAACCGGTTTGTTTACCGATGGATGATGAATAAGTTAACAAATTACTGTCATCAGGATATAGTTGAACTTATTAGAATTATGCGTAAAACCCGAATACAACAAAAGTACGATCGCTCGATAATGGCACATACAATGTTGTAATTGTTGAATGTTGGGAAACTGTTTACCGAATACAGTCAATTGATTAGGCCTCTGCAGTATACGACGCTTCGGAGACATTTGCAATGGAGGGTATGAAAAGCGTCCCATTTTTAAATAATGCTTTCAATTCAGAATAACACTTTTAATAATATATCTATAGATATTATAGTCCCGCATTTCTGTTTAGGAACAATCGTGTTCGGGGGGAATGCGTGAACCCGTGTGTCTGATTCAATAGTTTTAGAGTCGTTTACTTTGTTAAATCCTCAAGGAAATATGTATAAGATCTGGAAAATTGGAAATATCGTTTCCATTCATACTAAAAAGCATTGTTAGAAGAGGTGTGCATCCTTGTTCAAAATCTCACTTCCTCACACTATTTGAAAAAAAAAACCTCTTTTGTAGATGTAATCGACGTCTACGTTAAGGAGTTGAATAATGATTTTAAGAGTAAACATCCCTGAAGAAGAGAAGGGTCAGCCATTGGCCAGCATCCATATTATCTCCTATTAACTACATTAGAGACGGACGAAAAACGCCACGATCAATCCAGTAGATCGGTAATTGTTTTAGATGGCTTTTTGTGTCTGATCTATTAGGAACCGGGGGATAAGTTGTTTTCATGCAAGAGTCTATGTCTGTAACTGTCCCACTTGGACTTCGATCCGAGTCTAGTAATTTAATGTCTGTGTGGGCGGAGGTGTGGTGCTTGTCCTCGTGTGTGTGTGTGTGTGTGTGTGTGTGTGTGTGTGTGTGTGTGTGTGTGTGTGTGTGTGTCTGTCTGTCTGTCTGTCTGTCTGTCTGTCTGTGTGACAGCATATATACTGTATATCTTAATGCATACTTTTACAAATAAACTAGACGTGTAGCCCTAATGTTCCGTTGAATATAGTCAAATCGCAGTTGTCCCCAGACCACAGATCGGCAGAGGCGGCTCAAATACAATGCAAACATCGTAAGGTGAGCGAAGGTATACTTACATAATACACACAATGAAGACACCGACGATTCTCTGTGATTTCCCCCCTGAATATGACATAGTTCTAACTATAACTTAATGCCTTTAACATTGCTGTTCCTCTCGTGTACCTAACCATGACAAAAACCATACTATCCGGATTTGGCTCAATTCATCTTTAGAATCTTGAGAATAACAACTGTCATGTTTCCGAGTGTCAGCTAGATAAATCGATATTTGGCAGGCCATGGTTCATCACAGACCTCCGAGTGTCAGCTAGAGAAATCGATGTTTGGCAGGCCATGGTTCATCACAGACCTTTGATATAAACCGCGTCAGCCGATGATGCGATTTCACTTGTTGTATAAGTGCGATGGTAGTCAAGTGGACTCGCGACAACTCGAACCATATTCCGGTATGGATATGTTCAGCGTAGCAGCAGTTCTTTTTAGGTATGATAGGCATACATTTAATCGGTCCCTTATGAGGTCGAGATATCGCGAGATCATTGTATATAAATGCTTGCTGGCGTAAGATCATTAGAGCGCTTGTTTCTTCGTCAAATGTCATTACCTGTGTCGAGAAAGGTTCTCCTTCCAAAACTGAAACACAAGGTGCTAAGCCAAAATAACAGTTTTAAAAGCTTGGTCTGACCCAATACGGGCACCACATCAACCCGTTCACGAGGCAAATGCTATTTTAACTACCATCTGTATACTTTAAATATTTGTTTAACTTGTGTTTGGGTTTACAATGGTCGCAAATGTCTGTTTGGATTGTTTCTCACAGCATGGCGTAATTAATTCAACTACTCTCACTTTGATATTTGAAACGAATAGCAGTGCAAGACAATAAACGGTCGGGACATTATGTTCATATTTTATCAGAATCAAGGAGGGATTCATTCATCATATATAAGTATAGCATGGCTGCGGATTGTAGCAAGTGAGTGCATGTCATACATAAAAGCATATCGAGGGCTTGGTATAAAACGTTTGCAACTATAAACCTATTTTGAAAACCCTAGTTTAGGGGCAATTTTGACCCCTTTGTAAACAATGCAAATTTAGGTGCCATTGCTCAGAACAAGCAATGGCACCCACATTTCCATTGTTTACCAAGAAAATTGATTTAACGCTAATAAAGACTTTAAGGCGAGGTGAATAAATTTGGTAAAAAAATACCAATTTTAGTTACAACCGTTTCACGCCAAGCCCTAGATATGGTGTCTCTATACTTGTCCATCAAGCCAACTAGAAATATGCCGTGGTTGATGATTAGGAGGTGTTCTAACCTTTTCCGATTTGGGACGACATAGACCAAGGGAACACCATTATTAGTTTATGTCATACGTTAAATATGGATTTATATAACATGCAAGCGAACAGTGAAGACTCTGACGAGATAGTGCGTATACCCATTGTAGGCATGTGCAACAATTCCATCGAATCGCCAGAACGCCAGACGTTGCACTCGTCGTCTTTATTCCTACTTACCTGGAATGTATCTTCGTTGCCGTTTTCACTAACACAATCATACTCAGGCGAATCCACGAATTGATTGACTTCTATGGTATGAAGGTATAAATCTTCGTATGATACTTTTAACCTGGAAATATACATGCCATACAATTGAACATCTTATAGGATTGATTCGAGATGTTTTCCCATTCCTAAATTAATTTATTTTTCAAAGGACCAACTAAGCATATTTGTTATATGTTAAGTGGGTGACAATTTGTTAAATGAGAGCATAATGAGATATATTTATTTTGTAAAACTTTTGATATGACTAAATAGTGCTCAGCTCCCAGTCTGTCTAGGCTCTGCTATTTCATATCTTGTAAAACTTGTATAATGACGACCAATCAATTGGACTCGGCACTGACCAGAATCGGCAGAAAACCACAATGGAAACGAGATGAATAAAATACAATAGAAAAAGAGTCCAGCGTACTGTATACACTAATTATAAAGGTTCTTCAGTTGTGATATCAAAACAGCAAACTCATTCCCATTGCCCTTCATTGTCAATTATACTTACACAGAAAATCGTTTAAGACATTTAGTCTAAATCACTTTTGTGTGACATTGAATTAACGAATGTTTCTGAACAAACGGTAACCAAAGTCACTTTATCCATTAGCACAGTTATCTGTCTGGGATGTCCATGTGAATGGAGTGGTATTTAAACAGACATTAACCTTTTCAAACATGCAGACGATTTTTGACACGATTGCAGCTGATGACATTTGGAACAAAACGAGAATAATATTCCAATGTATCGAAGTCTTTTCAAAAGTCATATTCTGTGTGTGAGGGAAATAAGTAAATATAACAAGTAAATATATTTAACAAACAACGGTGTTGGGTTTCAAGCCACTGATCGATCAAAGAAGTGTTTTATCCCATGTAATTAGGGCTTACACGCTTTCCAAGACAATTCTCTCTTGGTTTTTGCCCGATTATCTCAGTACAATAAACTGATTTGTCGGGGGCGCTGATTACTTTTAATTGCTAAATTTACTTAACCTCTCTTTGATAGTTAACAATAACATACTGTTACCTATGCAGCATGGATATACCCACTGTTCCGGGACAGAATTTGTACTGATCGAAAGCCGTTTGACAGTATGTACGAACACAGTATTATCCCGTAGCAATCACTGACAGTAAACTTTATACAGTATTGTATGGACCCGAAATAGTCCCGTAACAATAACCGACCGTAAACATTTAGACCGTATTGTTATGGACCAAGAATAGTCCCGAACAATTACTGACCGTAAACATTTAGACCGTATTGTATGGACCAAGAATAGTCCCGAACAATTACTGACCGTAAACAATTAGACCGTATTGTATGGACCAAGAATAGTCCCGAACAATTACTGACCGTATTGTATGGACCAAGCATAGTCCCTTTACAATTACCGATCGTAAACATTTTGACCGTATTGTATAGACCCAGAAAAGTCACATAACAATTACTGACCGTAAACCCTTAGACCGTAGTGTATGGCCCCAGAAGAGTCCCGTAACAATTACTGACCGTAAACCTTTAGACCGTATTGTATGGCCACAGAAAATTCCCATAACAATTACTGACCGTAAACCTTTAGACCCTATTGTAACGGCCAGAATAGTCCCGTAACAATTACTGACCGTAAACCTTTAGACCGTATTGTATGGGTCGAGAATGGTCCCGTAACAATCACTGACCGTATTGTATGGACCAAGAATAGTCCCGTTACAATTACTGACCGTATTGTATGGATCCAAACTAGTCCCATAACAATTACTGACCTCAAAACTTTAGACCGTATGGTATGGGTCGAGATTAGTAACATAGCAAATACTGACCTCAAAACTTTAGACCGTAGTGTATGGGCCGAGATAAGTAACATAACAATTATTGACCGAAAGCGTTAAGACCGTATTGAATGGGCCCAGAAAAGTCCCGTAACAATTACTGACCGTAAACATTTAAACCGTTTTGTATGGATCTAGAATAGTCCCGTAACAATTACTGACCGTAAACATTTAAACCGTATTGAATGGGCCTAGAATAGTCTCGTAACAATTACTGACCGTAAACATGTAACCGTTTTGTATGGGCCGAGATTAGTCCCGTAACAATTACTGACCGTAAACATTCAACCATTTTGTATGGGCTGAGATATGTCCCGTAACAATTACTGACCGTAAACATTTAAACCGTTTTGTATGGGCCGAGATTAGTCCCGTAACAATTACTGACCGTAAACATTTAACCGTTTTGTATGGGCCGAAATTAGTCCCGTAACAATTACTGACCGTAAACATTTAAACCGTTTTGTATGGGCCGAGATTAGTCCCGTAACATCTACTGACCGTAAACATTTAAACCGTGTTGTATGGGCCGAGATTAGTCCCGTAACAATTACTGACGGTAAGCGTTTAGACCGTATTGTATGGGCCCAGTAAAGTCCCGTAACAATTATTGACCGTATACCTTTATACCGTATTGTATGGACCCAGAATATTCACGTAACAATCACTGACCGTAAGCATTTAGACAGTTTGATACGGGCCTATTACAATCCCGTAACAATCACTGACCGTAAGGATTTAGACCGTTTCATACGGGCCTATTACAATCCCGTAACAATCACTGACCGTAAGCCTTTAGACCGTTTTATACGGGCCTTGTACAATCCCGTATTAATCACTGACCGTAAGCCTTTAGACATCACCGTACGGGTTCAGCACGATCATGTTACAAGAACTGACCGTAAACCTCTGGACAGTATCGTATTGGCCTCATGAACCTGTAACAAGCACTGATCGTAAGCCTTTAGGCAGTTTCATACGGGCCTAATACAATCCTTTATTAACTACCGACCCTGGACCTTTGGACAGCAGCGTACGGGTTCGAGCACGGTCCCCTTGCAAGCACTGACCGTTTAAGCCTTTAGGCAGCATTGTCAGGGCCTGGTACAATGCCGTAATGGTCATCGGCCTCATGTCTTTTACAGCATCGTCAAAGCCTAGTACAATGCCGTAACAATCATCAGCATAATGTCTTTAGACAGCATCGTCAGGGCCTACTACAATGCCGTAACAATTATTGGCAGTATGCCTTTAGGCAGTATCTTATGGGCCAAGTACGCACCAACAACACTCACAGACTGTAAGCCTTTAGACAGCACCGTACGCGCCCAGTACAATACTATTACAATCCTTGATTGTAAGCGTGTAGACAGCATCGTACAAGCCCAGCACAACCCCATAACACTTACTGAGCGTATAGCTTTAAACAGCACGGCACGGGCCTAGTACGGTCCCGTAATGATCACATATCGAAAGCCTAATGACAGCATATTTCGCGTTTAGTACGATCCCAACAGCACCGTACGGGTCCAGTACAATACTATTACAATCACTGACCGTAAGTCTTTATACAGTAACGTACGCGCCCAGTACAATACTACTACAATCACTGGCCGTAAGCCTTTAGACAGCAACGTACGCGCCCAGTACAATACTATTACAATCACTGATCGTAAGCCTTTAGACAGCAACGTACGCGCAGAGTACAATACTATTACAATCACTGACCGTAAGCCTTTAGACAGCAACGTACGCGCAAAGTACAATGCTATTACAATCACTGATCGTAAGCCTTTAGATAGCACCGTACGCGCTCAGTACAATACTATTACAATCACTGACCGTAAGCCTTTAGGCAGCAATGTACGCACCTAGTACACTAATATTACACTCACTGATCGTATGCCTTTAGGCAGCAACGTACGCGTAAAGTACAATACTATTACAATCACTGACCGTAAGCCTTAAGGCAGCAACGTACGCACCCAGTACAATACTATTACAATCACTGATCGTAAGCCTTTAGGCAGCAACGTACGCGCAAAGTACAATACTATTACAATCACTGATCGTAAGCCTTTAAACAGCACCGTACGCGCCCAGTACAATACTATTACAATCACTGATTGTAAGCCTTTAGGCAGCAACGTACGCGCCCAGTACAATAATATTACCATCACGGAGTGTAAGCCTTTAGACAGCATCGTACGGGCCCAGCACAATCATTGTACAATCACTGACCGTATCGTACGGACCAAGTACAATCCCCAAAACATACACTGAAGACCTTTGAACAGCATCGTAGGGGCCCAGCAAGATATATTAACAAGCATCGGACTGGTCCAGCACAACTCCGTTACAAGCACTGACCGTAAACCTGTAGAGAGCATCGAACGGGCCAAGTAGGATCCTGTTACACTTACTGGTCGTAAGCCTTTAAACAGGACCGTATGGGCGTAGTACATTCCCGTAGTAATCAATGACTGTAAGCCTTATGACAGCATTGTACGCGATTAGAATGCGTATCTCACGATTACCGTTCGTCTGCAGGTGATCCCTGCACCACCCTTTGATTAAATATAAACTCCATCAACAAGACTGATTCAAATTGTTCTCTTATATATGAGCCGTTCCACGAGAAAATCAACATTATTGGATCTGCGTAATGTATCGACCCAGATCAGCCTGCGCAATCCGCGCAGGCTAATCCGGGCCGACACATTCCGTCTCAGGGGGATAGAGGTATAGAGTAATGATTCCTGAAACAGAAAATCCACAGAAGGCGAAAAGTGTCTGCACGGATTAGCCTGCGCGGCATGCTTAGGCTGATCCGGGCGATACTTTACGCAGAGTCAATAATGTTGGTTTTCTCGTGGAATGGCTCATATACATGGCTTCTTTTTGTATTAGTACAAAGCACTCTCCTGATACGGAGCATGCACCCGAACTAATATCGAGAAATGTGGAAACCTTCTGTGTTCGTGAAGTAGAAAATATGCATTAAATAAAACACTTAAAAATAGGCATGGACTTTTAACACTTGTAACGACGCCATGTTCAGATATCTTAAGCAATATCGCGATCTAGTATCTCACAATAGACGCCTATCCAGGCGATTACACAATACATATAGCCCAGTTATCACAGACCATCCATTGTATTGAATACAACAGGGTCATTCATCATTTTCAACGATTATATACGGGCCTTGACATAGCGGTTTAATTTTAAGAAAACGTAAGGATACATTTTGTTTGATTAAATTGGAGATGATATTTGACATTAATTCGTTGTACTACATGTACACGTATTCTAAAGCTATTTTGTCACTTTAAGACTAATTCAAAATTAAAAAAAAATAGTTCATTGATTACTTTTTATAGTAAACCTCTACTTTTAACCCTTTCCTACATAGAAACTAATTTTGATGAATCTACAGTAGGCAACCTTTGTCCCAATGTTTTCAACTCTATTCAATTAATATACTTTCACTAATATACTTTCACTAGTAAATCAAGTTCACAACGTTTGTCTAACAGAAAAAACCACCTGGTTGGTAATGATCGGAGAGCCGTCAAAAAGGTGTCAAATACATATGAGCCTTTCCGCGAGAAAACCAACATTGAGTACAGTATCGACCCGAACCGACCAGGCTAACCCGGACAGACACGTTTCACCTTCTGTGGATTTTCTGTTTCAGGAATCTTTAATCTATACCTCTATTCCGCTGAGTCGGAACGTGTCGGCCCGGATTAGCCTGCGCGGACTGCGTAGGCTGATCTGTGTCGATACATTACGCAGAGGCCATAATGTTGGTTTTCTCACAGGACGGCTTATATGTTTAACTAGTTTCTCGGTGCCATTTGTACAAAACTGCGTAGTGCTTAGGACAAAATGCCCCGTTCAGAGTATTGTTTTCTTGTACTACGTTTTGGTGAAAAGTAAAACAACTGAGTATTTTTTTTAACTCAACAATATACGTATTCAATTATCAGAAAGTTGTATTGGGGGACGAAATATGCTTTAACATACTGGTATCATGCGAAAGATCCGTATGTTTGCATTTGTTCTTAGTGGTTTCCACTTGGTAGCAGAGACGTCATGGTTGTGTGTACTGTGGGATCTTCATTGGTACGATTGACCGAGTATATTGATACAAAACGTCGTATACAGCAAAACATATCGTAAACCTCGTTGATGAGTATTTCAAAACCAACCGGTACCAATCGTAGTCTGAAAACATCGTGAAACAGTGTTCCCTCTCCCTCAACCACACCCCCTGTGTTTCTGTCAGTAACGCAGATGCAAACAGACCAGAAATCCACCGATTCGCCTCAATATTCTCAGGTATGCCCGCTAACTAACGAAAAAGCAACATCACAGCCACATGTACAACGTGGATAATTCGACCAGCAAAGAGATGTATAATAATACGCATTCCCGCAGTCTTAATCGTGTCTTCTTTGTACGCTAAGTCATTCAATCATAAAGCCTTTGGAAAGTTCATATTGTCATGAACAGACGTGCGTTCATGCAATCTGAGTGAATTGATTGATTTAGGTTTAACGCCGTTTCCAACACATTTGCAGTCATAGCAATGGCTGCCAGTTCACGAACCATGTGTTTCCTGACTTTCTCATACTAAGAGTCCACACAACAGACTTTCCAAGCAACTGGCTGCATTTCCACATAGACTGTTAGCTCAAATATGGAAAACAAATGACGATTGTCACAGTGACTTATGCCAAACGTCTGAACCCCTGGATTGACAGCCCGCGTTGCTACTGGCGCAATTTGATTGACGTCGTGTATAATATTTAAACTATTGTAACGGTCGACAGTCGACAGTCGAAAGTCGTGTGTAGTGACTCCACTATGTCGTTTAATAACATGGTCAATCTTACTGACGTCGTGTATAGTAGTTAAACTATTCTAACGGTCGACAGTCGTGTGTCGTGACTCAACCATGTCGTTTAATAACATGGTCAATCTTATTGACGTCGTGTATAGTAGTTAAACTATTATAACGGTCGACAGTCGTGTGTCGTGACTCAACCATGTCGTTTAATAACATGGTCAATCTTACTGACGTCGTGTATAGTAGTTAAACTATTATAACGGTCGACAGTCGTGTGTCGTGACTCAACCATGTCGTTTAATAACATGGTCAATCTTACTGACGTCGTGTATAGTAGTTAAACTATTATAACGGTCGACAGTCGTGTGTCGTGACTCAACCATGTCGTTTAATAACATGGTCAATCTTATTGACGTCGTGTATAGTAGTTAAACTATTCTAACGGTTGACAGTCGTGTGTCGTGACTCCACTATGTCGTTTAATAACATGGTCAATCTTACTGACGTCGTGTATAGTAGTTAAACTATTATAACGGTCGACAGTCGTGTGTCGTGACTCAACCATGTCGTTTAATAACATGGTCAATCTTACTGACGTCGTGTATAGTAGTTAAACTATTATAACGGTCGACAGTCGTGTGTCGTGACTCCACTATGTCGTTTAATAACATGGTCAATCTTATTGACGTCGTGTATAGTAGTTAAACTATTCTAACGGTTGACAGTCGTGTGTCGTGACTCAACCATGTCGTTTAATAACAGGGTCAATCTTATTGACGTCGTGTATAGTAGTTAAACTATTCTAACGGTTGACAGTCGTGTGTCGTGACTCAACCATGTCGTTTAATAACAGGGTCAATCTTATTGACGTCGTGTATAGTAGTTAAACTATTATAACGGTCGACAGTCGTGTGTCGTGACTCCACTATGTCGTTTAATAACATGGTCAATCTTATTGACGTCGTGTATAGTAGTTAAACTATTCTAACGGTTGACAGTCGTGTGTCGTGACTCAACCATGTCGTTTAATAACAAGGTCAATCTTATTGACGTCGTGTGATGTAGTTAAACTATTCTAACGGTCGACAGTCGTGTGTCGTGACTCCACTATGTCGTTTAATAACATGGTCAATCTTATTGACGTCGTGTATAGTAGTTAAACTATTCTAACGGTCGACAGTCGTGTGTCGTGACTCAACCATGTCGTTTAATAACAGGGTCAATCTTATTGACGTCGTGTATAGTAGTTAAACTATTCTAACGGTTGACAGTCGTGTGTCGTGACTCAACCATGTCGTTTAATAACAAGGTCAATCTTATTGACGTCGTGTATAGTAGTTAAAGTATTATAACGGTCGACAGTCGTGTGTCGTGACTCCACTATGTCGTTTAATAACATGGTCAATCTTATTGACGTCGTGTATAGTAGTTAAACTATTCTAACGGTTGACAGTCGTGTGTCGTGACTCAACCATGTCGTTTAATAACAAGGTCAATCTTATTGACGTCGTGTGATGTAGTTAAACTATTCTAACGGTCGACAGTCGTGTGTCGTGACTCCACTATGTCGTTTAATAACATGGTCAATCTTACTGACGTCGTGTATAGTAGTTAAAGTATTATAACGGTCGACAGTCGTGTGTCGTGACTCCACTATGTCGTTTAATAACATGGTCAATCTTATTGACGTCGTGTATAGTAGTTAAACTATTCTAACGGTTGACAGTCGTGTGTCGTGACTCAACCATGTCGTTTAATAACAAGGTCAATCTTATTGACGTCGTGTGATGTAGTTAAACTATTCTAACGGTCGACAGTCGTGTGTCGTGACTCCACTATGTCGTTTAATAACATGGTCAATCTAATTAAAGGTTACAATACACCAAATTAATTGCTTCTTTGTTTTCATGTAAATCAACCTGTTTCAGCCCTCAATTATCACACTTGCTAAGCGTTTCTCATGAAGACCACCATATATCATTAAAAAGAGTTACCTCTGAGGTTTAAATCAATTCAAAGAGAATGGGGGAGGTGGATGGGTCATGCATTATGCAAGAAAGAATTCACCAGGCGAAAATGGTTATCGTAACTTTTGGACCAAATCGGGCCCGGACAAAGCCGGTGTATAGCATTCGCTACTTTCTCTTTCGAATAACGTCAAAATACTTAAAGTGATAAAATTAATAATTTCCAGTGCATCCCATACACATTTACAATGGATTTAAACTCAATATAATATATTCAATGCCTTCTGGTGATGGTATACACTCAATTATATGCAAACAAAGGGTTTTTTAAGGGCTATGTAGGTGTAGATCAGCATGACAGCGGATGTATTTGGCGTAATTTGACCTAAAACGTAATGACCGATGACAACCAGAACTGCCATATTGGTATGTGGGTTACCTTTGAACCGGTAATGTGTCTTAATGTGTCATTTCGTAATGACCAAGCGATGAGGGTTTTCTCATCGTAACATTGCAAAACAGATGTTCTTAAAAAGAAAATCATACTTTGGATTGTTTTGAAAACACAAGGCTATAATGTATAGATTAAATGTGTATACGTGCATGCTCATTAACCATTTCGCTGACAAAGGCAATTAAAGGTGTTTGCAAACAATGCAGATTTCAGGTGAGAGAGCTCACAACATCATTTACAACTTAGACATAACATTTTACCAAATTCCTATTGGACGAGACATTGAGTGGGCCAGTTTTGATCATGGAAGACTCGACTTTGTGAAACTCGAAAGTGAAAAAAATAAGTAGTTTTCATCGGCATACGAGAGAAGTATTAACACAAAAGTAGTGCTATGTTCCCTTTCATAAACAAGATAAATGCAATATGAGTCCGCCATCGGTCCAGATGATGAAACAATTTGTATTAATACTGGTTCTATAAGAGGATGAGGGTTTCATCCCCAAGTGAGTGTTATCGCAATACGCAGTAATCGTAACTTGGTGTTATTCTAATTGTGCTGTGCTTTGTATTTCAATATTACATTTGAGCCGTCCCACGAGAAAACCAACATTGTGGTCACTTCGTATTGTATCGACCAAGTCGACGCAGGCTAATTCGGGCCGGCACTTTCCGTCTTAGGAGGATAAAGGTATTGAGTAATTATTCCTGAAACAGCAAATCCACAGGAGGCTAAAAATGTATGTCCGGGTTAGCCTGCGCCGCACGTTTAGGCTGATCCGGGTCGATATTTTACGCATATGTCCACAATGTTGGTTTTCTCGAGGAACGCATCGAAATTAATCGTTGTTAGCGCTCCTCTCAAGATAACACGGGGACCCAAGGACATAAGGATGGAATTCGGATTTACCTAACACAGTCGTCGCTCGAGCTTACATTTCACGTAATGTATGAGCCTGTGTGTTAAGGTAAGACCTATACAAATAGGTATCCGCCGATTAGAGTATGTTACCTTAAACCTCTTATGTGATTTCGGGTCGATAGTGTTCCACTAATATTTATGGCTCGCTTTGTTTGTGTGTTTCTTTCACTGAAAATATGTTATAGTAGCACAGGGCGAGTTCATATGGGATCCGAGAACAGCCCGAGTGCACTCGGAATCCATTTGAATAGTGATACTTTTAACCTTAGTGATGTCATTTTGACCTTTTGACCCGAATCCTAATAACCCACCTCAAGCCTGGGGTTACTAGCATTTCAAAATGGCGACCAACGATGTTTACTACTCATTCGGAATACCTCGGTCATGAATGCTTCACCAATGGATGATGAAGGATTACGGAATTACCCGAATAGTTCCGAATGGTTTACTACTAAGACGAGGAAACACCGTTCAGATGGAAAGCATTAGTGCGCATGTTTTCTGAATTTATATTTAGACATGACGTACAGTTCTCTATCCTAGAGAAGCCCATCCGAACTCGCTCACATTGTCTTGGTTTAGTCTAAATACACGATACATGCAGAGTCAGATAGTTAGCTAAATAAACGCAGCTAATCAAAGTGTTTAGAATTAATCATACTTCGAACGTATTCCTAAATAATTAACATTATTGCAAAACAAGCATTTTCTGAAAATTGCGTTCGGATATTTGAACAATTCTCGTTGTCAGCACACAATAAGTTCAAGTTGATCATTGTTAATAGTTCTCTAGAAGGATCTTGTATCATTCCCTTGTGTATATTATAGAAATAAACGATGATTGTTATTTTGCGTATTCCGGATTTTGCTGACTTTTTTTTGTATTTCAATATGATGTCTTGTTACCGAGCACCTCTTGGGAAAAGGGAATCATAAAGTATATTCCGACTGAAGAAACAGGGAAGATTACTGTATTGCGCATTTAAGATACGGGCTAAACAAAAAGATAGTAATACATATATTGCACTGACAATGGCTGAACACAAAAAGAACCATTCACGCAAGTGATTAAGAATTGACTAACGCTAACAAGAGCAATGACAATGTGACATGCTGACTTCGTATACAATAGACTGGTTCACAATTAGAGGGTCACTATGTTCAAGCATCAACAGTAATTTAAAGTATTACTTAAAGTTATGATAAGGCAAAACACCATTGATTTGATTATACTATAGTAGTTATATGGACACTTAATGATAACCCTTTCCGACATACAACAAATCTGCAATTGAAAAATATAAAAACATCTAGGCTAACACTTGGAATATAAACTTTAAAATAAATATTAATTGTTGAATCGAGTTAAAAACGAGTTCGGGCAAAGGGGGACAATGATCATATTGGGCTTGCTAATACTTGATTTGCAAGACAATGTTTGATACAGTCGGTAATAAAATGCTATGTGGTAAACGCAACAGTCGGTGATACACTACTATGTGTGGTAAACGCAGCAGTCGATAAATCATATTATCGGATAATATGATGTGTGCAGAACGCAACAGTCGGCGATAACATGATGTGTGCTGAACGCAGCAGTCGAGGATGATATGATGTGTGGTAAACGCAACAGTCGCTTAAAAGATGTTGTTTGATGAACGCAAAATTCGGTGTTAATATGATGTGTGGTGAACGCAACAGTCGACGATAATATGTTGTGTGGTGAACGTAACAGTCGGTGATGATATGTTGTGTGATGAACGTAACAGTCGGTGATAATATGTTATGTGGTGAACGTAACAGTCGGTGATAATATGTTGTGTGGTGAACGTTACAGTCGTTGATAATATGTTGTGTGGTGAACGTAACAGTCGACGATAATATGTTGTGTGGTGAACGTAACAGTCGGTAATAATATGTTGTGTGGTGAACGCAACAGTCGTTGATAATATGTTGTGTGGTGAACGTAACAGTCGGTGATGATATGTTGTGTGGTGAACGTAGCAGTCGGTGATAATATGTTGTGTGGTGAACTTAACAGTCGTTGATAATATGTTGTGTGGTGAACGTAACAGTCGGTGATGATATGTTGTGTGGTGAACGTAACAGTCTACGATAATATGTTGTGTGGTGAACGTAACAGTCGGTGATAATATGTTGTGTGGTGAACGCAACAGTCGTTGATAATATGTTGTGTGGTGAACGTAACAGTCGGTGATGATATGTTGTGTGGTGAACGTAACAGTCGGTGATAATATGTTGTGTGGTGAACGTAACAGTCGACGATAATATGTTGTGTGGTGAACGCAACAGTCGTTGATAATACGATGTGTGGTGAACGCAACAGTCGTTGATAATATGTTGTGTGGTGAACGCAACAGTCGGTAATAATAATCTGGTTGGTGAACGCAACAGTCGGTGATAATATGTTGTGTGGTGAACGTAACAGTCGGTGATAATATGATGTGTGTTGAATGAATGAATGAATGTATATTGTTTTATGGCGCATCGACAGCTAAGGTCATTTAGCGCGCAATTCAATTTAATTATTCATGATCCCTGGGTAAACAAACCAGTACTAGGCTAGAAAATGTGCATTGCCCAAGTGCACTCCACCATGAGATGTGTGTTGAATGCAACAATCGGTGATGATATGTTGTGTGGTGAACGCAACAGTCGGTAATAATAATCTGGTTGGTGAACGCAACAGTCGGTGATAATATGTTGTGTGGTGAACGTAACAGTCGGTGATAATATGATGTGTGTTGAATGCAACAGTCGGTGATGATATGTTGTGTGGTGAACGCAACAGTCGGTGATAATATGTTGTGTGGTGAACGTAACAGTCGGTAATAATATGTTGTGGTAAACGCAACTTGTTTTATGGTGTAGATGATGATGTACGCCTTGGCAGCAGATGTCTTTATGAAACTTCCTTCAAGAAAAAACTCAAATTGTTTAAGGAAGCAAATTATTTATTTCACACAATATGACTTTATAAAAACGAAACTTCAATTGTTCCAGGTGAGACGGATTTCCTCAGATCTGACTACACTGAAGCTATCATATTAGGTAAGTTTTAAACGTGGATGTTGAGACCACAATCTGAACATGCTGACTGAAATATAAAAAGGATTTTGTTCTTCATCTAAAATGAAAAGATGTCTCTCTGATAGGTGAATGACTGTTCCCGGTTCCATAGAGATCGATAGAATGTTACTGTGGTATCTTTCACCGAGAACTAAATTGGTGGAAATTGATCGTTTATAACTCTATTCGTATCATCAAGTATAACAGTTATTCAGTGGATTATCCCTTTACCCAGATGAATGGCTGCAAACTGTCGAGAGAAAATGTCTGGGTAAATACAGATACCATTAGAACTGATTAGCGAATATCTAGTCAAATATGAATTTAAATTCATACGAGAATTAATACGCATTATGAGAAAATGGGAACGATTAGTGTTCGTGTGATTCTTTTTTCTCTGTCTGAAACGTAAATTGTTATAAAGGGAATTTATTGTTTTTAATTTGTTTCAATATGGGTAATTTTGAAATTCACATTTAAACGGTTCAGATATGATTAAAATAAATTTCGAAATATGTATTATTAAAAGAAAAAGCATTATAGAAAACAAGGAGTTTGTAAAGAAGTGTTGTTTTCACAATAGCAACGGCTATTTTGTGTCGGATATTAATCAAAACCCCTGATACATTCGACTTAATTAAATACTTTATCTTTGCCCACAAAATGGTTTCACTCTGTATGATAATAATTCTTCCATTATTCTCAATTTTACTCTGACATTCCTTTAGCATTCTTTGTACATCTTATCATGTAAATGGTTAAGGGCGGTGCTCTTAAGAAAGAATTCCCCAAATGGCCATAAGAACTAGCAAACAATAAGTGTATTTTCCATTGGTTTATTTATTCCCGTTATTCATTCCTTCATATGCCATTACATGATTTGTTATGATATACAAAGGCTAACATTGATATATTAATCGACAGAGGCGAACAATTTAGACAAATTACATTGATATTATAGGAGGGGTGATTCAAAAGTAATAGGATTTTGTGAGAATCAAACATTTTAGAAATAAACTTGATCTTATCAACAACTATGTTAGACATTCAGATTCCGTGAAATCAGCCGTCCCGCGAGAAAACCAACAATAATGGACTCTGTGTTAAGTATCGACACGGATCAGCCTAAGCATGCCGCGTATGCTTACCCGGATAGACACCTTTCGACTCCTGTGGATTGTCTGTTTCAGGAATAATTATGTTATAGCTCTATCCACATGAGACGGAATGTGTCGGCCCGGATCAGTCTGCGCAGTTTGCGCAGGCTGATTTGTGTCGATATATGATGCGGAGGCCATAATGTTGGTTTTCTCGCGGGACGGCTCGAATGATGAATATTGTACGTACTATGCGAGCAGGTAACTATGGTTACGTCATACTGCATCGTTGTTATAGTTAAGAACATCATGAAATTGACAATCTGAGCGGAACGTGATTGGATCGTGAGCGTGATTGGAACGAAGTTGGGACGCTTTAAGAGCGGAACGGAATTTTGCGCTATTTACGAAACAATCATAATGAATGAAAAAATCCAATCACATGAATGCTTCGCTCATTTATAATTATTTTACGAAACTACCTTTGATCGAAAAAAAAAGCCTTCACAGTGAGCGTAAAAACGCGATCAATTTGAACAGAACGGGAAAAGGCAATCACAATCATTTGAACGAATGAATGCTCTAAGAGCGGATTGGAGCGTGAGAGGATTGGACCGTGAGCGGAGCGGAACTGAACGGAACGTAGCGGAGCGTGAACGGTAAATTTGTCAATTTCATGATGTTCTTAACTGTAACGATGTTCCTTTTGCATACTAAATTTGACGCATTTACAGCTCTTTTAGATCAATTTCTTCTTTTGCCACGTTTTAGGTGACCGTGAAAGTAGAGATTAAACAGATACAACTTCGGAATTAGTTCTATCAAATTGTTTTTACTTTAATATCAACTCTTCTATAAAGATAATGTTTTATACTAAACTTGAAAAAGTAAATGTACTAACATATGATGAAAACCCACCAAGTCGGTAAAATGGTTAAGAAATGATTGGCGCCCGGACACTCCCTCTTTTGTTTTCTTAGCATTACATCTTTATCAATAACAATTCATTATGGTCTCTGCGTAAAGTATTGACCCGGATCAGCCTAAACATGCCGCTCAGGCTAACCCGGACAGGCATGTTCGCCTCCTGTTGATTTTCTGTTTCAGAAATCATTACTCTATACCTCTATCCCGCTGAGATGGAATTTGTCGGCCCTGATTAGCCTGCGCGGACTGCGCGGCTGATCTGGTCCGATACATTACGCAGAGTCCATTATGGTGGTTTTTATGGCGAGACGGCTCATTTTTGGTGACCGTGAAAGTAAAGATTAAACAGATAAAACTTCGGAATTGGTTCTATCAAATTGTTTTTCTTTAATATCAACCCTTCTATAAAGATATTGTTTTATACTAAACTTGAAAAAGTAAATGTACTAAAAACCATGTCGGTAAAATGGTAAAGAAAAGATAGGCGCCCGGACACTCCCTCTTTTGTTTTCTAAGCATTACGTCTTTATCAATAACATTTCACTTAGTAATTGACCCGGATCAGCCTAAGATGCCGCTCAGGCTAACCCGGACAGGCACGGTTCGCCTCCTGTTGATTTTCTGTTTCAGAAATCATTACTCTATACCTCTATCCCGCTGAGACGGAATTTGTCGGCCCTGATTAGCCTGCGCGGACTGCGCGGCTGGTCTGGTCCGATACATTACGCAGAGTCCATTTTTGGTGACCGTGAAAGTAGAGATTAAACAGATAAAACTTCGGAATTATTTCAATCAAATTGTTTTTACTTGAACATCAACCTTCTATAAAGATAATGTTTTATACTAAACTTGAAAAAGTAAATGTACTAAAATATGATAAAAGCCCACCAAGTCGGTAAAATGGTAAAAAAAAGACTGGCGCTCGGGCACTCCCTCTTTTGTTTTCTTAGCATTAAATCTTTATCAATAACATTTCACTATGGTATCTGCGTAAAGTATTGACCGGATCAGCCTAAGCATGCCGCTCAGGCTAGGCCGGACAGGCACTTTTCGACTCCTGTTGATTTTCTGTTTCAGAAATCATTACTCTATACCTCTATCCCGCTGAGACAGAATGTGTCGGCCCTGATTAGCCTAACTTGAAAAAGTAAATGTACCAACATATGATGAAAACCCACCAAGTCGGTAAAATGGTAATGAAAAGATTAGCGCTCGGACACTCCCTCTTTTGTTTTCTTAGCATTACATCTTTATCAATAACATTTTACAGCAGACAACCTTAAATATTTCTATAAAAAGCTTGAAAAATGTCTCTAAACGATATGAGCAATTTCCACTTTCGTCAAATGTTTCATTAAAGCATCATCCACAATTGCGCCGAAATGCGTATGGAACGCCTGTACTGTCTAATGATGCTGTATTGTATTATACGCAGTACATGTTCATGTATACGTGATACATATCTCATTTGACATGGTACATTGTTCATGATATACAGTGCCCTTTCAGTTACATAGTGTGGTTATTTAATAAAATGTAGCGCAAAAGTGTAAAGATACAGTAGAATAACCATTATATGGTGTGCTAACAACTTCATATCGAGGGCTTGGCGTGAAGCAGTTGTAACTAAAATTGGTATTGTTTTACCAAGGGTAATCACCTCGCCATAAAGTCTTTATAAGCCTTAAATCATTTTTCTTGGTAAACAATGGAAATTTAGGTGCCATTGCTCGTTCTGAGCAATGGCACCTAAATTTGCATTGTTTACAAAGGGGTCAAAATTGCCCCTAATCCAGGGTTTTCAAAATAGGTTTTGATTTACAACCCTTTCACGCCAAGCCCTCGATATGCAATATAAACAATATTATATGCAGTCAGTGTTTCTAAACACGTGGTGGTATTTTGATTGTATGCAGTAGTTTTACTTTTATACGTTGTATGTTGATCAATAGTCGAGATAGATGTTTAAATATATGAAGTGCTTGCGATTAATTATATACAGGGTGAATTATAACTATTGTGTTTATAACTATTGTGTTCATAACAAGCATTGTTCGCAATGCATGTTGCGACAATATGTGGTAGAAAAAGCATTTTCTCTTTTTTTATGTTCGGTCCATCCTAGTATTTACATGATGTTTACAGCTTAATATGCGTTGCATTTGTCAGTGTGGTGATGATCTTTGCCGGCATTCTCCGGGATTAATTCCGGAAAATACCAAGTAAGGCGGATATACATTAACATTAACACCGTCTACGCCAGCGTTGCTGAACAATATATAAATAGAAGTGTCATATCTTCTGAATGCACGAGGAGCAGATAGACTGAAATCCACTCTAGACGATGCTGAAATTAAAATGTCTGTTAACGTTAATGTCTAACCCTTTCCCGCGTAAAATAAATCATCAGCGAACGAATTTGACAATATTGAAGCAAAAGTATGGACAATCTCAGTAAATAAAAGTACAGTTTTAGAAAAGATTATAAAAAAATACGACACAAGCAGCAATAGCTCATTAAGAGCAATATCTCCAGTTGCAATATTTAATTCCACTTCTACAGGCACGCCAGAATATATCCGCGTGTGGGAAAGGGTTTAGATTCTTCTTAGAAGTCGACACATTTACATATTATATGAGCCCATGGGAGAAGGTACACAACTAATAATGCTTGGGAATATTGTAGATCCAGATCAGTCTGTTCATTCGCAGTGTGATCAAATTCTGGATAGTACATGTACTTACATATGCTTATTAGAAAGCTTTAGTCACCTTGTGAAGATTCTGGTAAGCATGTTAAAGAATTATTTCACCGGCACTTGTTATCGGGGATAATTTACCATATAGAAATAAAGACTAGTTGTAACTTTAACGATCTATGATACTTTTATTAATTAAGTTATCGCTTAGATGCAAACGGCTCCAGAAAATATAATTATCTATCATATTATGTATATTTCAATTTTCGAGAAAAAGATGATTTAAATAGTATTTTTATAGGTTGAATAAACGTTGTCAATATCATATAGACTAAGAACAAATTAAAAGTACCCCTTAACTTATAATCGATGTATATCAAATATCATTATAGATATATCTTAGGTGCAAACGTACTCGGATGCGGCACTTCTTTATCTACAATGTAATGTTCATAACATCAAAATAAATTTAGATTTAGATGGTCTTTGTTGATGATATATTTGTAAATTCATGGTTTTAATTGTATTCGTGATAGTTCGGAAATGCCCCCGATTCGATGCGAAGTTTTATGACGCTCATGAAATAAATTTGTATCCCCTGGGGTCTTAATCCGAATTATCTTATACACGATTCTCAATGTTGAACAACTTAGTTAGATTTTGTATGAAGTCTTTGTAATTTAAAAAGAAAACGTTCAAAACATTTAGTGACAGAAAGTAATTTGGTGATTAAACATCCCTGATAAGATTCTTTCGAATGGTATATGTGTTTGTGTTTTCTGTTTTCTTTTTTCGCTGTTTCTGTCTTTTGTGTAGGTTTGTTATCATTATTATCATAAATTATAAATTTAATGACCAAAATTAAATTGGTACTTGACTTCTACTAAACATTTCTGTAAAGCTTCTTCAGCATAATTATATTTGATTTTGTTCCCCCTTTTTTATATGTATTTTCTTCTGATCGGGTTTATTGTATTTTGTAGCTCATGTACATTTGAAATGACGAGGAACATTACTAAATTTCAAGTCAAATAATAAATGAATTGAAAGTTTAATTTAACTTAGTATCATGTAAAATATATGTACATATAATAACTCATGTACATTTAAAATGACGAGGATCATTAATTGAGCCGTCCCGCGAGAAACCAACATTATGGCTTCTGCGTTATGTATCGACCCAGATCGGCCTGCGCTGTCCGCACAGACTGATCCGGGCCGACACTTTCCGTCTCAGGGGTATAGAGGTATAGATTAATGATTCCTGAAACAGAAAATCAAGAGGATGCGAAAGGTGTCTGTCCGTGTTAGCCTGCGCGGCATGCTTAGTCTGGATAGTACATGTACTTACATATGCTTATTAGAAGCTTTAGTCACCTTGTGAAGATTCTGGTAAGTGACAGAGCAAATAGGTAGGCTGATTTAAACATACACTGTTTTAAAAGCGAAGTTACAACTTTTCCCAAATACAAAATCCAATATATAATGTAAATCATTTTTTCAGTTATTTATCTTAATTTCACAAGCTGTTGAGGAATTAAAAGATGTATTTTTAAGGAATATTACCATAATGTGGTAACCTAAACACATTTTTATATTCATGTTTAAATCCTTTCCCAAATACAATAAGTATGCATAATATGACGTTAAGGCAAAACTATAGAACGTCTTCATAAACGAAAGTATATTTTTTGAAGAGGGGTTGAACTCATTGTGGCAAATGAAGAAATTTATCAAGATGAGCAATTTATCCTTTTGCAACAATGATTTCAAGAGTTGTCTGCTTCAGGCCTCAGAGAGCGTCTACATAGATGACATGATGCACCTTGTTTATTCGGAAAATGTGTACACTTCTCGTTTACATGTAGAATGGTCCACAAGCGCTTTTTTAAAATGGACTAGACGGTGTTAATCTTCATATCTGTCATCCTGTGTATGTAACCAGTACCACTGGTCCTTTGATCCTGACACCAGCCAGTCAGTCGTTAGGCTAACCCCGCAAACCCTTAGCGCCAAGGAAGGCAGCCATGACTACCATTTTTAAAGTGTTTGCTGTTTGGCAGTCTCAATGCCCACCCCACCATTTAGAGCGTCATGGATTAAATGCCATTATTTCTATTTATAAAAACTGACATTCGAGTCTCGAATCGGAAATACAGACCTTCAGACAATTGCGACCAGTGTCGAACCAGATCAAATATGAATATAATCACTTTTGGTTTCCTGATCTACGCCATTATAGACTAATCTAAGGGGCTATAAAGCAATATTACAATGAGAACCCGACTGTAGGAAAATGTGGGTTGATATCAGACACTTACAGGGGTGGTATTTTACCACAGCTGATTTCGTAAGCATTTAATCAACCAAATATGCACATACATTTTACTTCACTTCGTACGAATATGCAGTCACAGCATCAACAGGTTAAGTTTCAATGATTACAAACTGCATACTGGCATAACTTCAACGTGTACCATACTATAATTTACGTGACCTATGCATTAATGATGTGCCCTGTACGGTGTTTTAAGAGTCCCTTACTTTGAAAACGAATGAGGTCAAAACATATTCAGTCCAAATAATTTGAAAACAACATTACGGCAAAAGGATATGTTGTTCACTCTGAAGCATGTCTCCACTTCCTACACTGTTTTGAAAGGCCGTCTTGTGTAGTGGTGTTAAAAGGTCGCCCTTATAAGGGAATGGATTAAATCGATTAATCGAATATATGCTAACCTTTCCGTTACTGTTGTTTTACCACATACACAAATAACCAGACCTCTTACAAGTATGAACATGATGTTGTAGTGGTGCAAAAAAGGTCGCCTGTATTAGGGAATGGATGAAGCCATTGATAAGTATTCAACAGTATTTCAGTCATATCACAGCAAACAGTTCACCAACCCATGTGTTTTCTTTTTCCCCATACTATAACTCAAAACTCAAATTTTCGTTAAAATAATTTTCCCTAGACGGGATTCGATCTTGAGACTCCTTGATCGGAAGTCCTCATCACTTCAGACTGAACTGTTGCACCTTGACACAATCATTTATTCAAACTTGTAAAACCTACATGCTTACAGATTAAACATTCAAACGAATAAGTATGCTGTTATCATTGCATACCTTTTCATACTGAAGATGTGTAGGAGTGGGTGAAATCAACAGTGAACATTAACAGTTTACTAATCACTGTGAAAAGCATTACTTAGGTTTGTCTTTACGCCATTAATTTGTTCACGGCCAATAAAAAACAACGCTTGTGAAAATAATCATACGTCTATTAACATATATAATAAACCTTACACAACCAGTGTGCATTAAATGGCGATTGTAGCAATGTAATCGAAACATAATACTCAACGAGTCTGGAATTGTACCGTCAATTCCGACTTATACAGTATATATTTACTCCGGTGTTGTACTGTGAATTCCGAAGTGTATGTATCTACTCCGGTGTTGTACTGTAAATTCTGAAGTGTATGTATCTACTCCGGTGTTGTACTGTCAATTCCGAAGTGTATGTATCTTCTCTGGCGTTGTACTCTCAATTCCGAAGTGTATGTACCTACTCCGGTGTTGTTCTGTCAATTCCGAAGTGTATGTATCTACTCTGGTGTTGTACTGGGAATTCTGAAGTGTATGTATCTACTCCGGTGTTGTACTGTCAATTCCGAAGTGTATGTATCTTCTCTGGCGTTGTACTCTCAATTCCGAAGTGTATGTACCTACTCCGGTGTTGTTCTGTCAATTCCGAAGTGTATGTATCTACTCTGGTGTTGTACTGGGAATTCTGAAGTGTATGTATCTACTCCGGTGTTGTACTGTCAATTCCGAAGTGTATGTATCTTCTCTGGCGTTGTACTCTCAATTCCGAAGTGTATGTACCTACTCCGGTGTTGTTCTGTCAATTCCGAAGTGTATGTATCTACTCTGGTATTGTACTGGGAATTCTGAAGTGTATGTATCTACTCCGGTGTTGTACTGTCAATTCCGAAGTGTATGTATCTTCTCTGGCGTTGTACTCTCAATTCCGAAGTGTATGTACCTACTCCGGTGTTGTTCTGTCAATTCCGAAGTGTATGTATCTACTCTGGTGTTGTACTGTGAATTCCGAGGTGTATGTATCTACTCCGGTGTTGTACTGTCAATTCTGAAGTGTATGTATCTACTCCGGTGTTGTACTGTCAATTCCGAAGTGTATGTATCTTCTCTGGCGTTGTACTCTCAATTCCGAAGTGTATGTACCTACTCCGGTGTTGTACTGTCAATTCCGAAGTGTATGCATCTACTCTGGTGTTGTACTGGGAATTCTGAAGTGTATGTATCTACTCCGGTGTTGTACTGTCAATTCCGAAGTGTATGTATCTTGTCTGGCGTTGTACTCTCAATTCCGATGTGTATGTACCTACTCCGGTGTTGTTCTGTCAATTCCGAAGTGTATGTATCTACTCTGGTATTGTACTGTGAATTCCGAAGTGTATGTATCTACTCCGGTGTTGTAATGGCAATTCCGAAGTGTATGTATCTTCTCTGGCGTTGTACTCTCAATTCCGAAGTGTATGTACCTACTCCGGTGTTGTACTGTCAATTCCGAAGTGTATGTATCTACTTCGGTGTTGTATTGTCAATTCCGAAGTGTATGTATCTACTTCGGTGTTGTATTGTCAATTCCGAAGTGTATGTATCTACTCCGGTGTTGCACTGTCAATTCTAAAGTGTATGTATCTACTCTGGTGTTGTCCTGTCAATTCCGAAGTGTATGTATCTACTCCGGTGTTGTACTGTCAATTCCGAAGTGTATGTATCTACTCCGGTGTTGTACTGTGAATTCCAAAGTGTATGTATCTACTCTGGTGTTGTCCTGTCAATTCCAAAGTGTATGTATCTACTCCGGTGTTGTTCTGTCAATTCCGAAGTGTATGTATCTACTCTGGTGTTGTCCTGTCAATTCCGAAGTGTATGTATCTACTCCGGTGTTGTACTGTCAATTCCAAAGTGTATGTATCTTTTCCGGTGTTGCATTGTCAATTCCGAAGTGTTTGTATCTACTCCGGTGTTGTTCTGTCAATTCCGAAGTGTATGTTTCTACTCCGGTGTTGTACGCTCAATTCCGAAGTGTATGTATCTACTCCGGTGTTGTACGCTCAATTCCGAAGTGTATGTATCTACTCCGGTGTTGTTCTGTCAATTCCGAAGTGTATGTTTCTACTCCGGTGTTGTACGCTCAATTCCGAAGTGTATGTATCTACTCCGGTGTTGTTCTGTCAATTCCGAAGTGTATGTTTCTACTCCGGTGTTGTACGCTCAATTCCGAAGTGTATGTTTCTACTCTGGTGTTGTACTGTCAATTCTGAAGTGTATGTATCTACTCCGGTGTTGTACTGTCAATTCCGAAGTGTATGTATCTTCTCTGGCGTTGTACTCTCAATTCCGAAATGTATGTACCTACTCCGGTGTTGTTCTGTCAATTCCGAAGTGTATGTATCTACTCTGGTGTTGTACTGGGAATTCTGAAGTGTATGTATCTACTCCGGTGTTGTACTGTCAATTCCGAAGTGTATGTATCTTCTCTGGCGTTGTACTCTCAATTCTGAAGTGTATGTACCTACTCCGGTGTTGTTCTGTCAATTCCGAAGTGTATGTATCTACTCTGGTGTTGTACTGTGAATTCCGAAGTGTATGTATCTACTCCGGTGTTGTAATGGCAATTCCGAAGTGCATGTATCTTCTCTGGCGTTGTACTCTCAATTCCGAAGTGTATGTACCTACTCCGGTGTTGTACTGTCAATTCCGAAGTGTATGTATCTACTTCGGTGTTGTATTGTCAATTCCGAAGTGTATGTATCTACTTCGGTGTTGTATTGTCAATTCCGAAGTGTATGTATCTACTCCGGTGTTGCACTGTCAATTCCAAAGTGTATGTATCTACTCTGGTGTTGCACTGTCAATTCCAAAGTGTATGTATCTACTCTGGTGTTGTCCTGTCAATTCCGAAGTGTATGTATCTACTCCGGTGTTGTACTGTCAATTCCGAAGTGTATGTATCTACTCCGGTGTTGTACTGTGAATTCCAAAGTGTATGTATCTACTCTGGTGTTGTCCTGTCAATTCCGAAGTGTATGTATCTACTCCGGTGTTGTTCTGTCAATTCCGAAGTGTATGTATCTACTCTGGTGTTGTCCTGTCAATTCCGAAGTGTATGTATCTACTCCGGTGTTGTACTGTCAATTCCAAAGTGTATGTATCTTTTCCGGTGTTGCACTGTCAATTCCGAAGTGTTTGTATCTACTCCGGTGTTGTTCTGTCAATTCCGAAGTGTATGTTTCTACTCCGGTGTTGTACGCTCAATTCCGAAGTGTATGTATCTATTCCGGTGTTGTACGCTCAATTCCGCAGTGTATGTATCTACTCCGGTGTTGTTCTGTCAATTCCGAAGTGTATGTTTCTACTCCGGTGTTGTACGCTCAATTCCGAAGTGTATGTATCTACTCCGGTGTTGTTCTGTCAATTCCGAAGTGTATGTTTCTACTCCGGTGTTGTACGCTCAATTCCGAAGTGTATGTTTCTACTCCGGTGTTATACGCTCAATTCCGAAGAGTATATTTCTACTCCGGTGTTGTACCGTCAATTCCGAAGTGTATGTATCCACTCCGGTGTTGTACCGTCAATTCCGAAGTGTATGTATCCACGCCGGTGTTGTACCGTCAATTCCGAAGTGTCTGTATCTTCTCTGGCGTTGTACTCTCAATTCCGAAGTGTATGTATCTACTCCGGTGTTGTACTCTCAATTCCGAAGTGTTTGTATCTACTCTAATGTTGTTCTGTCAATTCCGAAGTGTATGTGTCTACTCTGGTGTTGTACGCTCAATTCCGAAGTGTATGTATCTACTCCGGTGTTGTTCTGTCAATTCCGAAGTGTATGTTTATACTCCGGTGTTGTACTGTCAATTCCAAAATGTATGTATCTACTCCGGTGTTGTACTGTCAATTCCAAAATGTATGTATCTTCTCCGGTGTTGTACTGGCAATTCCGACCAATTCCGACTTATATGTATCTACTCCGGTGTTGAATGGCCAAGACATTACAGCCAAACAATTTGTTATGGTAAAAATAACTAAACTCATTTGTTGTGACGAAACTATAATGGACCCAAATATTACCTTCCGTGCGATCTGTTGAAGGTAAGTCGTTATCTTGGGCCACTGATTTTTTCAGTCGCATGGTAATCATGATTGAAAATAATGTTTCTCAAAGGACACAATTCTCAACATGCATTAAAGGGAAGTAAAACCAAAATATATTAGTAAAGTTACCGTTTAACCTCAGAATCGACTAACAGTTTATAGTCTTTGATATCAAGGTCTTTTAAGCAAGAGGCCCAAGAGGGCAAGTATCGCCCCACTGCCATAAAGCGATAATTAAATCTCCAAACAGCCCGATGTTTTCTGACCAATCAACATAGCTTGCAGGAATCTCGTATAGTGTCATCCAAGGAAGTTCTGCAAAATTATTTGAAAATCAGCCAAATTAATATGGAAGAGAAGACTTTTAAAGTTTTCACTAAAGCCAATATAAGGCTAACAGCCCTGCCCCATAGCAGCCATATTTTAGGATCAATCAACATGGCTTGAAAGAATCCGATAAAGGGTCACCAAAGGCTCATTTTGACACAACTATTTGAAAATCAGCCTGACACTTTCGGAGGAGAAGATTTTATAAGATTTCACTATAGCCATAATGCAAAATAGCCCCGCCCTTTGGCGGCCATGTTCTTCGACCAATCAACATTGCTTGAAGAAGTCTGATAGATGGTCACCAAAGGACCATTTCTACAACATTATTTGAAAATCGGCATGACACTTTCGGAGGAGAAGATTTTTTAAGTGTTCACTACAGCCATAAGGCAAAATAGCCCCGCCCTCTGGCGGCCATGTTTTTCGACCAATCAACATTGCTTGAAGAAGTCTGATAGATGGTCACCAAAGGACCATTTCTACAACATTATTTGAAAATCGGCCTGACACTTTCGGAGGAGAAGATTGTGTTAAGTTTTATCTATAGCCATAAAAGGCAAAATAGCCCCGCCTCCCCAGCTGCCATGTTTTTTTTAACAATCAACATGACTTGCAGTAATCCGATAGAGCAAAACTCAAGGAACATTTCTATAATTTTATTTTAAAATCAGCCCTACAATTTCTGAGAAAAAGATTTGTTTAAGTGTTCACTATAGCCATGTAAGGCAAAATAGCCCCGCTCCTGGCGGCTATGGTTTTTGACCAATCAACATGGCTTGAATGAATCTGATAAAGGGTCACCCAAGGAGCATTTCTTCAAAATTATTTGAAGATCGGCCACACACTTTCGAAGGAAAATAATTTTTAAGTGTTCACTATAGCCATAAAAGGCAAAAAAAGCCCCGGCCCCTGGCGGGCATGGTTTTCGACTAATCAATATGGCTTGAAATAATCTGATATAGGGTCACCCAAGGAACATTTTTACAACATTTTTTGAAAATCGACCTGACACTTTCGGAGATAAAGATTTTTTAGATTTTCACTTTAGCCATTTAAGAAAAATAGCCCCGCCCCATGGCAGCCATGTTCTTCGACCAATCAACATGACTTGAAGGAATCTGATAGAGGGTTATAGAAGAATCATTTCTACACAATTATTTTAAAATCGGCCAAACAGTTTTGGAGGAGAAGAATTGTCTTTTTTTTTTTTCGGTTGCCATGGAAACCACACCTTTTCAATGATCCAAAAAGATTGAAGGGTTTTGGGAGTAGACATTGAGAGGAGGTTTCCTATGAAGTTTCATTACAATTGACCCAGTGGTTAGGGAGGAGAAGTCGTTTGAAGCAAATAGTTGACGCACGCACGCACGCACGACGGATAATACGCCATGACATAAGCTCGACTGGCTTTTATTTCAGCCAGTAGAGCTAACATTTGTTGAAACGGCGTTAAACCTCAATATATCGATCATAAACGAACTAAACATATGGTACACTGAAATCCGTAATATTAAAGAAGGCAGACGGCCACATTCCTAGTAAACATTGGGGTTTCGGGCCCGTGCGTACTGGAATCGACCAGGGGTCGCGTCAATCATGATGAAGTGACATTATCAAGCCTAGTATTAATTAGTTACCAAATGACACATTTACGTGACTGTCGCCATAATAAACCTGAACAACTGTTGAACACAACGTAACTCCTCGTAAAATATAGCCCATCATATGATGACAATCGTGTGCGTACCCGAGCATTCGGTTTGTAAAAACATCAATCATGTTATTTTAGATAATGTTTCAATAGTTTTATTTCGACATAGATCACGTTTCCAATCAACATAACAAGCTTTCTCATCGTATGGCACTGCAACCTATTTAACGCACGACTGCTTTAAATCGAACGTAAAAACCAGTTTGCAATTATGCCAAAAACAAGCATAGTAGTTCAAGCCTCATGTTAAATGTGTACATCCTTCAAATTAAATGGCGTCTTCCGAAATCTATGGCACACTTTAAGTCACAATTGCAAAAGGAAGCTATGTTTTCACCAAATGTTCGTCAAAATCAAGAGCATATTTCCTCGCTTTATTCAAAACCGATGTAACTACATTTACTAACCCGAGTGTAGTTCTGTCTGTTTTGAATTCATCGGTTGTTTTGTTCTCTTTACAAGCAGGATGCACGTCTCTCTCCCGAAGTACAATCCTTTTATTGACTTTGACATTGACAAATGGGGGATGTCTACCACTACGATAACCCTTCTATGACACAGACGACATTTTACACGAGTATAGTAGACAACTTTTTAAACCATCTTAGAAAGAGGTTAAAGTGCCCATTTCGAACAATGTCTCCTTTTTCCGCTGTATTTCAACACTTTTTCAAAAGTGTACACAACATCTTAGACACAACTCAAAAAACATGCATTCAAAGCAACTACCTACATGTATCGAAATACCATTTGAGTTTAACAGCTGAAAGACGCCTTATATCTCAACAGGCCTATGTGTATCTCGCTACGAGAAGTACCTATGCCTTTTTGGTAAATGATAATGAAAGCGTTACTCCATGTGGTGAAATCTAATTGAATTTGAAAAAAAGATTGTGTCAAAAGATAGCGAATGTGTTGTGGAGTGAGACTTAGCAGTCACTTTTCAGGCGGCGGAGACGGTGGCGCCGACTTTTCATTTCTGTATTTCTCAGCAACTCCTGGTCACTTTTTTCCTATCTTTTGTCATGTATATTGTTGGGTAATTGGACATCATTCAACGGCAAAATAACCAAGGTAAATGTCAACGTTGGCCAGTACTTAGTCTTTGTTAGGTAACTTAACCTTGGTTAACTTGGCTGAAGAGGTCACCTTTTTCATCCAATCTTCATGATTGTTTTCAGAACATTGGTCTCCATTAAACTGGTTCATGGGGATAGGTGAGTCTGCAGAAATTAACCCTCGGTTAGGTTAGTTGACCTTAGTTAACGTAACCTTGAAAAGGTAACTGAACTTTGATTAACATTGACTTTAGAGGCCATATTATTCGTCCGATCTTTATCAGAACATTTTCTTAACAAATCTCGGTCACATTTAAGACTGGGCCACTAGGTCACAAGGTCAAATTGTTTCATTATTTTATCAATACTTTAAACCCCACATTTAACTGCCAAATGTTATGACAAATCAACAGAACTCCATCAAATCGAGTCTAGTTCTATACTGGGTCATTGGGGTCATAAAGTAGGTCACTAAGTCACATTTTAGAATAATTTTCTGAACTCTCTAGAGGTCTCATGGTTTATCCAATCTTTAAATTTAAAAATGGGGGTCTTCTGTAAAAAGAAAAATATATACATATAGTAACTTTATTATTATATTGACAAGAATGCACTGATCTTCACTTACTTTTCTGAATGTAATGGACTTTGTTATTTTTCATTATAATACCATGTCATGTGTGGTTTTCGAAGAAGGGTGAGACATCTTTAGTCCGAGATCTTGCTTTATTCTAAACATTACACATTCTGTATCACTAAGTTTCGATTAAGTTTACGACAATTGGACAGTATAACAATGCAGTTAACATAGGTTAACTGGTAAGTGCTACTCGTAATTAACAGTTCTGGTTTCTCTGCTTCGACATTACACTCGTGACATTGACATTAATGAGCCGTCCCACGATAAAACCAACGTTGAGGAACCTGCGTAAAGTATCGATAAGGATCAACCTAAGCATGTCGCGCAGGCTTATCCGGGCAGGCACTTTTCGCCTCCTGTGGATTTTCTGTTTCATGAATCATTACTCTATACCTCCTTCCCCCTGAGACGGAATGCGTTGGCCCGGATTAACCTGCGTGGATTGCGAAGGCTGATCTGGGGCGATAAATTACGCAGAGTTTGTTGGTTTTCTCGTGGAACGGCTCATTTAAGTTCATTCAAATTATACTCATTCATATTGATATAGCCTAGCATGTGGGCGATTACGGTATAAAAATTGTCCAAAAACAAGGTTCCTTAATGTATTTAAAGTGTTTAAACGTAACTCCCTGGCGATATGTCACTTGTACACATTAATTCCCTCTAACCTGCTGCAAGGAACAACACGAACGTGCTGGCAGCGAATGCTATATGGACACTCCAGGAGACATCGGCCTGCCCATTAACCCCATTGAGCAAGAACTGACTTGTTAGAGACACTGACTAGGGTCCATCTATAGCAGCATCATATCGTTGAACTCTTACGGATGCTTTCCTGGTGTTGGCAGATATCAACCAGAAAAACTTTACGAGATACAATGCTTAAATGATGGCGATTTATCGTGTTGTTATTGCAAGGAATGGAGGCATTACTTGATCCTAAACCCGTTTTATTTATTAAGAAATGTTATACTTTTTGTTTTAAGGACAATAACTTTAAACACATTATTTTGTTTCACATGTCAATATTCTATTCATTTGGGATTTGCGATACATAATTTGATTAATATGTAGCAAGATCTATTGTTAATTTTCATGTCGTCCTTGTTAAAAACATTACGAAACTATAAGTTGGTTATTTAGTACGTTGGTTTAGTGTATTTGATAGACAATACATATCACTAAATTGTGAAAATATTGGAACATAAATATAGGGAATATCCTGATTTCCACAAGGAAAACCTTTTTTTTTCTCTACTTATATAGCTTCTTTATTCGAAATACTTAAATAACACTTGCTAATCGACTCATATGACACCAATATCGACATTTGGTAATACCGATTAAGTTGCCTACTCCTTGGCAGAATGTACGACTAGATGTCGCACTGAAAGATCCGTAGGCTGATCTGGATCTTCGCTTATCTCGACGTCCCATATGTATGGTATCATATGATGCCGCTCGATAGATACATCAACTAACAGATGTACGTCAAAGTCAAATAAATTACAGTTTCACTCGACAGAAGTACTATATTGAATAATTACCCTTTTTCCACACGCAATTTAATTAAGAGATAAATTACTACAATAACGTAATGGTCCTGTGTTGCCAGAGGCATTCCGTTTCTTCTCTTGAAGCTCAGTCGAAAACGACGAAAACGTTTGACAAAAGAAGATCCTTTGGGTGAGATAGAACAGATGCTTGGAAAGATCTGTATTACCACTTATCACACGTACCCACGTGTTGGCTTTCTTAACTTAGAGTCCATCAACAGATATATATGAATTGCATGTATTATTTGAACTTTGGAATATAAGCTGAAATCCAACCATTTGTAAACGTTTGTCACCCATATTAAATAACGCTAAGCTTATATTTTCTCGTGTTGGTAACTGTGAATTCTTATTACACTGCTTGTAAAGATTTATCGCAATTAGATGAAAACTAAAACACAACATACATCGTGTGGGTTTCTAGCCTGTTTTTCTAGCAACATGTACTTGAGTTCAACTGTCTTTGAAAATATGTTTTTGCTAGTTATTTTTTCCTATAAATGATTTTAGTTTTAATGCCCTTATTTTATATTTAGGACAGTTTTAAGGACCCTGTTTGGTGTAAAGATGGAACATATGAGTAGTAGAAGGCATGACCCTAGATAATTTTGTTTACTCTGTATTCAATTGGAATCGGCCATTTTGTTATGTGGTGGCAATGTTTCTCCTTTATGTTTCTATGTATTTAATAGGAACCCGCCATTTTGTTTTGTGGAGTAAATGTTTCTCCTATATATTCATATGTATTTAATAGGAACTCACCATTTTGTTTTGTCGAGTTTAACTTTTCAGAATATAAGTTGATAGCTATTTAAAAGTAGGATATCTTTCCTTCATTTACAAATTAACTTATGGTGTCAATTATAAATGGTGTTATATTCATGAAATGTAATTACGGTATTGAATTTGACTTCTTAGTTTAGCGAAACATGTGTGTGAGTGTGTATGTATGTGTTATGCCGGTATTTCGTTACAAGATCATTGCATGTATGTTAATATGCGAATAACAATATGACACTCACTCATGTATGTTAATATCATATGTTTTAAATAGTCGACTGTTTAAAATTAAGTAAAGTTGTGATTCAATATTCCGACCATTATCCACACATTCATACGTACTTGACATAATTAAGGTGAACGAAGCGGCCTCTTTATATTTCACAATATCAGTGCATATATGTTAATATATGCGCAAGATTGTCTTCTCGGAAACTTATTCATAAAAGAAACATCAACATGTATCTGAAGGAGGCATGGGACAAATCAGGTGCCAACTAGGGAGTATTTGGCTTGAGTAAAAGGCTGTTATAAGAAAAGTAAAGGTATCAATTGGACCACCAGTGTATACTTGGTAATCATAGTGAGACATTTTCCAACAGCGTGTGTATTTAACACATTAAGGAGCGCAATGATCCCATTTAGGAGCGCATGAAGGGGATTTAGGAGCACAATGAGTGCATGTAGGAGCGCACGAGAGCATTGAGGAGTACATTGCTACTAAATGCGCTCATTGCGCTCTAACATTACCTAGGGTAATACCTACATATGAGACACAGGATATGTCAAAACCTAAAGGATTGTCTCACTATTGATGAATTTCCTTTGAAATCATTCTCCTCAGCTGTGCAACTGTAGGTTTTTATTGTAGATGAAATGTAATAGAAAACGAAAACAGATGTTCTATTCAGTTACGGTCTGTATTTCCAGCATAATGAATGTGAGTACATTTTTTTCTTAAGATATGTTTGCTTTACTTTACTCTAAGGGTTTGCATCATACTCATGGTATGTATCAACATAATGGTTCGAATATTAGTTATGGAAAGTATGTATTTATATAACCTAAATTACGAACATTTATAGAAATATTATGTTATACGGAATACTTCATTTCCTATTTAGGAAATATCGTCTATGGAAATTTATTAGTTGCCCGTATGTAACGAAAGATATGTTGAAACTTACGTTACGATAAATGTTCATGCAATGGGAAAACTTGTAGACAGCTTCTTTCTATCAGATGTAACGATTAATGACGTCGATTGTTGACGCCGATCGTATATCTGCGATTAAATATTTTGTTTGGGCATTTTACCAATCGAGAGACTAACCAACAATTAACAATTTAGTGCTGAGAAAAACTCGTTTGTTTAAGGGGCGTATCCATCATTAGGGATTGAATTGCTGCATCAAAATGTATAATAATATTTAAAAAAAAGTACGTATAACTTTTAGGCAATCGGTTTTGTCGTCTACATGTGTGTCTATGTTGTTGTGGAGGCCATTGACAACTACGATATCAGTCAATTAGAAGTCATCAGCGAGGGACAAGTACCCGACAATTTTGAAAGATTTTACAGTGATTGTAAGTAATAAAAGTAGTCAAAGTGGTAGTAGTAGTAAGAAGTAGTAAATTAAGTAAAAGTGGTTGTACTAGTAGTAGTTAAATAGGTAGTTGTAGTAGTATAAGTTGTATTAGTAGTAGTTGAATAGGTAGTTGTAGTAGTAGTAGTTGTAGTAGTAGTAGTAGTAGTAGTAGTAGTAGTATTAGTACTAGTAGTAGTAGTAGTAGTAGTAGTAAGTAGTAATAGTAGCAGTGTAGTAGTAGAAGTAAAAGTAGTAGTGATACTATTATCATCGCTTCTTGCATTTGTGGGTTTTTTCATAAGAAAGAGAAAAAGAAGTGTTATACCGCTCATGTTCGGTCTATATTCCACCGACAGGAGATAACAAAGAAACATACAAGTTCGATCCTAGTCATTTTGGTATACCGTTCATGTTTCGGACTATATCCAGCCGAAGGGAGATAATAAAGACAAATACACATTCGATCCAATTTAAGTGGTACCGTTCTTGTTTCGGACTTTATCCAGCCGAAAGAAGATAACACAAACAAATACACATTCGATCTAAGTTAAGTGGTATACCGTTCTTGTTTCGGACTATATCCAGCAGAAAAGAGATAACAAAGACAAAAAAAAACATTCGATCCTAGTCATGTGGTATACCGTCTTTGTTTCGAACTATATTTATCAGAGCGAAGATGACAAAGACAAATACACATTCGATCCAAGTTAAGTGGTATACCGTTCTTGTTTCGGACTATATCCAGCCGAAATGAGATAACAAAGACAAATACACATTCGATCCTAGTCATGTTGTATACCGTTCTTGTTTCGGACTATATCCAGCAGAAAAGAGATAACAAAGACAAAAACACATTCGATCGTAGGCATTTGGTATGCCGTCTTTGCTTCGGAATATATTTATCAGAGCGAAGAAGACAAATACACATTCGATTCAAGTTAAGTGGTATACCGTTCTTGTTTCAGACTATATACAACAGAAAGGATATATCAAAGACGCATACACTTTCGATTCTAGTCAAGTCGAACCGTTCATATTTCGATCTTGATCCAGCCGAAATGAGATAAAACAAAAGAAGCATACACGTTCGATTCAAGTCAGGTGGACCGTTCATATTTCGTACGTTATTCAATCGAGATAGGAGATATCAAAACAGCATACACGTTCGATTCAAGTCAAGTGGTACCGTTCATATTTCATACTTTATTCAACCGAAAGGAGATATCAAAACAGCATACACGCTCGATTCAAGGCAAGTGGTACCGTTCATATTTCAAACGATATCCAGCCAAAATGAGATAACACAGAGGAATACACATTCGATCCAAGTCAAGTGGTATACCGTCCATGTTTCGGACTATATCAAGCCGAAAGGAGGTGACAAAGAAGAATACACATTCGATCCAAGTCATGTGGTATACCGTTCATGTTTCCGACTATATCCAACCGACAGGAGATAACAACGATGCACACACGTTCTATCTTAGTCAAGTTGTACCGTTCTTGATTCGGACTTGATCCAGTCGGAATGAGATACACCAGAGGCAAACACGTTCGATCTGGATCAAGTTAATTGGTACCGTTCAAGTTGTGGACTAGGTTTCAGCCGAAAGAAGATACACAAGAAGAACACAAAAAAGCACCAATGACATGTGCAAGTGTTGTAGCAATTGCGTCTTTACTGAAAAAAGCTTGTTAAAACATCAGTAAGAAAACATTGTAGCGTTCAAAGTATTTATTTGTTAAGTATGAATCTTAAAAATCAACATATATTACAATTCATCCATATGCATCGTATACACAATTTGATGTATTTACCATTATTTGTAATCTTTAAATTCCATTATTCCGTTAGTCCTGATATCGACATTAAATGTAAAGCCCTTGCTGTCAACTCATAACAGTTGAGTTACAAGACGAATTTTGATGCTAAGCAGATGCCACGCATGATTTTAAAGCATGACTTAAAGGGAAGCAGATGCAGTTCAATACATTTAAATAACCTGTGCAAACGGACAGGATGTAAATACTTTGAACAAGAAGGCCAAATGTACCTTTATCTTAAACAAGAAGTCCAAGATGTTCCTTTATTGCTCACTTGGATACCATAGTCTATAATAAAATGTTATCAAGAGCAAAAAGAGTCCATTTTGACGAAGGGATTATACACTTTATATGCTACGATCTATGTGATATTCAGCATGTAAAGTTTAGTCGTGAAATGACAAGTTAAGTCTTCAAACCATTTGGTTTACCGTTTGGAAGGAGAGAGGGAAGTCTATTCTCCTTCAAGTTGAGCAGAAGTATGATAACAAGAAACGAGAGTATATAAACAAAAAATACAAATAATTCTAACAAGTTTAAAGATATTTAATATTAAAATTAAGCATTTATGAAATTAAAAGAAAAAGTTCTCATGTATAGTCAACATATATAGCAAGAATACATTGGTCTGAATGAACAATTGTATGGAGAGGAACGTTTTAAGTTTAGTAATACAACAGAAATAAATAGGAAAAAATATCACCCGAATCTTTTTTCTGAGCTCTTCAGAGCAGTAAACCAAACAATTAAAATAGCGTAGCCTAATGAACTCCGTAAATCAACTCATAAAAATAGCTTAGCCTAGTTAGTTGGGGAACAGTTATTAAAAACAATTTAAATGTGTCTAAAGTTTTGTAACAACGGTAAAAGATGTACATATTTTGTATCTTGTTGTTTCTTAAATCAGTTAATACAATTTATTCAATTATAAAGGCTGTTTTTTCAAACATATTACAGAGTTTTTCTATACAATACTATTTGTTGATTGCTCCCTTTTCGATTGCGTCACCCCATGGTACAAAATTAAAACCTATCCCATACTGACGCCGCGCTTCCACGCGTCGTCAACAAGCAGTACTTATCTATGTTACTTGAGTTCTATACTTAATTACTGCAATTGACTAAATTTTATTTGGATCGTTTTGATAAAATGTCAAATAAAGTATGTGTAAATTACTGATATTTATAACAGCATTTAATTTGTTGTTTTGTTGTAGGAATTTTTGTGAATCTTTGCTTTGTAAATGTACAGGGTATCCTTAACCTCCTGGTAATCACACTAGTTGAAAGCACACCATTTTATCTTTTCCGTGGAAAGAAGAAGGTTTGTTTACGTGACCTCGGAAAGTCGACTTAATTTATGCAATCAAAACCAATCTATCGTCAAAACTGATTGACTTTTACAATGTATCGAAACAGTGAAATCGGAGAACATAACCCATATAGTGGCAAAGACGTCATTTCATAATTATAATCTGTATCGTACACTCTATTTCAAATAAACGTGTTCATTTGCGTTTAGTCTGATTAGATACGTAGAATAGAAGCATCAATACAGGGTTACTACCAGCGGAATAAAGTACCTTACGTAATTCAATAGAAATATACTTTAACCACAGTATTACAAAGGTCAGTTTATATGTAAATCTACACTAGATAGTATACAAAGCAAGTTCGGGAACCAGAAATGCTTGTATTTAGCTATAACTGTGTCTCCCTCATTAGTTTAATGTCTTGAAAGAGAAAGTGTATCATGTTGTTAAAAAGAACAATGTTTTGAGAAAACAATAAATCTTCAAATCTTTATTAAAGATTATATGAGGAAAATATAAACCTTCCAGATAGAACGCAGGTTAACCTTAACCAAAACAGTGTTTAGCAGTTTGGTCTGCAGCATTAAATGAAAAAGAACGGAAATAAGCATAGTATTACCTTTCTGTGATTTTAATTTATCGTGATTTAGACCTTTCAAATAACATATTAAGCAATGAAAAGATAATCTTCAACAAGTGAAAAATCATTTTCTGTAAGAAGAACACATTAAGTGAAAAAATAATAATGAAGTCTTTGAGAAATGAGTGACACAAGTCATTAGAAATGAAGTAAAACGTATCGGTACAAGAACATCAGGACATATATTGCACTTTTCCGCCGTCACATGGGTCTCTACTGCGCAAAAGAAAAAACCGCCACAAAAACCTCTCGCAATTTGTCATTGAGTAGAATTTCAAAACAACCCTCCAATGATGAGTGATTGCGTCTTCTTCTTTATTAGCGACGACAATGATTGATGTTAAAGTCCTACGGTCATTTTCTTAGAAATTGGACAATTATTTACCTTTTTTGTGTTATTATTGTTTTTTGATGTGACTGAACAAGTTCATTTTTCATGGTCATTGAAGATTTTATTTTAATGCATTACTTGTTTTAATGTACTTATCTTTACCATTATAACTAAAATAAAGTTTTATCAGTATTCCCATATGCAGACGTGTTTTCACATATCTGTAGAGAGACGACTCGTGAAAACATTGTGACAAGAGTAATAGTTCCTCATAATGAACAATTCGTGTATCTGGTGTTGATAAGTGTTCAACTCCCGTCAAAAACTGAACCGTTATCAGTAGAGACTGTCTACATGTTTGTCTCGATGTTTTCAAAGTTTGCCTACATTCACATTTGTATTGTGAGCGAAATTAAGTCTCTTCAAATTCAATTGTAACTGGTTTGTGTTATTAAGGCATTTACAGTTAGTTTATCGTATTAATATCTTCTCCTTCCATTGTCAACTAATGTGAAATTACAAAGTAACCACATATAGCACGGTTCGCAATGAGTCTGACCTTTATTTTTAAATCGGTATTTTGGGTATGTATAAAATGAGCAGAAAAACACGGATTGAAAATTATTGTCGTCTTTTTAATCATTTTTTTTTAAAATCGATATTTAAGATCATTAAAGTGTTGTGTTATGTGGGAATTAACATTTGTACGAAAAGTTAAAAATAAATGGAAATCTGTAAGAAATTTCCCGTTCGTCAAAAAAATGACAGCATTAGCATTCTACGCCCGAAACTAAATTTTGACTGTATCGTAGCCAAAGAAGGACGTGACGTCATTTCCGTTACACTTTATCTTGGCGTAACGTCAATGGAGCGACGTCGTTTCCCGCAAAAAAGTGGTATCAACATGAAAGACCCCAAATTCCTATACATGAGCTATTGACTCACTCATTCAAAGTATAATTATTTATCAAACATTGTGGCAAAAGGATAACTTTCTCATAAGGAGCAATTGTAAGTAGACAACAGCAATACGAATTCCAAATATGTTTTGATAATACAAGAAACATGATATTAACATTATTATTGTCTAGTCAATTACTTATAAATCCTTTTTTATGGCCAAAGTATGCCCTTTAATTTTTGTTTATAATTATCTTGCGTTTTTTTCGTAAATAGGTAGCACCTATAGATATATTAAATTGCTTTGCACTAAGGTCAATATCAGATCGATATTTACATATGGAACAATAAACGACCGAGCATAAATGTTAAGTGCAACTATTCCTTTACAGAAGTAACTTGTAAACTTCTATAACTAATAAACGAACAGTGCAGTGTCAGACGAGACTGATCATTTGAAAAGAAATTGTCATTGGATATGACAATGATGAGAGAAATTTTGAAGCTATTAATCATGTATATTATTTCTCCATTTTCCTCATTGTTTTTTAAGATTGTCTTGAATGGTTTGTATCTAGTTCATAGAAGAGTTCAGCATACTGTGTTAAGGATTCTAAAAACTAAATTAAGATTGTAACATCGAAGATAAATTAAAACAATCTCTTCCAGTTAGAGCTTAAAGATAGAAATAATCGTAGAGACCGAACAACAATGAACAACAAACATTTACGACAATTTGTGAAAGCTGTCAAACCTGTGTCCCTTCAAAGTAAACTTTACATTTGTTATTTATCTACGGATGGAGGAATGTCGTAGACATTTTGTAATATGCCACAGGTGACGTCAATTATTAATCATATCTAACATTCAAGCGGACCATGATACTAGCCCCGCTCAAACGAAAATAGGTTCCTTTGTTAATGAAAAAAATGACTATACCGATGTGACGTCATTCAAAATATGGAAAATTTACGTCATTCACACGCCATTCGTACATTGCATTTACTGTAAAATGTGTGGGGGCTTTTATTGGAATTATTTGTATCTGTATATTTTTCTTATGCGGTCTGTCTAAAATGTTAAATAAAGTATATGATTAAAGGGATATTACATTTCAGTATCGACATGTCTGTTTGTATTGTACTTCTAGGACAGAGATAAAAAATCACCCATCTAACTCGACCTTCGGCATCGCTAAATAACAATTTTCCTAAGCTCCTATACAAACCGACATATCACTACTGCAACATTTATTCCCAATGTTTTCATAACATTAACAAACAATTTTGCTGGATAAATAATAATTTTATAAACAAAAATTAAATACGAAAAACACAGATTTTGCAATATTAAACTATTAGTAACACGTGGTGGCAGTAATATTATTTGTATCGTCATTATCGATGAAGTCGTTATCTCATCGTCTTCGCCTTTTGTACGCTTGTTTCTTTTTGTATCCTACTAATTGTATTTTATTTGTTTTCATGTTGCCTGGAAAACAGCAAGCGAACATGAGAAAAAGAATGCACGGTCGATTCCAATTACTGTTACCGTTCATGTATCCAAAAGGAGATAACAAAGACAAAGTCAACACAATTAATAACAATTGATGTTTATTCAATCCTGTCTTTACTCTAGGAGGATTTTAAAGAGCAAGTTGGATTAATAGATAGATTTGTTTGTAACGTATGAACTTTCAAAATAATGAATGATACAATCTGAAACGTATGCATAGTTTTAAGATTTTTGTTTGCATCAAGTTAAACGCATGCTTTCGAATCCCAACAGTTGAGTTATTATAATTGTTTTTGCATCAAGTTAAACGCTTGATTTCGAATCCCAGCAGTTAAGTTACTAGACTTACTCATCGTCGTTCTTGATTATATATTGATTATATTTCGATCGTTTTTATATAATATCAAACCACGTATTTGTAAATTACCAAGATTACAGAATAATATTATACTTTGTTTTAATGTGGTTTTGTTTGATTTGAATAAATGTCAATATAATTCATACAACCATGCATACAGTATAGGCTGATGTGAAACTTTATAAATGTACCGATTCTGAAATAAAAAGTTCCGCTAATCGCATATCGAGGGCTTGGCGTGAAACGGTTGTAACTAAAAACCTATTTTGAAAACCCTGGTTTAGGGGCAATTTTGACCCCTTTGTAAACAATGCAAATTTATGTGCCATTGCTCAGAACGAGGAATGGCACATAAATTTCCATTATTTACCAAGAAAAATATTTTAACACTTATAAAGACTTTATGGCGATGTGATTAACCTTGGTAACAACATACCAATTTTAGTTACAACCGTTTCACGCCATGCCCTCGATATGTAAAATGAACTTTTCAATTGTTCTATGGAAAGAAGGGGTTTGATCGATCGTGGTCTGAGAGTTAACCTAATTCATGCAATGTAAGCCAATCTGTATTCCATCCTAATTTACTTATACAATGTATCGAAAGGAAAGAAATCGGACATAAAAACAAGGAAGAGACGATCCTTGTTAGCAACTTGTTCTTAATACCTCCCGATAAACTGTCTGCGTGTCCTATTTGTTGCCAAAGTTTAACAGCAACGCAACATTTTATTTGTAGATTTTCGTCAACAAGAGTAGAACATATCACGAGAGACAGTTTGCCAGTACCAAACGTGCAATGTTAAAATGAAATATATGATAACACGGTCGATTGATGGTGCAAATTCGGGTTGTTTCTTGTGATAGGCGATATTGGTGATGAAAGGGACGGTGTTATGGTACACTAAAGGCGAGATTATGACTCGTTTAGTGGCAATGACGTCATTGCATAACATCTGTTTTCATTCTGCTCCCAACACTCTCTTACAAATATACGTTTTCCTATACATGTGTGTAATCTAATAATAATATTGCTAAGGATCCACAAGGATACTGATTTACCTTATATGACTAATCACCGAACTGTGTATAGTTAGATAAAATTAAAAAGTTAAATGTAAGTTTCCATTTTATATGAAACTGCTGTGAGATGTTGTTAATGAATTATATCTCTAACGTTCTCATTGTTTTCTTAGATTGTTTATCCCTGGTGAAGGATTGAGTTGAGCATACTTTGTTCAGGATCAAACACATTTAATCAACCCTTTTCCACATACTATAAATCTGCAGCAGACGACTTTTAAAACATATAAGCAAAACAATAGAACAGTTCTTTAAATGTAATTTAAATTGTGGAAGACAGTGGTGCAGAGGTAGAGCGTCGGCCTCTCACATCAAAGGTCCCTGGTTCGAGTCCCGTGATGAGCGGGTCCTGACTTTGGGATTTTTCCACACAATCGGCGCGAGTACTGGTTAAGTATCCAGGAAGCAGACATCGAGCGTGATTAATATAAGCTTAAAGCTTGTTTCGCAATCGATTTAAAATAAATAAGTTTAAACTAAATGTAAGAATTATATGAGTAGAGTTAAAAAACATTGTGGCAAAAGAAGAAATTGCTCATTATGAAAAAATTCCTCTTTTGTATCACTGTTTCAAAAGTCGTCTGATGCATAGGCATCCGAAAGCGTCTCTATGGGTTATATTGGAAACATGGAAGATGAAGTAAAGGAATCACTTCAAGATAGGGTTAAATGATTGATGCCACGTTATCTCCCGTCACGTGCACGGACACATTCTGACCAAACGACAAAAAGCTTCGCAATTCTGCAAAACCTGATTCAAACATGGCCTACATGATGAAATAATTCTGCTTCTTAGTATAAATTGACACAGGCATCAATCACATATTTGTTCGTTTGATATCCTGTATTTCGTGAGGAAAGCGTTCTGAAAATGTCTGCAATGAGGATCAAAATTGCACATATTAGCTGTCAAATAATATTGTTTGAATCAATATTGTACGACGGATGCTTACCCTTTTCAATATTTCTCCTTGTAAAATGTCTGAATTTTATCAGAGAAATAGTAACCCTTTCCTCTTAATTGTAAATCAGACATAACCACAGTCAAAACTATATGCATATCAACATATTCATTAGCTTGAGCAACTTTTTATTACAAGGCAGTTCATCGTCAAACTATTATCAACCCGATGCATTCGAAAATAACAACGTTTACGTTGAATGTGTTGCACGACAAAAACGTGTGTAATGTAGTCACTACTAGTACACGACCGTGTAATGTATTATACGAATTAAATATACGTTTAATTATAATGAAGTACACACATTTAAACGACGTTTGTATGTAACATGATTGAAACATTTTTACCAACCCTCACACTGCATAGACTGACACAAATAGCATGACCTCCATTTCGTGATCAGGACAATTAATTAGAACTTAAATCCAGCGAAAGGTATACTAGCTATAGGGGATCCTCTACGGAAATTAATTAACCCTTATATACTGCAGTGTGTTCGATTATAACTACATTGGCCGTAATGCATGACTTTAGACTACACGTGTGAACAATCTCGACTAATATCAAGTTGCACATAAGTGTAGTCTAATCATGCTCTGTATTATTCGATACTCGTAAATCAATAAATAGCTAGGACAGCTCCATGTATTTAACAGAACCTCTAAAAATCAATGGCGATGTTCTGGGTTACCATAATTCAGCGGGATAAGGGTTGGACACTGCATTTCTAATTTCTCAGGGGTTTGAACATTAAAAACTGCAAACGTTGTAGTCATTGATTGACATGCGAAACATAGCATTTTGAAGTTCATTAACCTTGTCCCACATTCAGACACACTTAGACACATCTCCAGCAGACTTCTTTTGAAAACATTGTCATAAATGGAAAACAAAAATCATAATGAAATATTTTTCCCTTTTGTCACTGTTTTGAACTGTATGAGTAGTGAACAATTTAAATACAATGCGTGTTTTACGACACTCATGGCAGAGCTGTTCCGCGAGAAAATCAACGTGCGTAAAGTATCGATCCGGATCAGCATTGACACTTTTCCCCTCCTGTGGATTTTCTGTTTGAGGAATAATTACTCTATACCTATATCCCCCTGAGGCGAGATGTGTCGGCCCTGATTAGCCTGCGCAGATTGCGCAGGCTGATCCGAGTCGATACGTTACGCGAGTCCATAATGTTGGTTTTGTCGTGGAACGGCTTAAATAATGATAAAATACGCATATATCTGGATATGGGATGAAATGAAGATATCGTAAAAGGGCAGGAGTATGTTTAACTTTATCTCAGAAAGACACCATCGCCCGAGAATAATGTTGTTTACATACTTTTACGAACGATAGCAAAGGAGATTGCACAAAAGAAAACAATTGTCCGTTTGTAACTTAGAACACAACATCTTTACGGGCAACCTCAATGCGTATTAAACATGTAACTTCAAATAAGTTGTCCTAAACGTGTAAAAACATAGAGGCGCTAGCAGATCCCGAACGTCAGTGGTCGTAATTACAGGAAGATCATGTAAAAAGGCATAACATATAGACACATGTTGACGTATCGACAGCATAATGAGCAATTTGACCTTTGTCACAATGTTTTTCAACTCTATTCTACAAGTATCCTTTCAAGTATTAAGAATTTCAATAGTTTGGCTAAAGACTTGTGGTTATCATGAACACTGGCGAAATACTGTTATAGACATCTGTCAAAAATAAAGATGCTAGAACTGTATTGTGGTATCAAGTATAAGTCGTATATTACCCAAGAAGCTTTGTGATATAACTTGAATAGTGTTGAATAACGGTGAACAACACCATTTGAGTCGTCCCTCGAACAAAAACCCATTATGGCTTCTGCGTTATTTATCGACCCAGATCAGCCTGCACAGTCCGCACAGACTGATCCGGTCCGACACATTCCGCCTCAGGGGGATAGAGATATAGAGTAATGTTTCCTGAAACAGAAAATCCACAGGAGGCAAAACGTGTCTATCCCGGCAAGCCTGCGCGGCTGCTTATGCTGATCCGGGTCTATACTTTACGCAGAGTCCACAAAGTTGGTTTTCTTGCGGGACTGCTCAAAACAAATAGATGCATACATGTATATTTTACGCAGTATATCGAGGGCTTGGCGTGAAACAGTTGTAACTAAAATTGGTATATTTTTACCAAGGTTAATCACCTCGCCATAAAGTCTTTATAAGTGTTAAATCATTTTTCTTGGTAAACAATGAACATTTAGGTGCCATTGCTCGTTCTGAGCAATGGCACCTAAATTTGCATTGTTTACAAAGGGGTCAACATTGCCCCTAAATCAGGGTTTTTAAAATAGGCTTTTAGTTACAACCTTTTCACACCAATCCCTCGATATAGTGTTTGAAAATTAGCATTTCACGCACAAATATCCAGTTAAATGCATCCCACTGATTGCATCATCATCGATTTGTATATCCTCATACATATTTATGACGTAGTGTTTGTTATTGAATACATCCTTTAATCCTTTCTAACTCAACTCATCTCAAATATCTGTATACGGCAAGACGCCACAAGATGTGCTACTGCCCATAGAACTAAACATAATATCAAAAGACATGTTTTGAGGGCACCCTTTACTTGCCTTCTTGATTCCCTATTCACATGTTATTTACCGATCATTTACGACCGGCTTTGACATAACCGATGAAACGTTTCCGTTCAATATACCGTAGGGTCACGTTATATGATATATTTGTAAATCGCAACGGGACTTCTTTTACTTCATATGTTTGTGTTTATGGATATCGTGATCAGTTGAGTGTTTCCCTTTTGTTATTACGATATCGATAAAAAACTCGTATTGAGGCAAATGCGTCGCTGGTTTTTATTCAACCCTTTCCCTTTTATAGCCATACTTTCAAAACCGCATTTGAATGTATAGTTGTAACCCTTTCCTGCGTAAATCATCAAAACGAATTTGAAAACATCTTATAGTATTGGAAAGATATATACAGTAGATTGTGACAAAAGGATAAAGTGCTCAATATCTCAATACCGAGTACTTACAACCGTCTTTTAAATAAAAGAGTACATGCTTCCGTTCAATATTCCGTGACCCAAAAAGTCACATTATATGATACATTTGGAAATCCTCCTTCCTTATCTTGTATGTTTATTGACATCGCAATTTTTTAGATGGTTTTCGTTTGGTTGTCAGCGTATCGATAAATGCCTCGTGCCTCATACCTAATAGTACTAAATATATATATGACAAATGGTGAAGTTACGTAGTAATTCTCGTGAATTCTTTTGACACCAACATTGATGACTTTTATACGTTGCTTCAAAACGACACTCCAGATGTAAAAACAAAACTTTCATATTTCATCAATATGTTAATGAAAACATGATAAGGCCATAATTATCAGCTCTATACTATTTGCTATATAGAATGCTTTGTACTATTGGCCGGTGGCCTAATTACTTTCAATAAAATATGTGTCATTATCATTGAATGCCAAACTGATGGCGAAAACGCTCTAGATAGTAATACAATATATATCGGTATACAAAAAATAAAAATAAATCCACTTATTTCTTGTAGATGTTGGTGGTACTGAATGTGTTACTAGCATGTTTTGAATTTTAGTATACTTGCAGTTGGTTAAGACACACTGTATCTCGCGCCTTTTGATTTGTTTATAACCAACTACGTGACTAAAAGCTACCTGGTCTATTGTCCGATAAAGGAAATTGATCACATGACCCGGTCGTGAAACTACTTTTGTAACGATCTTAAAATATATCAATTGGTTAGTGAATATATATAGAAAAGAACTACGCTACAACTACTAATGTTGATGCTCTCCAGAATAATACAAAGTGTATGCCGAGGGGTATATCAGTTGACTCTTAAGACTGATATTTATGAGGATTAAAAGAAACTAAACATGGTGTACTGAATGATATGCATCCACCGATTTCCCCTGTCAATAATGACGTCATACATTCTGACATCTTACAAGGACACAGCGAATTTGATGTCTGTGTATTATGGGTGTCATGGAACTTTAATGCTTTGACCGTTGTTCAGTCTCATTGGAAGTTTCAGTTAAGTTATCATTCAGGACGATACACCATTATTCTAAATATACAGGATTGTAGCAATCAATGTTAACATTATGTTTTAGGGTAGAAAACACTCTGAATAACTCTCTCCATGCATGCATTGTAGTTGATGTGTGTACATACTTGATGAACATGTCGCGCGCACCGGAAGCATTTACTCTTTGAATGTCTGTGGTATTGCGATTAATATGTATTACGAATAGTATTACTACATATAGAAGTTTGATCCGTTATCTATAGATCATTTAAGTATATTGAATCGCCAAATGAACCAATAATGCGTTTAACGAGTTTTCTAGCAGTTGATTACATTAAAACATATGTTATATCTTTGTTTTGCATGGATATTCATGTACTTTATTACGATGTAAATTCCCATTTTTACCTCACTGTATGTTCAATATAGCGAACACATATCCTCTATAAACAGTATCATCGAAGATTAATTAAAATAATCAGAAGACCTACCTTAAAACAAGAATTTGCTAATGTACCATTGAAGTTCTTAAATCGCTTTTGTTTATGTTAGTAATGTATACCTCAACGGCAATCACAAACCACTTATGTGTGTATCAGTATGTGTAGCAAATCAACCAATAGCGATCTCATTCATTTGCAGGTCATATATATTACGTCAGGAAATATGCATAATATACACACAGCTAGCTATAGCTAACAATATAGGTTATTGCATCTATATGGGAACATATTGTGTTGGACTAGTTCCTTCGGCTGAGTTGCCCAAGCTTGCGAGGGTAGAACTCCGCCGAAGTTACTAGTACCAACACAATAATTTCCCATAATCATAATCATGTAATAACCTTTTTTATTGTATAATTTGATATTGGCTATTTGGTTTGTTTGAAACACATCATTATTTAGATAAATAAACACTTACGATATATTGCACAATTATACTCTCCTTTCCGTTGGTTGCTAGGATCGTGGACAATATAATTAACGAACCGCAATTGTTGTTCTTGACTCGAAATTGAATCGTCGACAAAATGATGCGTTATGCTTTTATGTATCTAGTATTAACGCCTGTGTGTTTATTATTACGATTTAGATAAACCATTTGACCTCACAGTATGTTCAGCAAAGAGAACTTACATCTTCTATTCTGCGTTCATAACCTGTACTTCGGAGAAGGACAAACACAGGTCAGAACACTTACCTTTAAAACAAGTATTTGCACATTCATCCTAGCAGTTATTAAATTCCACTTGATTTTGTTCGTCATGTTTTATGGAGATGAACTTATATAGATCATCATTGATTATCAAAAACAACTATGAAAGTAGCGAATATGTAGGTATGTGAAGTTGGCACGAAGTTCGGTATTCGGTAATCGATATTCAATACCGATATGAATGTAGAGCTGAAACGAATATAGAGCCAGCACCAGATTCGTGAATTCTGTTACGCATTGAAATATACGTTACCGTCATTGTTTAGTATGACGAATACCGATTTGAATATCGATTTGAATATGGAGCCAGATCGATATTCGAGAAAATGGTGCTATCTTTTTGCTGACTATCTGGTAGAGCGAATACCGATTTCAATATCGATTTGAATATAGAGCCAGGTCGATATTCGTGAAAATGGTGATATGATCTTCCTGATCATGTAGAAGGGCGAACCCCGATTTGAATATCGATTTGAATTTAGTGCCAGGTCGATATTCGGTAAAATGGTGCTATGGTCTTTCTGACCATGCAGTAGAGCGAATACCGATTTGAATACCGATTTGAATATGGAGCCAGATCGATATTCGAGAAAATGATGCTATCTTTTTGATGAATATGTAGTAGAGCGAATACCAATTTGAATATCGATTTGAATATAGAGCCAGATCGATATTCGTGAAAATAGTGCTATCGTCTTCATAATCATGTAGAAGGACGAACACCAATTTGAATAAAGATTTGAATTTAGTGCCAGGTCGATATTCGGTAAAATGGTGCTATGGTCTTTCTGACCATGCAGGAGAGCGAATACCGATTTGATTACCGATTCGAATATGGAGCCAGATCGATATTCGAGAAAATGGTTCTATCTTATTTCTGAACATGTAGTAGAGCGAATACCGATTTCAATATCGATTTGAATATAGAGCCAGATCGATATTCGTGAAAATGGTGATATCGCCTTCCTGATCATGTAGAAGGGCGAACCCCGATTTGAATATCGATTTGAATTTAGTGCCAGGTCGATATTCGGTAAAATGGTGCTATTGTCGTTCTGACCATGTAGTAGAGCGAATACCGATTTGAATATAGAGCCAGGTCGATATTCGTGAAAATGGTGATATCGCCTTCCTGATCATGTAGAAGGGCGAACCCCGATTTGAATATCGATTTGAATTTAGTGCCAGGTCGATATTCGGTAAAATGGTGCTATTGTCTTTCTGACCATGTAGTATAGCGAATACCGATTTGAATATCGATTTGAATATGGAGCCAGATCGATATTCGAGAAAATAGTGCTTTCTTTTTTCTGAACATGTAGTACAGCAAATACCGATTTGAATATCGATTTGAATATAGAGCCAGATCGATATTCGTGAACAGGGTGCTATCGTCGCCCTTATCATGTAGAAGGGCGAACCCCGATTTAAATATCGATTTGAATTTAGTGCCAGGTCGATATTCGGTAAGATGGGGCTATTGTCTTTCTGACCATCTAGTAGAGCGAATACCGATTTCAATATCGATTTGAATATAGAGCCAGATCGATATTCGAGAAAATGGTACTATCTTTTTTCTGAACATGTTGTAGAGCGAATACCGATTTGAATTTAGAGCCAGGTCGATATTCGGTAAAATGGTGCTATTGTCTTTCTGACCATCTAGTAGAGCGAATACAGATTTGAATAACGATTTGAATATGGAGCCAGATCGATATTCGAGAAAATGGTACTATCTTTTTTCTGAACATGTAGTAGAGTGAATACCGATTTGAATATCAATTTGAATATAGAGCCAGATCGATATTCGTGAAAATGGTGCTATCGTCTTCCTGATCATGTAGAAGGGCGAACCCCGATTTTAATTTAGAGCCAGGTCGATATTCGGTAAAATGATGCTATTGTCTTTCTGACCATGTAGTACAGCGAATACCGATTTGAATATCGATTTGAATATAGACCCAGATCGATATTCGTGAAAATGCTGCTATCGTCTTCCTGAACATGTAGAAGGGCGAACCCCGATTTGAATATCGATTTGAATTTAGTGCCAGATCGATATTCGGTAAAATGGTGCTATGGTCTTTCTGACCATCTAGTAGAGCGAATACCGATTGGAATATCGATTTGAATATGGAGCCAGATCGATATTCGAGAAAATGGTGCTAGTTTCTTTCTGAACATGTAGTAGAGCGAATAACGATTTGAATATCAATTTGAATATAGAGCCAGATGGATATTCGTGAAAAGGGTGCTATCGTCTTCCTGATCATGTAGAAGGGCGAACCCCGATTTGAATATCGATTTGAATTTAGTGCCAGGTCGATATTCGGTAAAATGGTGCTATGGTCTTTCTGACCATCTAGTAGAGCGAATACCGATTTGAATATCGATTTGAATATGGAGCCAGATCGATATTCGAGAAAATGGTTCTATCTTATTTCTGAACATGTAGTAGAGCGAATACCGATTTCAATATCGATTTGAATATAGAGCCAGATCGATATTCGTGAAAACGGTGATATCGCCTTCCTGATCATGTAGAAGGGCGAACCCCGATTTGAATATCGATTTGAATTTAGTGCTAGGTCGATATTCGGTAAAATGGTGCTATTGTCGTTCTGACCATGTAGTAGAGCGAATACCGATTTGAATATAGAGCCAGATCGATATTCGTGAAAATGGTGCTATCGTCTTCCTGATCATGTAGAAGGACGAACCCCGATTTGAATATCGATTTGAATATAGAGCTAGGTCGATATTCGTGAAAATGGTGATATCGCCTTCCTGATCATGTAGAAGGGCGAACCCCGATTTGAATTTAGAGCCAGGTCGATATTCGGTAAAATGGTGCTATTGTCTTTCTGACCATGTGGTAGAGCGAATACCGATTTCAATATCGATTTGAATATGGAGCCAGATCGATATTCGAGAAAATGGTGATATGGTCTTCCTGATCATGTAGAAGGGCGAATCCCGATTTGAATATCGATTTGAATTTAGTGCCAGGTCGATATTCGGTAAAATGTTGCTATGGTCTTTCTGACCATGCAGTAGAGCGAATACCGATTTGAATACCGATTTGAATATGGAGCCAGATCGATATTCGAGAAAATAGTGCTATCTTTTTGATGAATATGTAGTAGAGCGAATACCGATTTGGATATTGATTTGAATATGGAGCCAGGTCGATATTCGTGAAAATAGTGCTATCGTCTTCATAATCATGTAGAAGGGCGAACCCCGATTTGAATATAGATTTGAATTTAGTGCCAGGTCGATATTCGTTAAAATGGTGCTATGGTCTTTCTGACCATGCAGTAGAGCGAATACCGATTTGAATACCGATTTGAATATGGAGCCAGATCGATATTCGAGAAAATGATGCTATCTTTTTGATGAATATGTAGTAGAGCGAATACCGATTTGGATATTGATTTGAATATGGAGCCAGGTCGATATTCGTGAAAATAGTGCTATCGTCTTCATAATCATGTAGAAGGGCGAACACCGATTTGAATATAGATTTGAATTTAGTGCCAGGTCGATATTCGGTAAAATGGTGCTATGGTCTTTCTGACCATGCAGTAGAGTGAATACCGATTTGAATACCGATTTGAATATGGAGCCAGATCGATATTCGAGAAAATGGTGCTATCTTTTTGATGAATATGTAGTAGGGCGAATACCGATTTGAATATCGATTTGAATATAGAGCCAGATCGATATTCGTGAAAATAGTGCTATCGTCTTCATAATCATGTAGAAGGGCGAACCCCGAATTGAATATCGATTTGAATTTAGTGCCAGGTCGATATTCGGTAAAATGGTGCTTTTGTCGTTCTGACCATGTAGTAGAGCGAATACCGATTTGAATATAGAGCCAGGTCGATATTCGTGAAAATGGTGATATCGCCTTCCTGATCATGTAGAAGGGCGAACCCCGATTTGAATTTAGAGCCAGGTCGGTATTCGGTAAAATGGTGCTATTGTCTTTCTGACCATGTGGTAGAGCGAATACCGATTTCAATATCGATTTGAATATGGAGCCAGATCGATATTCGAGAAAATGGTGCTATCTTTTCTCTGAACATGTAGTAGAGCGAATACCGATTTGAATATCGATATGAATATAGAGCCAGATCGATATTCGTGAAAATGGTGTTATCGTCTACCTGATGATGTGGTAGAGCGAATACCGATTTGAATATCGATTTGAATTTAGTGCCAGATCGATATTCGTGAAAATGGTGCTATCGTCTTTCTGTGCATGTAGAAGAGCGAATACCGATTTGAATATCGATTTTAATTTAGTGCCAGGTCGATGTTCGGGGAAATGATGATGTTGTCTTTCTGACCGTGTAGTAGAATGAACAACGATTTGAATATAGAGCCAGGTCGATATTGGGAAAATGGTGCTATCTTTTGACTATACAGTAGAGCGAATACCGATTTGAATATCGATTTGAATATAGAACCGGGTCGATATTCGGTTAATGGTCCTTTCTTCTTTCTGACCATGTGGTAGAGCGAATACCGATTTGAATATCGATTTTGAATTTAGTGCCAGGTCGATATTCGAGAAAATGGTCTTACCGTCTTTCTAATCATGTAGAAGCGCGAATGCCAATTCGAATATCGATTAGTATTTAGTGCCAGGTTCATTATCTGTATAATCAAGTAGAATACCGATTTGAATACCGATATGAATATGGAGCCAGGTCGATAGTCTGGAAAGTGATGATACATGTAGTAGAGCGAATACCGATTTGAATAAAGAGCCACGTCGTTATTCGAGGCAAATGGTGATTTTGTCTTTTTGATCATGTAGAAGGGCGAATACCGATTTGAATATAGATATGAATATTCGAGAAAATGGTGATTTAGTCATTCTGACCATTTATAAGTGCGAATACCGATGTGAATATAGATCTCAATCCAGGTATTTGAAAATGCTACCAGTTTCTGAGCTAACAATAGTTAAGTTGAGTTTAAGTTTAAACTTAATCATTGTCATTGATTGTGAAACGAACTTTCAGCTTATATTAACCAATCAACCATTGCTCGCGCAGTTCGAGTGGAAAAATCCCCAAAACAGAACCCACTCTTCACGGGATTCGAACCCGGGACCTTTCATACGAGAGGCCGACGCCCTACCTCTGCACCACTGTGACACGTTGAAAATTATCATTAAGCAGTACTATTTGATTAAATAGCAGATGAAAACATAAAAATAATTGCACAGGAACTGGTACCACGCAATTACGCGCTATTTCTGACGTTACTATTGAAAAGCGGACAACCACTTTTAAAAACTTTTCGTCTGTCAACTGGCTAGAGAATTCGGGAAGATTTAAGGTAAGATATCTTCATCTCTTTCGTTTCCCCCTAATAATTAATCAAAACAGGACACCCAACCATTTAAAGATGTGTGTAGTTTTTATATATAAAGCTTGTTTTACTAAATTATGCCAAAATAGGAATCGGAGTATTCACTCGGATGTTAGAGGTTTCGTCCAACTACCTGTTCGTCTTACCAAACCATTTAGTCGAGATAGCACGTGCTTATAAAGTATATGATTTGGGTTTAACGCCATTTTTAACGATGTCTCAGTTATATTACGGTGGCCAGTTCACCAACTCATGTGTTTCCTGGTTTTCTCACACCAGTACTCCACACAACAATCTTCCCAAGCAACTGGCTGTTTTTCCACATAGACTTAGCCCATTGGTGGAAGACGAATGAGGCATGTCGCATTGACTTTTGTCAATCGTCGGAAATAAAGTTGGCCGAGCCGGGATTTGAACTCACAACCCATGGATTGACAGCCCGCGTCGCTACCGACTGAGCTACCGGTATATTTGTGTTGTCATTGTAAACTTGATTAAATATATTTAACTCTAACTTGTATTTAGAAGGAAAGTTTACTTTTGACTATAAAGTTACAAGAACTCACAATACCAAACACTTTCTGTGTTGCAAAAAAAAAAGAAAAATAATAATGTAGAATGATGTAAACCGATATCAGACTACATAGTTCTGTAGTTCGATCTTGATCAGCACTATTATAATTACCACATGTATTCACTATTGACTTAATGATTGTAAATTTACATGGATCTAATCAATATAAAGTGTGAGTTTTTGAAATCATGTAACACAACATTAAAATTGTGTTGTCATTGAACCAGTAGTGTTGAGCACGTGACCTTTTTTTCCCGCGGTCTACCTGTGTCCACTAACCAATCCTTTAGCTTTCGTTCCAATCTTTTTCGCATTAATTGTTTGTATTTAATTAGTTGTTATTATTGTTTATATTCGCATTAATTGTTTGTAGCTAATTATTTTTTTTTTTTTATATTGTGCCTTATTATGTTTAAACTAATCTTTTGTATTTAAAATAGTTGGTAGGCCGAACTGGATCGTGTACATGTAAAACAGATGCCGTAAGGTGGACATGTAAATTTTGCGATACAATTGTAACAGTTGTTCAGCATGGTGGTCGATATATATTCATTTAAGTGCTTAATCTGAGCTGAATCTATGCTAGAAGTTGTTCGATGAAATAGTATGTCGTGCGCAGGAGATAAATAAAAACATACACATGTCACCTCTGTGCCACCGTAGAAAAGGGATAGGATTCTCAATTAGTATAATTAACTTTAATTTCGCGTGAACTTCGTGATTCCTTCGATTTTGACAACTTAATTGTTTGCATAATCATGAATTCGAAAAGTGTTAATCAATATCTGTTAGGTTCGTTTTTTTACGATTCTGTTAATTGATCATTAACTATTATAACTTTTTATTTTAATTTTGGATTTAGGACCGGTGACCCGTTTGATTGTATTCAAAGTCTCATGCATATGTGGATGGAAACAACCGAATCTTGTGAAGCTATCATAAGTGCAGCGGTCGAAGGGTAAGTGAACGTAACATAAAAGACATTTCTAAAATAAGTAAAACAAATGATAAGCGTGTATGGAATATTTAGGAAGATCTATGCAAACATCTACTTGACCATTTGTAGAATTATTTTGGTAATGTTTGACTTGCGCCATCCCGGAGACAATTACAGCACGATACAAGACACGCTTGCACTAATAATCAACGTTTAAATTGATATATAATTAATTAATGCTTTGTATCAACGGAATCCTGTTCCTGCCATCGACTTTTCGAGTAAAACAAACGCGAAAACTGGAAGTCATCCTAGTTTCGACTTAAGAGTATTAGTACTATAAATTCCACTCAATCCATAATTTCTTTTCTATCTTTTCAGCACACTAAAGACGTGTTCAGGTAGAAGAGTACGCAGAAGAGTTATAACTCAATCATATCCAATTTTCGTCGTCAGAGTTTACGAACACTGTCTGTATAATAGGATCACACTGGAACGCATAATTTCACTGCCGGAAATTGCCATAGGAAGTTCTCGCTATGTTTTAGCTGGAGTAACAATGTTGAAGAACCAACATTTTTGTGCTCTTATTTTAACTTCACGGTACGGGCATGTTTGGTATAATGGACTACGTGGGGAACTACAAAACTTGCCATTTGAAACCCAAAACTGGTTTCCATGCCATGCACTGTATTGTCAAATTTCAACATAGAATGACCATGATTATACAAAAGATGTTCGAATCATTTTGATTGGTTGAAAAACACGGAATTTAGGTTGTGTTACTTGTTTTCTCTATTTGTCATATGTTAAACATTTGAAAGTTTATTTGGTCGAATTCAAAATAGTTTTGCAATAGTGTTTATTGTAAGACCCTCTATGCAGTTTTTTTCAACTTATTTTAATTGTGTTTAAACAACAACACCCATAGTTTGCGGGGCTCGATTCTCCTGTATTACATTTGTTAAAAGTTTTAAACTGTTCACATCTGAAACTATTTTCCTGTTTTCAAAGTTAGTTCACTTAAATAGGCCTTGCATATATCTCGTTGTGTTTAATTTGTTTTGATTAGTTACATAACACGTCACATATATTAAGGTAGTTTTGCGTGAAATTTAGACTGGTTTTAATTTTACATTGTATATCTTGAACAAATATTCACCGCTGAAAGAAATGCCCGATTTCTTTTCATTATAATTTCACACTGATGTTCCGTGAATTAACATTTGTCATAGGTGTTGAACATGAGTTGTGCATCTATTATACTGTTTTGAAAATGCTAGCTTTATTTGAAAGTAGACCAGACACATACAAATTACCCTTTACATAGGTGGTTCAAATTATTTGGGTTGATTGACAAGCATGGGTACTAATGGCAGGGACTTTTTGGCTATATAGCTATATACACTAGAGTCAATTCAAAGTCATTCACCGCCCTCTATTTTCTTTTTCTCATTTTCCGTGCACATGTGAAGAAATGTAAGCAACACTGTTAGTGTATGTCGAAGTTGTTGGGTTATGTTAAATACTATGAAAAGAAATTATTTGATAAATTACAGATCTTATATTATTTGTCATTCCCATACAAATCATTTCATTGTCCTAGCATTATTTCAACTGCGAACATTATCAAAAATAAAATCAGTATCAAGAAATGAAAATGTTAGGTTAACTAAATAGTAAGATAGACTAATGGAAAATGAGAAGTGGTTCTTCTTAACCTAAAAGGTTTACAAAGGTTACAGTTTCAATGGTATTTCAGTCATATCACGGCGGTCAGATCACCCACCTAACGTGTTGTTTCCAGTCTTTCTCGCAACAGTACTCCACACAGCAGTATTCACGACCCCTTATGTCGAATGGACTGATAGCCTTCGTTGTAACCGACTCAACTATCGCGACTCGATGTTTTGTATATAGCAAAGCCGTGTCGTTTGTCCTTCTACATGATCAGAAAGACGATTAGCCCATTTTCCCGAATATCGACCTGGCCCGAAATTTAGAACGATATTCAAATCGGTATTCGCTCTACAACATGGTCAGAAAAATGATAGCACCATTTTCTCGAATATCGATATGGCTCCATATTCAAATCGATATTGAAATCGGTATACGCTCTACTACATGGTCAGAAAGACAATATCACCATTTTACCGAATATCGATCTGGCACTAAATTCAAATCGATATTCAAATCGGTATTCGCTCTACTACATGGTCAGAAAAGGGATTGCACCATTTTCTCGAATATCGATCTGGCTCCACATTCAAATCGATATTCAAATCGGTATTCGCTCTACTACATGGTCAGAAAGACCATAGCACCATTTTACCGAAAATCGACCTGGCACTAAAATCAAATCGATATTCAAATCGGGGTTCGCCCTTCTACATGATCAGGAAGGCGATATCACCATTTCACGAATATCGATCTGGCTCTATATTTAAATCGATATTCAAATCGGTATTCGCTCTACAACATGGTCAGAAAAAATATAGCACCATTTTCTCGAATATCAATCTGGCTCCATATTCAAATCGATATTGAAATCGGTATACGCTCTACTACATGGTCAGAATGACAATGTCATCATTTTAACGAATATCGACCTGGCACTGAATTCAAATCGATATTCAAATCGGTATTCGCTCTACTACATGGTCAGAAAAGGGATTGCACCATTTTCTCGAATATCGATCTGGCTCCACATTCAAATCGATATTCAAATCGGTATTCGCTCTACTACATGTTCAGAAATAAGATAGAACCATTTTCTCGAATATCGATCTGGCTCCATATTCAAATCGATATTCAAATCGGTATTCGCTCTACCACATAATCAAAAAGACAATAGCACCATTTTACCGAATATCGACCTGGCACTAAATTCAAATCGATATTCAAATCGGGGTTCGCCCTTCTACATGATCAGGAAGACGATAGCACCCTTTTCACGAATATCCATCTGGCTCTATATTCAAATCGTTATTCGCTCTACTACATGTTCAGAAAGAAACTAGCACCATTTTCTCGAATATCGATCTGGCTCCATATTCAAATCGATATTCAAATCGGTATTCGCTCTACTACATGGTCAGAAAGACCATAGCACCATTTTACCGAATATCGATCTAGCACTAAATTCAAATCGATATTCAAATCGGGGTTCGCCCTTCTACATGTTCAGGAAGACGATAGCAGCATTTTTACGAATATCGATCTGGGTCTATATTCAAATCGATATTCAAATCGGTATTCGCTGTACTACATGTTCAGAAAAAAGATAGTACCATTTTCTCGAATATCGATCTGGCTTCATATTCAAATCGATATTGAAATATGTATTCACTCTACTAGATGGTCAGAAAGACAATAGCACCATTTTACCGAATATCGACCTGGCTCTAAATTCAAATCGGGGTTCGCCCTTCTACATGATCAGGAAGACGATAGGACCATTTTCACGAATATCGACCTGGCTCTATATTGAAATCGATATTGAAATCGATATTCGCTCTACTACATGTTCAGAAAAAAGATAGAACCATTTTTTCTAATATCGATCTGGCTCCATATTCAAATCGATATTGAAATCGGTATTCGCTCTACTAGATGGTCAGAAAGACCATAGCGCCATTTTACCGAATATCGACCTGGCGCTGAATTCAAATCGATATTCCAATCGGGGTTCACCCTCCTACATGATAAGGAAGACGGTAGGACCATTTTCACGAATATCGACCTAGCTCTATATTCAAATCGATATTGAAATCGATATTTGCTCTACTACATGTTCAGAAAAAAGATAGCACCATTTTCTCGAATATCGATCTGGCTCCATATTCAAATCTATATTGAAATCGGTATTCGCTCTACCACATGATCAGGAGGACGATAGCACCATTTTACCGAATATCGACCTAGCACTAAATTCAAATCGGGGTTCGCCCTTCTACATGATCAGGAAGACGATAGGACCATTTCCACGAATATCGACCTGGCTCTATATTGAAATCGATATTGAAATCGATATTCGCTCTACCACATGTTCAGAAAAAAGATAGAACCATTTTTTCGAATATCGATCTGGCTCCATATTCAAATCGATATTGAAATCGGTATTCGCTCTACTAGATGGTCAGAAAGACCATAGCACCATTTTACCGAATACCGATCTGGCTCTAAATTCAAATCGGGGTTCGCCCTTCTACATGATCAGGAAGGCGATATCACCATTTTCTCGAATATCGATCTGGCTCCACATTCAAATTGATATTCAAATCGGCATTCGCTCTACTACATGTTCAGAGAAAAGATAGCACCATTTTCTCGAATATCGATCTGGCTCCATATTCAAATCGATATTGAAATCGGTATTCGCTCTACTACATGGTCAGAAAGACAATAGCACCATTTTACCGAATATCGACCTAGCACTAAATTCAAATCGGGGTTCGCCCTTCTACATGATCAGGAAGGCGATATCACCATTTCACAAATATCGACCTGGCTCTATATTCAAATCGATATTCAAATCGGTATTCGCTCTACAACATGGTCAGAACAAAAATAGCACCATTTTCTCGAATATCGATCTGGCTCCATATTCAAATCGATATTGAAATCGGTATTCGCTCTACTACATGGTCAGAAAGACAATAGCACCATTTTACCGAATATCGACCTAGCACTAAATTCAAATCGGGGTTCGCCCTTCTACATGATCAGGAAGGCGATATCACCATTTCACGAATATCGACCTGGCTCTATATTGAAATCGATATTGAAATCGATATTCGCTCTACTACATGTTCAGAAAAAAGATAGAACCATTTTTTCGAATATCGATCAGGCTCCATATTCAAATCGATATTGAAATCGGTATTCGCTCTACTAGATGGTCAGAAAGACCATAGCACCATTTTACCGAATACCGATCTGGCTCTAAATTCAAATCGGGGTTCGCCCTTCTACATGATCAGGAAGGCGATATCACCATTTTCACGAATATCGACCTGGCTCTATATTCAAATCGGTATTCGCTCTACCACATGGTCAGAAAGACAATAGCACCATTTTCTCGAATATCGACCTGGCACTACATTCAAATCGGGGTTCGCTCTTCTACATGATCAGGAAGGTGATAGCACCATTTTCACGAATATCGATCTGTCTCTATATTCAAATTGATATTCAAATCGGTATTCGCTCTACTACATGTTCAGAGAAAAGATAGCACCATTTTCTCGAATATCGATCTGGCTCCATATTCAAATCGATATTGAAATCGGTATTCGCTCTACTACATGGTCAGAAAGACAATAGCACCATTTTACCGAATGTCGACCTAGCACTAAATTCAAATCGGGGTTCGCCCTTCTACATGATCAGGAAGGCGATATCACCATTTCACAAATATCGACCTGGCTCTATATTCAAATCGATATTCAAATCGGTATTCGCTCTACAACATGGTCAGAACAAAAATAGCACCATTTTCTCGAATATCGATCTGGCTCCATATTCAAATCGATATTGAAATCGGTATTCGCTCTACTACATGGTCAGAAAGACAATAGCACCATTTTACCGAATATCGACCTAGCACTAAATTCAAATCGGGTTTCGCCCTTCTACATGATCAGGAAGGCGATATCACCATTTCACGAATATCGACCTGGCTCTATATTCAAATCGATATTGAAATCGGTATTCGCTCTACTACATGTTCAGAAAAAAGATAGAACCATTTTTTCGAATATCGATCTGGCTCCATATTCAAATCGATATTGAAATCGGTATTCGCTCTACTAGATGGTCAGAAAGACAATAGCACCATTTTACCGAATACCGATCTGGCTCTAAATTCAAATCGGGGTTCGCCCTTCTACATGATCAGGAAGGCGATATCACCATTTTCACGAATATCGACCTGGCTCTATATTCAAATCGGTATTCGCTCTACCACATGGTCAGAAAGACAATAGCACCATTTTATCGAATATCGACCCGGCACTAAATTCAAATCGGGGTTCGCCCTTCTACATGATCAGGAAGGTGATAGCACCATTTTCACGAATATCGATCTGTCTCTATATTCAAATTGATATTCAAATCGGCATTCGCTCTACTACATGTTCAGAGAAAAGATAGCATCATTTTCTCGAATATCGATCTGGCTCCATATTTAAATCGATATTGAAATCGGTATTCGCTCTACTACATGGTCAGAAAGACAATAGCACCATTTTACCGAATATCGACCTAGCACTAAATTCAAATCGGGGTTCGCCCTTCTACATGATCTGGAAGGCGATATCACCATTTCACAAATATCGACCTGGCTCTATATTCAAATCGATATTCAAATCGGTATTCGCTCTACAACATGGTCAGAACAAAAATAGCACCATTTTCTCGAATATCGATCTGGCTCCATATTCAAATCGATATTGAAATCGGTATTCGCTCTACTACATGGTCAGAAAGACAATAGCAACATTTTACCGAATATCGACCTAGCACTAAATTCAAATCGAGGTTCGCCCTTCTGCATGATCAGGAAGGCGATATCACCATTTCACGAATATCGACCTGGCTCTATATTGAAATCGATATTGAAATCGATATTCGCTCTACTACATGTTCAGAAAAAAGATAGAACCATTTTTTCGAATATCGATCTGGCTCCATATTCAAATCGATATTGAAATCGGTATTCGCTCTACTAGATGGTCAGAAAGACCATAGCACCATTTTACCGAATACCGATCTGGCACTAAATTCAAATCGATATTCAAATCGGGGTTCGCCCTTCTACATGATCAGGAAGGCGATATCACCATTTTCACGAATATCGATCTGGCTCTATATTCAAATCGATATTGAAATCGGTATTCGCTCTACTACATGTTCAGAAATAAGATAGAACCATTTTCTCGAATATCGATCTGGCTCCATATTCAAATCGGTAATCAAATCGGTATTCGCTCTCCTGCATGGTCAGAAAGACCATAGCTCCATTTTACCGAATATCGACCTGGCACTAAATTCAAATCTTTATTCAAATCGGGGTTCGTCCTTCTACATGATTATGAAGACGATAGCACTATTTTCACGAATATCGATCTGGCTCTATATTCAAATCGATATTCAAATCGGTATTCGCTCTACTACATATTCATCAAAAAGATAGCATCATTTTCTCGAATATCGATCTGGCTCCATATTCAAATCGGTATTCAAATCGGTATTCGCTCTACTGCATGGTCAGAAAGACCATAGCACCATTTTACCGAATATCGACCTGGCACTAAATTCAAATCGATATTTAAATTGGGGTTCGCCCTTCTACATGATCAGGAAGACCATATCACCATTTTCACGAATATCGACCTGGCTCTATATTCAAATCGATATTGAAATCGGTATTCGCTCTACCAGATAGTCAGCAAAAAGATAGCACCATTTTCTCGAATATTGATCTGGCTCCATATTCAAATCGATATTCAAATCGGTATTCGTCATACTAAACAATGACGGTAACGTATATTTCAATGCGTAACAGAATTCACGAATCTGGTGCTGGCTCTATATTCGTTTTAGCTCTACATTCATATCGGTATTGAATATCGATTACCGAATACCGAACTTCGTGCCAACTTCACATACCTCGAATATGTGACGAAATATGTACAGTCTACAAATGCCGATGTCATTGAAACCACGTCATATATTACGTCCAAAACTACGTATGTATTTACAGTTTACACACGTGGATAATGCTTTAAATAGACTGGATTGGGTTTTGTGTACGTCTACCGATCTATGGGAATAGTCCCGTTCTTAGCAGCACATGAACAAGATCTGAGTGCAATATCAATGCATGCAATATCAATGCGTGCAATATCAACCCGTGTAATATCGGCGGATACTGCATCCTTTTTACGTTATGTAAGTATTCTGTAATGTTACTGTATGGAATAGTTCCTTCCTCTTAACAGTACGTAAAAATAGTCATGCGTGCAATACCAATTACTACAATATCAATAGATAGTGCATCCTGTTTTAAGTGGAAAATTGAAGGACTAATATCAAAGATTTCTGTACTATGACAAATATTAAAACATATGACAATACAAAGCTTTGAGTGTTGAGTGTTGCATTTCAAGTTTCATTTCAAGTTGAAAGTAAAACCAGATTTGACTTTCCAAGCAAATGCAAGGAAGCATGTTTAAAAGCTACAGCAACACCGATGTATAGCATTATTTGTAAAAACAATACAAATTATGACAAACACTTACCGCAGACTAGCTTATAGCTTAAGTTGGTTCAGCCATGCAAACGAAAGATAAACTAGGCAAGCAAATATCAAACAATTCAAGGAAATGTCGAAATAAATCAAACCATTTACATATAAATAGAATTGCTAATCTTAAATCGTATATTTGGGTAAATAAATATTTGATAACATATATCATAAAGTATGTCAGACAAACACATGTCCTAAAGTAAATTGGATTAATTCTTTTTATTGTTTTGTTGTCCCTTTCCTGCATCATTAAGCATCAGTATGTATGCTGTAATGCACGACGTTTAACTTTTTCGAACAATGTAGACGAACATCAACTTGCATGTTCGTGTGGTCAACTATTGTTCGCTACTCGTGTTTCATTATATAGCACATGGTTAAACCTTTCTAACAACCAGTCTGCAGCAAACTACTTTTATAAGAGACAGGCAAATATATGGACAGTTACAATAAATTAAAGCATATTTTTTGAAATAGGGTTGAAAACAGTGTGGTATAAAAGGAGATTGCTCGTTATGGGTATTTCCAACTTGCATGTTCGTGTGGTCACCTATGTTCATTGTGCACATTGTTCGCTACTCGTGTTTCATTATGTAGCACATGTTACTCCGCAACTGGTTAAAACTGTCACAAAACATATCTGCAGCAAACTACTTTTAAAACAGATAGGAAATCTATGGAAAGCTACTGTAAATTAATAAAGGCATATCTTCTGAATATTGTTGAAAACAGTGTGGAAAAAAGGGACATTGCTCGTTTTAGTCTTTTCTCATTTTTCAGAATGGTTTTAAACGTCAATAGCTGCAAACTAGTCAACCTATTTTTGCAAGTGGGAAAAGAGTTAAGAACTAATTTAAAACGTGTTATGCATGACTTTAAAATGTCGTTGGGAACAAGGTAGATCACTATCAGTCATTTATGCAATCTAATCTTGGTCTACAGTGTTCGATACTGATGTATCAAAATGTAGCATTCTACTCCATAAATGTAAGAAACTTGTCATGGTGATGAGACATGTTGAACGGATTTCAGTGGAATAAGGACTAGAATTGGATTTTACGATCAAGTATAGTATGCCGGGATAAAGTCCCGGTAAATCGGATTTTGGAAAAATCGCTTTTCCTCTAAATATATAATGTACTACTTTATACAATAATCAGACCGAAATTGTTTGTATAGCCAAATTGTCCTTATTTACATACAAATGGTATAATATTCGTAGATGATCGTATATTGCTGTACAATAAAGTACACATTTTATGACGCCGATTCGAGTTGTTTATACCCAAAGGATACCCACTTCCTCTTCTACTAATCTGTACCCGATACCTTTCGGAAACAATGTTGGTGGGCGGATACATATGTAGAAATAACTAGCACAGAATAAGTTATTTTGGTTCCTAAATTTATTTGTATTGTTTTGTTTTAATTCTGTTCTCTCAAATATTTAAACCATAGTCTTCCTTTTCGTTTCTTAACTGTTTGTTTCACATACAGTAAAACTGCACCAGATGCCTTTGTAAACAACTAGGCAAAAACATCAAAACTTTTTGTATATAAAAGTATTTGTATTGAGTAGATCGGAAAATATTGTGACCAAAGACGTCAGCTGCAGATTCGTCAAAGTGAAACTGCATGCTTGGAAGTGTTCAGTTTCGAAGAAGCATGGATAATGTTTATCAAGTAATATGTTCCGCCAGAAAGAGGTTCTTATAAACACCTACATTCAGACTATGAATACCGTTATTTATAAATGGTTGTATATTATTCCCCAAGGCGGATAATCTATAAGTTAGACGATGTCACACAAAAAAGAGCAACAAATATGCACCTCCAATGGAGCAACCGTTCAGTCCAATCCAGATATTCACTGTAAGTAATCCCGTTGCAAAGGCATCCCCGAAAGGATACATGTAACGGATATAACCGACTACAACTGACTTGCGATAACTCGACGTCGAGAGGATACATACACTATTCAGAGTTATCGACACATGCGAGTTATCCCTCAATGTAATCCTTACTCATTTATGTAAGTACAGCTTTGTAATTGATATCTACTTAAATATTTATTATGAAAAGCAAGCCAGTGATAAAATCATATCTAAAAAACAGCGCAGCAGCAGTTGTATTTGCTTATCTGAGAAATCGGAACTGCTGCTACGCTGTATTCAAAAGTAAGTAAAAATGTAAATTATTTATAGAGGGTAGCCACTTTGTTATGCCAATCTTTCATGGGGCCCTCTTAAAACAAATATAACATACAATACAATTCATTATTAACATTGACATTAAAATGGTTATGGTGAAAAATGGATGAAATGAACATGTGTTGTAAAAGATACATACACATACATTTGTCACTATGGAAACAAAAATAACAAGTTTATAATATATGCATGTTCATATTAAATGAACAGTTGATTAAATATAGTATAACAGTAATACGTTTATGCATACACACTATTAAACATATACTATCAAACGTTAACAACAAGCATGTACAAACTTATACAATTTAATATTAATTAATTACTTGATACTTAGTTGCAAATTGAAGTTGTAAGGAGGCAAGTTAACCTGTTATTCATTGCGTGCAATATCTTTAAAGATGTGTCTAAAGAACTGGCATCTTTGATTGAAATGGAGTTGAAGACTATTCCAAACAACAACGAAAGAATTGGAAAGACCATCATTAAAAAAAAATACACTTTGATTGTGGTATAAAATATTTTTTGTGAGATACTGGTTGCACAGTCATTATATGAAGCTCTCATTTGGTAAAGTTCCTGCAGGTATGACGGTGCAATATTAGTATGTACTTTGTCTAACTATCCGACTGATTTCTGTAATCCACTGTATTCCAGTAATCACATAAGCTAACTAGCCCGTCTTTTCAATATATTGATTACATTTACAGAATTAAATACGATTTTACTTTACTTAATAAAAAGACAGATATTTTAAGAAATTTATTCAAGATATACGATGAATTAAAATTATTACTTGTTCGAGTCATCGCGAGTCCATCTACTGTATTTACAGCCTTCTGATCGTATTTGACAATTATTCCGAAACCCACTAAGGTCTTTTTTTGTGTGTTTTGTCATATTTGTTGGGTTCCTCATATCTTCGCATATTGAATGTATGAATGTAAATGACTTGTTATATATATATATTTATTTACGAATATGGCTTTCTTAATGTAATTTTATGATATTATTGTACCCAACCGATACAGCTTTGTGTGTAGAGAGTGCATCCTATCTGTACACCTCCACACGCAAACAAAAATTATAGCATCCCGTACGAGCTAATGTTAGAACGCATTTACATCCGTGCGCATATGGGTCATTCCCAAAGAAGGTCACACTTCATTGTCCGCATAGTATATATTCTGACTAAATAAGAAATGTAAAACAGATTCTACATATATTAATTAAAACAAAGCTGCAGATACAACCTGCTACACACTAGATGGGTCATAGAGTTCAACAAGTGCCAGAATTTGTGTGTCCGTAACGTAAACACCTGGAATCTTTGTATGCATGCCATGGTTGTATCAAATACACTTTAGCCTTATTTTTGTGGGAAATATATATGTATTTATATATATATTTGTCCGTGAATTTTCGTCTCTGATGTTACCGATATACAAAACATAAAATAATGACTGCTCCCTTTGATTCATTTGAGGAACAGGAAGGTGCGTGTGATAAGTACAACCTCCTGTTGTTTATAATCTCCAACGTGAATGTCTCTCTCTTCGACACATGTGGAAAAGGCTCTTTGAATGTGATTGAGGTTGCTAGCGTATATCTAAACCCTGTCCACGATTTTACACCCTAGACAGACACAATTAATGCTGACTTACAAATTATAATTTGATGAAATTAAACAAAGTTGTAATACTCCTGCTTGTCATGCGGTTTTCTAGCCAAGGGAGAATTCATTGCTATGATGCATGTGAATGTTTAAAATTGTGTCCATGATGTTACTGTCTGTGATGTTTCCAATGAGAATAGTAACATCATGGACATGAATGGTAACATTACAGACATTTCAATAGTAGCATCACGGATATTTAAAACTATGTTAGATAATCATTGTAACATTAAGTACTAATCTGTGTTACATTACAATAAAATACAATCTTCAGATATGACACCTTTATTAGGAGACATAGTTTGTGCACAAGAAGGTAGAGATAAGCAAACATAAAACCTATTTTAAAAAAAAGTAACATCATGGAAATGGATGGCAACATCACGGACATTTCAATAGTAACATCACAGACATTTCAAACTGTATTAAATATTCATTTATACAGTTAGTACTTAAATGTCTCACAATACTATGAAATACAATCTTAAGATATGGCACCTTTATTGGCAGATATAGATTTTGCACAAGAAGGTATAGTTAAGCAACCACAGCTCCTATTTAAAAAAATAGTAACATCACAGACAACAACCACAGTTTATGGCTAAGGTGTGTATATACTTATGTTGACAATGTTGCCCTCTGTTCTATGATAAATATTGAAAAACTGCTTATGTTACACATTCCGAACAATAAAAATGTATAAAAAGGTTATAAACTGGAACTTTGGTTTTCAAGATAACAATCAGCAGTTTGCTTCTCCTTTCAGACCATGGCGCTATCTGCGGCTGAAAAACAAAGACGTTACAGAGAGACAAGAGACGCAAGTCCGGATAAAAGAGCACGCTACCTTTCAATGTCTGAACAAAAGTAAAGGACAGACAAAGATGTTGGCAAAAACAAAACGAAGCAAGTCAATAATATGACAGACAGAGAACACAGGCATTTAAAGAAGGCGTGGCCTAAACAGAAGCAGCGTTACAGGAAGGTAAAAAAAGACAACTATAGAAGAGAATCTGGTGACGCCCCCTCTATCTCCTGTGAGACATAATCGACCTTCAAGACAGTTTCAACAGGGCGTGGAGATATCCGAAGTGCATAGAGCCAAATGATACAGAGACAATGACCGTCTCAAGACACATACAAGACGGAGAAGAAAGTTGAAATGTATCAAAAAAGGTGGTAAAGATCATCAAGGAATGCAGATGAAAGTGGCAATATACCTGATATACAACGAACCAAAACAAGCAAACTTCTAAGACGTCTATCCGGCGAAACACTGCGCAAAACTCTTGATTTCTACCATGCCCTGCTGCGGAACTGAGAGAGAAATATAAGCAAGGGAACAAAACTGTAGCCGCTATTGTTTCTGGCAGTATTATGAAAATATACAGATGTCTCAAACATGCACGGAATGAGATTGGTATTAGTACCAAGCGGGGAAGTCACTCAAAAATAGGTTCATTATCAAAACGCCTGAAACAGGAAGTACACAATGTCTTTGAGAGGGATGTTTCTCGACTTACTACTGGAAAAAAAGGAAACTGTCACAAAACATAAAGCGAAAAAACAGCGACGCATTCTTCTGGACACTATCTCCAACCAATACCGAAAATACGTATCTGAAGATAGTCGTAATATCGGGTTTTCCACATTCTGCAAATTGAGACAATTTTGGGTGACTCCACCAAAAGATAAAGACAGAAAATCCTGTCTGTGTAAGACATGTGCAAACACACAGTATCTTGATGATACCTTTCACAAAGTTGAATGCTTAGAGTCAAGAGATATGGAGATCATAATAAGACAGGCAGCCTGTTCTACAACGAACCAGAACTGTATGTGTGCAGCATGTGACATGTGCAAAGGAATGAACATCACCAATAATCAGATCAAAGGAAAAGGGAACAAGAGTGTTGAAGTCTGGATTGAAAAAAGGATGTCGTACTCACAGTCAAAGAAACAATAACCGGAACACATGCACGTACATGTACGTACACCAGCAAAACTGCATATACACTTGAACGCTAGCATGCATCCAGATACGGACACATACACTTACGCACACTTTTTTTAAACAAATCAAATGCATATATGTCTGTGATTGTGCGTGTGTGCGTGATAACAGAGTGTGTCTATTCAAACTCAATTTCACATGCACAACAACGGCTAATGTAAAGCCGATAAAACCGATGATGTAGTATCAGTATCCTGATGAAATTCGTCAACGCAACAATAGTCAACATTCTGCCACGGTCCCTTTACACAAATTTGCGCCATTGGTACACATGTACGTCTACGTCGATGGGCAGTTATTGTTCACATTTGTTTTCAAATATGTGACAATTTCCATTTTACATTAAATTGTGTCCTGATATTTAAAATAGGTTAATCAAACGAAACAGTAAAATACCTACAGTTTGACTTCTTTTACGGGTATTGTATTTGTAGTTTAAACACAGGGAAACGATAACCATTATGTAAATATCTCTGGGTGGCAATTCCAAGACGATTTTAGTATTGGTAAATGACACGTTTCCGTTATATTCGTCGACAAGATGACAGTTTTGTTTACATATTCCACGCCGTCATATTACGTTGAGCCCTTTTTATTGCTGTGTTGCCTGCCATTTGGCGGTAAACAAACATTCCCATCCGTCACATTCTCAACCTTTCGCAAATAAACAGGATATAAAAATGACTGCTGTTGTATTGATGATCTTTCTCAGATCACAATGTCGCCATTTATGGTTTATTGAATGACATTTTCTTGTCTGGTAGCCTTTAAGTGAATATGGTAATTGCGATATTACATTTGGCGACTTGTGTTTAGCCATACCAAACTGGGCTGTTTGATCTCAGATGAAAATTGTTTGATCTCAATCTTCACTGTTCGCCAAGAGGTCAAAGATACTTAAAAAAGCCTCTGACAATATTAGAATTTGTCGTTAATCGACAGAAAGTCGGTTATTGGAGGGAGTCGTTAGTTTGAATACTATTTGCACTTTGATCCTGAAGTATTATTTACGGCATAGTAAATATAACGGAAATCCGCCTTTCTGAAAACGTCTGCAAGAGATAAGAAACAGATTAGTATTGTCCTCCTAAAATGTACTTAGTCCGAGTTGTGGATGAATGTAACAAAAGTTTTTAAAAAATTCACAACAGCAAACACCTCTACAAAATTTGCAGTGTGCCTCTCTTTCTCGAGTGTTTACTCTATATATGTTCAAGTCACCAAACTGGCTGTCTTCAGCGTTAAGCAGCTACATGTAGTGTCAAATCTTTACAGTTTATTTATTCAAGATTAATGTGTACTGCGCCGCTTGTCCCTGGATTGCGGCATCCATTTGGATGGAGTTTTCTTTAAAGGGCTTTGAACATCTGATCCCAGGATTCATTTGCCAACCTGCTTCTTGAACTATTTTGAATTGAAATGTATTGTTTTAGGAAACACCCACTCCCTACATTGTGATCTATCGTCTTTAAAATAAGATCCACAAATAAGTGATCAAATCGCGAATAAAAGCGATTTAACAATTAAAACGATACACACTTTAATTGATAGATTGTGTCTGATTGATTGGTATTTTACGCTGCTCTCAACAAATATTCAGTAATATTATTACGTTTTCTGACTACGTTAACTGTACTACCGGTCCATTTATCCTGAAACCAATCACTCAGTGGAAAGTCTAACCCCACAACCCTGTGTGGCAAGAAGGGCGATGGAGAAATTGCTCATTATTATGAGCAGTTTCTTCATTGCGACAATATATTAAAGAATTCGTCTGCTGCAGATGGTCAAAACGCTTATGTATGTGGGAAAGGGTTAAGGTTAATTTTCCTTAATCACAGTTCAATAGACTTTGTTAACAGTCGAACAATTCAAATCATTTAACTGTTTCCTACAAACAACTGCTTTCTGAGACCTCTGCAGAAGGCGATTTTTGAAAACATTGATTGTTGCAAAAGGTAAAATGACTTATAATGAGCAATTTTCCCTTGTGCAGCAAGGTTTTAAATTGTATTCAATAAGCATTCTTTCATTTGAAGAGAGATTCAATTTTGTTTTTTACTAAATATTTTCCAAGTCTGCTGCAGATTTGTTGTGTGTTGGAAGGGGTGATAGATAGGACGACAGAACATAATTTAATTTCTTACCCACACAATCGATATTCCCTGTCCTTCCTATGATCCCAAGTCAGTTGTTACCGTGAGATCGCCTTAACCCTTTGACATCTACAGCAGATGGCTTTTGAAATCATTGTGACAAAAAAGAGTAATTTCTCCTTTTGCCACAATGAGTCTAACTATATTCAAAGTAATGTAATGGGTCCATATAATATTTTACCAACAAAATCGACTGTCTGTGTACATGTACCTGCAGTGATTATAAGACCGTTCTGAACATGAGACATGCCACATACTCCCACCATAACTGTTCAGATGAAAAGTTGGATAACAAGTGTCAGACAATCTTACCAATGTATTGGCCTTCCGTCCAGTACTTCCAAATGTGTATCTATGTATACAAATTATTTATTTTTTATTTATTTTGGTTTTACGCCGCTTTCAACATTATTTCAGTTATATCACGGCGACAGTTCACTTATTCATGATCCCTAGGTAAACAAACCAGTACTAGGCTAGAAAATGTGCCTTGCACAAGGGCACTCCACCATAACCGTAGTGCCGCGACTGGGGATCGAACCCGGGACCCATTATCTACATCAGAATACTTTATGAAAATAGTGTTGCACGTTGAGATATTTGAGATATAAACTATATTCAATAACTATATAAGCCGAGCCCCGGTAGCTCAGTCGGTAGCGACGTGGGCTGTCAGTCCATGGGTTTTGAGTTCGAATCCCAGCTCGGCCAACATTCTTTCCGACGTTTGACAAAAGTCACTGTGACAAGCGTCATTCATCTTTAACCAATGGGCTGTTTAACAGTATATGTAGAAAAGCGGCCAATTGCTTGGAAAGTATGTTGTGTGGTGTACTGGTGTTGGAAAACCAAGAAACGCATGAGTAGGTGAACTGGTCACAGATATGACTGAAAATTGTTGAAAACGGCGTTAAACCATAGTCAATCAATAACTATACACCATTCATAGAATGTTTTCTATCATTTTGCCTAGTTGTTTTCAAAGTGTTCTGCTGTCGATGTGATTGATGTATGTGGGAAAGGACCAGTATACTTTGATGTCAAGCCTAACTATCTAGTTTATTGAAAGCGCACTTTTCATTAAATTGTTTCAAACTTTAAAATGTAGTGTATGTTGTTATTTGACACGTACATGTAAGTCGTTACACTTTGTTATTAAATGCTCTTTGAAAAATGTTTGTATATCATTTCGATATTTCCACAAAAAAAGCCCACGCAGAACAAAATGTTCCAAATAGGTTATAAGGTAAATCAACGGTGAAGATAATTTCAAATTAAATTTAATTAAATTTCAGAAATAGCTGTTGTAATCAAAGCTTTACAACTGACGTTATATGGTGATATATCGTTATCTTTAATCGATGTGAGTTTAACTAAAACCTCAAAGTTCAAAGACAGAAAGGATCTAAAAATACCTAAAGCATCCTAAATATAACCGCGGTTGATATTTCCGTGTGAAGACGATATTGACTGTCATAGTATTGACGCAAACCTCACAAGACATTCAGAAGGAACAGTAGTAAAGTCAAGTAGTGTCATCTAATAAAGACGCTTCTGTACGGAAGCCCTGGAGGGACTTCTTACTTCAATACTTCTAACTTCCATACTTCTAACTTCATTACTTCTAACTTCCAAACTTCTAACTTCATTACTTCTAACTTCATCCCTTCTAATTTCTAACTTCATTAATTCTAACTACATTCACTTGTAACTTCTAACTTCATTACTTCTAACTTCCAACTTCATCACTTATATCTTCTAACTTCATTACTTCTAACTACATTCACTTCTAACTTCTAACTTCATTACTTCTAACTTTCAACTTCTTTACTTCTAATTTCATTACTTTTAACTTCATCACTTCTAACTTCTAACTTCATTACTTCTAACTACATTCACTTCTAACTTCATTACTTCTAACTTCCAACTGTCTTACTTCTAACTAGTAATGAAGTTAGAAGTGAATGTAGTTAGAAGTAATGAAGTTAGAAGTGATGAAGTTAGAAGTTTGGAAGTTAGAAGTAATGAAGTTAGAAGTTTGGAAGTTAGAAGTATTGAAGTTAGAAGTAAGGAAGTTGGAAGTTAGAAGTAATGAAGTTAGAAGTGAATATAGTTAGAAGTAATGAAGTTAGAAGTAATGAAGTTAGAAGTAATGAAGTTAGAAGTAATGAAGTTAGTAGTGAATGTAGTTAGAAGTAATGAAGTGATGAAGTTAGAAGTTTGGAAGTTAGAAGTAATGAAGTAAGAAGTATGGAAGTTAGAAGTATTGAAGTAAGAAGTCCCTCCAGGGCTTCCATACTTCTGAGAATTTAAATACAGCTTTTAAACTTTCCCTCATACAACACAAATTTGCAGCAGACCATTTTGAAAATATATAGTTTAAATGTGGCAAATCTCTCTTGATGAGAGTGAAACTACTGACAAGAGTTGAAAACAGTGTTTTTAAAAATAAGAAATTGCTCATAAGCAATTTCACCTTTTGCCACTATGCTTTCAAAAGTCGTTTGATGAAGAGTCGTCAACATGCGTCTATATGTGAAAGAGGGATAACGTTATATGGTGTTTATGAAAGCGTTCAATAATTGGTCAACACCGATGCCTCTGCAATAACCCAACATTTTATGTCAGAAGGCATTGTTCCCCAACAGCACGTTTTTCTATTCTAACATTTTTTTCATCTCTGTATCTACAACCATGTTTCTTCATTTTCCAAACCGTTATATTTTCCCTCCTACAACTTGTTTGAGCAGACGAATCTAAATTACCATATGTGAGAAACCATTAAATCACGTGTTAGGTTTGCGTGGTTCACCCGTTAAAATCAAATCACAGATGAAGCTTCACGATGAGTCTGTTTATTACTGATACGTCTGTGACGGAAAGTCCATTAGTAGAACAAACTTCAGACAACAATAGACCGGATCGATATGGGAACGTGAAGAGTATATATATGTTCCAGTAGTCCCACCAACGACCATTATTATCACGAGAAGATTCGTATTTCTACAATGTTTTGTTTTCAAACATGTTCCAATATTTTCATTTCACGTAGCTTAGTTTTCTATCCGGTATATTGGATGCTTTCTGAACGTCTGTTAGAGAATATTTAGTGCCACACACTGTTGGAAAAACAATGTGCATCGTCAGTAACATATGGGAAACTATTGATTGCCTGTCTTGGTGGACTGGATACTTTTGTCCAGTAGTCCCACCCACGCTCATTATAAGCACGAGCAGTTTCATAGTTCCATAATGTTTGTTTTCAACTCTATTCCAATATTATCGGTTCACGTGTCTTATTTCCCTATCCGGTACAATGGATGTTTTCTTATCGTTTTTAGAGCGGACACGGTGCCAACCACGGTTGGAAATAAGGTTATGTTCGTAACACAAACATTTACTTTAAACAAACTTAATAAATACAAAAGATTTAAGCTGCATTTAGTTACTTTGTGTTCTATTACCTCCGTTGTGTTGTAAATTAAATTGCAAATGTTGTACAACTGATTTGGTCTTCATTACTTTATAGTTAATGTGCTCTTTCTAGAGCTAGTTTGTTCTTAACGGACTTGTTGTCAGTATACGAATCCATAAAGTATTCGTGTAATGATAATAAGGTTTCGTTAACAAAATGCACTAAACTAACTCGAGAACCACGACTTTCTGTACATTCGGAAGTACTAAAATGAATAAAGAATATATTGCATAGCTGATTTCTGGTACTTAACTCTTTCCCAATTCCCAGAAGTCTACAGCAAACGAATTTGAAAATGTATAGTCTATTAGATATTAGATATATCTGTTAAAGATATGTATGACTTTGAAGATAGCTGAAAATCTTTTTTGGTTCATAACATATGAGCTATTTCACCTTTGGCAATACTATTTTCAAACTCGACCAGGTATGTATGTGGGAAAGCGTTAACACCATTCACCGTCTGCGTCGTTTAAACTTGACGACTTAAACGGGTATAAACTTGTTTTAATTGCAGCATGACCCAGATTAAAATATTTTTATTAATTATAAGTATACGTTAGTGTATAATAGGTAAATTGAATGTTGGACAGTTCAAAACACTCAGTGCGAACGTGTATTAAAAGGGACAATAAAGCAGACAAGAATGAAATAATTTGTTTCATAATCGATATATATCTAATACGTTTAATGAATCTGACGTGCTAGAGTGGTTAGCGTCGGAAATTGGGAACCAGCCTTTCCGGGTTCGATTAGCAGTGGCCGCATCATGGCTGAGTGGACTTGGCCAAGGCACATTCTAGCCTAGTACTGGTGCATTCGAACAGTCGCCGTGATATAACTGAAATAAATTAGAAAACGGCACGAAATACCAATATAACAAAAATTAAAGCATCATATATGTATATATCCATATGTCTGTTTTTTGTCTTTGTGTTCATCTAGTTGTCTTTATCTGCATTTCTTTGTCTGAAAGCGTTATTAATTATGTTATATATACAGGGATTTTCGAAATATACAGCAGGGTATTATTACAGGCAATTTCAACAAGGATTATTACGTCGATAGTTATGCAATTATGCAACTGAACAACAATGACCAATATATACACAATGATTTACACATTGATACAGTCAACCATGTGCTTAAGACCGCATTTGTATATAGCCTAGCTGTTAAACAAAAACCCTCATATTGTAAATTTATTCTTTAGACAGTGTGAAAATGTTTCAATTAACGTTTTCATTTTGTTGTTTTTCCCCAGAAGTGATCTCAATCATAATTATACGTACTTATATTGACTTTTTATATGTACCTTATTTTTCTTTTGGAGATGAAGTTTCTGGAATGGATGTTTTCGAATGGTACTGCCCATATCTGTCTATTTGATATTGTCGTTACGAAGTAGAACGATACCAACACAACACGTTTTCCATTTTTTGCTTTTTTTGTATGTTTTTTTTTTTTTTTTTTTTTTTTTTTTTTTTTTTTTGGTTTTCTTAATTATTTTTCTTTTGAAAGTGACTTATAGGCCCATGGGGCCGGTGTTATTTATTACATTTTGTACCATTGTTTTGTTGTTGTATATACACATGTCACTATAATAAAATATTTACTTACTTTACTTTACTTACTGTATATCGAGACCAGTCTATAGCAATGATACTTGCATTTTCACAATTACTCATTTTCTTTAATATATCTATAGGTGCTACCTATTTACGAAAAAACGCAAGATAATTATAAACAAAAATTAAAGAGCATACTTTGGCCATAAAAAAGGATTTATAAGTAATTGACTAGACAATAATAATGTTAATGTCATGTTTCTTGCATTATCAAAACATATTTGGAATTCGTATTGCTGTCGTCTATTATTACGAACAGAAAATAATAAAGTAAAGACTTTCAGAAAATCAAGGAATACATTTATAATGAACTAGGTTAAAACATGAGAGCCAAGATGATCCTTAATCGATCACCTGCATTATGCTAAAGAAGCAAATAGATCAGCCCCTTTCTGATGCCACCTGGCGACTGCCTTTTTCAACCAGTCAATATGACTGGAACAAATTATGTAAGGGGTCACATTTCTGCTAAACCCTTTCCCTATTAGAGACGGTTCGATCCCCAGTCGCGGCACTACGGTCATGGTGGAGTGCCCTTGGGCAAGGCACATTTTCTAGCCTAGTACTGGTTTGTTTACCCAGGGATCATGAATAATTAAATTCAATTGCGCGCTAAATGACCTTAGCTGTCGGTGCGCCATAAAACAATATACATTCATTCATTCCTATTAGAGACAGTTTCTGAGGCCTATGTAACAGACGATTTAGGAAAAGATTGTCACCAAAAGAACAATTGCTCCCTATGAGAAAGTTATCCTTTTGCCACAATGTTTGATAAATAATTATACTTTGAATGAGTGAGGCAATAACTCATGTATAGGAATTTGGGGTCTTTCATGTTGATACCACTTTTTTTGCGGGAAACGACGTCGCTCCATTGACGTTACGCCAAGATGAAGTGTAACGGAAATGACGTCACGTCCTTCTTTGGCTACTATACAGTCAACATTTAGGTTCGGGCGTAGAAGGCTAATACGGTCGGTTTTTTACGAACGGGAAAACATATTTCTTACAAATTTCCATTTAGTTTTAACTTTTCGTACAAATGTTTATTCCCACAAAACACAGCATTTTAATGATCTTAAATATCTATTTAAAAAAAAAAAGATAAAAATAATTTTCAATCCGTGTTTTTCCGCTCATTTTATACATACCCAAAATACCGATTTTAAAAAAAATGATTAAAAAGACGACAATAATTTTCAATCCGTGTTTTTCTGCTCATTTTATACATACCCAAAATACCGATTTAAAAAAAAAAATGATTAAAAAGACGACAATAATTTTCAATCTGTGTTTTACGTCTGCCTTTTATACATATCCAAAATGGCGGCCCCCGTGGATTTTTCCAGTTTCATTTCAGAAAGCTTCATGGGTTATTGAAAAAAAAAAAAAAAAAAAAAAAATCTCACACCTGTTAACTATAAGCGAAAAAACCCATTCATGTTTTTTTTTCGTATAAATGACCAATTAAAGAATTACCTTTGGTGGTCTATATTCACAGGTTCCATTGTACCTGTATCCAATGGATAACTGTTTTGTACAGTTGTTGGCATTTAAGTGCAGGTAGTTGTTGTCAATTGTTGCAAACATTATTCGTAAACAAATAGCCACATACTGAGGAAATTTGATCTTGCATAACGGTAAGCTCGGATGGTCTGTTTTAAAGAATTGTGTGGACAATACTCGTGAGTATGGGTCGGTCAGTTGTGTTATGCGACGGTTTCTAGACATACAAAAGACATAATAAAAACAGTACACAGTTCGCTGTAATAGTGCATGCATGCTTGGTATGACACGGTTGATTTAATTTTAATTAGAGTCTTCATGTTTATGACGGTTCTGACGACCAGTAAAATATACCTTCTGAAATTACCGAAACGTTGCTCACATTGTTCAAGAAATCTGACTAAAGTTCATCGAACATATTTTCGCAGGTGATGCAATATGTCTAAACTATTTATAACAAGTGAGATATGAGCACCAAACATGACAAATGATTAATTATTGCAAAACTGAATATTGATCCAAAGAAGGGTGTATAAGATAACATCTTCTCTAGTGAAAGCAAAGCAGAACATAAACCAGTAACAAGGGGGCCAATGTGTTGCTGGATGGTATTTCAGTGATATTGTTTTTAAAATATTACAACAGTGTAAAACGCGAAATGTCACTCGTCATATTTTTCAAGCATGTTCGCCTGTTAGTTAACAATGCTCACGTGTACACTTTTAAGAGAGTATCACTATTTTGAAGTCGGAACAAAGTATTGTGCAAGCGTAATATCGTTATTCCCGAGAACTTCTTGTCCCTTCCAGAACTGAAAAAACAATCCATTCTGGTCAATGATATCGATCTCGCCATGCTTTCCATTTTGTTGTTTGTTTGTACATCCGTGGTATACCAAAGTCAATATAACGTGACACATTCCGTGACACAATCCGTGACGCTTTCCGGAAATGGATCCATAAATAAAGTAATGCAATTCTAACCACGGGGAGTACTTTGCGCTTTGAAAGAAAAACTGATCGATTTGATCAGTTTTTAACGTTACATAGCACAAAACAAAATATAGTTTGAATATCACACGTTTTAGTGTAGTCTGATATCCGTATGTATGTCTGTGTGTTTGTATGCGTGCCTCTGAGTGTGTATACATGTTTGTCTGTATACATTGTAATCATTGTTTTCATATATTATGTTTTTTCAAATGCTTTTATATCTCTGTCGCTAATTTCTTTCAGAATATGTTGGTAACATTTGTCCCATTATATTATTCTGTAATAGCTTCATCAAATGAAGGATCTAAATATGTAGTAATGCTGGTAGTTGATTCAACCGTTTTCTTACGTGGCATATAGATTCGTGTTTATCTAACGACTAGTCAGAACAGATTTATCACTGTGTCCGAACAAAGATGTGTTATTTGATTTTAGGGAATTAAAGTGACATAAACAGAGGTACAGTACACATGTGTGTTATTTCAATATTGAATGATGCCACCATAAGAAATACATTGTTGTAAATTATGTAAATGTTCCCTTCTCACGTTCCCTAATGAACGGTCTTTTACGAAAGACGACGTTTTATAGCATTTTGTAAAAGGATAAAATGATGAAGAAAAAGCAATTTTGTTTTTGCTAAAATTGCATTATTTGGTCAGAGAAGATAATCACAGGTAAACAAATCAATTTCTATTTCGTATACCTATATATAGAATTTGTAGAGTCTGCTTATTATGAAGCATATTTGGTAATATAGGACACACACAATATCGTAATTAAATTTAAAATCAGATCATTGTAAAACAGACATTGTTTTAATATAGGATGTTTCTGTACGATAAATTGCTCTACGATATCCCAAGGGAATATATCGACGAGAAGCTTCCGATACGAATAGTCTAGGAATATATGAGCGGTACAAAAACTTATAAATAAACATCTGTCTGTGTATCCAAGCAATGTGATCCAATTGGTCAATGTTTGTCAGAGCTTTCTTGAAAGGTTCTGTGGTTTAGTCGGATCAAACTGTGTTGCGAAGTAACAAATTGTCCACTCCTATATGCGCCGCCTCACGACTAATCCAACATAATGGCCTCTGCGTTATGTATCAACCAATATCAGCCTGCGAAGTCTGCGCAGGCTAATCCAGGCCGCCACATTCCGTATCAGTGGCATAGAGGTATAGAGTAATGAAACAGAAATCAACAGAAGGCGAAAAGTGTCTGTCCGCGTTAGCCTGCACGCCAGGCTTAGGCAGATCCGGGTCTATACTTTACGCAAAGTCCACAATAGTGGTTTTCTCGCGGGACCGCTCATATAATGTTTGTCCTGGTTGGACGCCGGATGCCTATGTAAAATAGTTCCGTGTGTTCCATTGCTTCGTATATGGTTATTCTTTGCTCCGGTTTGAGTGCGGTGATATAAAAAAGTATGAGAATAATTCAAATAATTAATCATATATTAATACATCTAATCATTTATGCTGTTTACACATGAAATAGTATCACTTTATATAAATATTATATAATTTGCTTTGTTGAGAAAATGTTTTCGGTTTTGTTATATTCTATTAATTCGAAGAAATGGTCAGTCCCCGAATTGACCATAATTTCATCGCAGTATTGGATCTGACGTCCGATGAAATTGCACGATACAAAGAACGTTCGACTGCATACAATCGGAAAAGTCGACAATCACCGTTTCTTTATCTCGTTTATTTATATGGGTTTTCTTACCTGTTTATAACGGCTTTGTTATCGACAATTTGATTGGCTGACGCAAATGTCAATCTGAGTCGACCTGTATCGAACGATCAACAAACATATATAAATAACCGATCGAACTTAAGATCAGGGTTTTATGAGATTGATAAACATGTAAATGCTCGAATGTCTACTGTAGTCAAACAGACATGAACTTATAAACATCGACAGACATAGAATGTTAAAATCCATCATATAGTAGCAATAACGAGAAACAAATAAAACTCAATTTGCATTTGAAATACGTATTGTTTTATATAACATTGTATGTACATACGAACTGGTCTCAAATTTCCCATGGGGTTTATAGATAAAATTGAATAATTTGAATTCTGACAAGAACAATCCGTGTGAACTCTATTCGATCGATCATCTCCGTCTTTCACGATATAAAGAATATCAATACAACAGTTACTTGATATGATAGTTAAAAGGCATAATTTCTAATTTCAGTAACATTCTGGGAATAAGTTTTATGTATACGCTCATGTTGGTTTTTCAGACTATGTCTACGCAGTCCCTTTTCAATGTGAAACTCTATCTCTGACATCACAGATCGGACGCCGCCAAAGAGTCGCGTTCGTCTAGGTAAATAAGTTATTCTCTTTCTTAACTAGAGTATGTGCATGCATTGAAATTCATTTTCTTTCATACTTTTGTTGAATTAAAATACTTCCTATAAACACACAACATTATTTATATATGGTATACTATACCAGAATTATCCACACAAGATTTACAAGAAGATATTTCAAATCAAATTAAAAAAAAAAAACCCTTTCTGACGCCTCTGCAAATATTCTTACAAAGGAACAACTTGCAATTTCTCATTCACTGTAATCAACTCTAATCAATTACAATAATTTCGTGTATAGAGATGTTTCAAATTGTTTCTAAGATGTTTTCAAAGTCATCTGCTGCAGATTTGTTATATAAGGAAACGGGTTAAGTCTGTATTGGAAGTATAGATAACAATGCGATGTATCCCGTATGGACCTGTTTTGCCTGTTCTACCTCCGTCATCTTGAATGAAATCGGCGTAGAACCTTGTGTACAGTCATCCACAGACTATGGTGTTTATATGAATATCATATACATACCCTTGAACCGGTAATGAATCATTTAGATCACTTATATTGTACCATACCTTATAGATCCAATAGTTATTAGATCATTGCAACTATACACGAACGTGTGCTTATACATCACTGAATTATTAGAACATTGCTTGTGTACCAGTCGGTATGCTTACATATCCCCGAATGAGCCTTTAGACTTTTGTTATTGTACCAGTCGTTATGCTGACATATATTTGAAATTTAAGATCATTGCTATTGAACAAGTGATTATGCTTACAGATCCGTTTAATTGCAGATCCTTGCAATTGTACATATCATGTTTATGCAGATCTTTATACTTGTAGAATCTTTATCTTTCAAATTCTGGGTAAATCTCGGTAAAAAGGAACATATACTGTGAGAGCTGAGTAGTACCATAACATGTCCAAGGTGTCCAGTTTAGTTTCACCATCATTGTCATCTTCTAATCTTTCTTTGAATCAAAGCCACAAACAGATGCAGAGATCGGTCATGTTTAATATAAATGATGACAACTCGCAAAGTGTAATTTGCTTTGTATTTTTTGGGGTTCTTCTACACTGTTTTTCACAGTATCTCAGTTATATCACGGCGACAGAACAACTGTTCATGATCAATGTAAAACTAACAGGTACTTGGCTAGGAAATCTGCATCGACCAAGGACACTCCACAATAACCGCCGCGAGCGACACAGTAATTTACGACAGTATTTAGCCCTAAGGTCATAATAATATATCTTCTATGCCTGCTATATAAAACATTTTAGTGTCTAGTCAAAGGCTTATATCCTCATACGGTTGATCAGTATTTCAGTTTGAGGATATAATCCGTTTATATGAAAATATCTTTATTCTTTTGAGTTTTTATCAATGCAATTGTATCTAAAAGATTCAAATCACTGCTCCCGTATTCAGAAAGTGTTATCAATCAACCAATCGATAAACCAATTAAACCTCGCATTGAAGCTCCAATCACACTTCTTCTCTTAGTTTATCTTAACTGTTATTTAATTAAATCCCTCGCCACATTCCTCGGGTCAGATGCGCTTATCAAATTGCCACAAGAACTGTATAGGTTTGACAATTTGTATCAACCTGAAACTATCCCAAAAGGTGTGCTTGATGTCTTACAAATACATTGGTTAAAAGGAGCCAGGGTATACGAAATGAACCTTCCCGGAGTTGTATTTCAATAGCATTTACGGAAAGATACTTTACCAGGATAAGTTTAAATATTTCTTTTAGTATAATAAATTGAGTTATAATAGAAGAAAAAAAGCGGAACTTGTCAAATCTAGAAAAGATCCAAAAATGTATTTGAGATACATAATTAAACTAAATATAAGACAGTTCACACTGAATGGTTAAATAAATTTAATCAGTTTAAGAATTTATTTAACCAAACGTCGATTATTGGCAACGATAGTACTCGTTCATGTGAACATATTTTACAAAGTATTATTCTTGGTAATGATTGTGAAGAATTGAATTGTCCGATTCGTGACGATCAGATTATTTCCTTTATAAACTCATTAAACAATAACACATCACCATGTGGGTGGACTATGTGCAGAAACATATACACACTCTATACATAATATACTTTCCTATATTAACTCAAACTCAACTCAATTCAATTGTATTAGGCATTCGGCAAATAAACATGCCATTAGCCATAAACAATAGTTACATGACAATATGACAATGATAACTATTTACATGCTGTACGTACATTAGTCACAATATATACATTTATTATATGCCAGTTTATTTTCCGATGGAAATACATGCAGATTGAGACCCGGCCGGGTAGCTCAATTCGTAGCGTATCTGACTCGTGATCTGGAGGTCACGGGTTCGATACCCGGTTGCGGCGACATTATTTCGGGCGATGTTTTCCATTGCCTCTCACCTCTGATCTATGTGAGAAAGTAGTCAGTGGCTTCGAAAGAATGTTGTGTAAGTACTGGTGTGGGAAAGCCAGGAAAACATGGGTAGGTGCACTGACCGCCGTGATATGACCAAAGCTGTTGAAAGCGGCGTTAAACTCCAAACAAACAAAACATGCAGATTGACATGCGCAGTTCAGACACGACGGATTGAAATTCCGTATCAAAACGCGGTGAAAATACAATATTATGACGTCAGACAGTGCGCGGACTACTTTCAACGAGGTTCTCGTTTTGAATCTGCGCTACGTAGTTACAACAAGTACTAGTTAAGATTTTTTTTTCTATTGTATTTATCGAAAACCTAGCGTCAAATTTAATAAAACCCGCAAATAAAGATAATGTTGCTATTTTCTCCGACAAAACAATGGAAATTTAATTCGATAATGTTATTGGTACGTTATTGTTACGTATTAGCATACTTTCTAGGGGCGTGGCCTAAGTATTGTAGTAAATATTCATCCGCCATTCATCTTTTCATTTCAAGATTAAAAATTGTATCCCAAATAATACATATATTGAATCTGTATATTTGTTACTGGTTACGCTCTTCATAGATCGTAGGTATATAATAAAAGGAATATTTATCGCTCCCGCAACGTAATATTTCGTATATATCATATTGCTGAAAAAGAAATACATTTATAATATAATTAGACTATATGTTCTAAACTTGAATCTCTCATTTCCAAAGCTTCTTTAATAAATTGTGCCGTATTGACTTGGGTCTTTCTCTTTTTTGATGCCAGTATATCGATAAATTGGGTAACATAGCTATAACAAATTCTTAAAAGGTTAAACTAATTTTGTTCGCTCTATCAATATGTTCGAATCGTCCAGTTTCAATTGCAAGTTTATGAGCTGCAAAGTCTAAATTGGCTAAATTTAATTCTAAGTTTTTCAATTTTTAAATTCATTAAATAAGTTTTTTTAAATTCAAAACAATTCTTAAACTTACAGTAATACTCTAATCTCGACCAATTATTTATAGAACTTAACTAAGTAGTTAATGAAATACTTGATTGATAGAATGTTCCGAAAGAATGCTGTTACAGTATAATACTCCATTTATACAAAAAGGGCCCTTTTATACAAAAAGGGCAGTTATTTAACTGATAAAATAATTACAGCGGTATGTCTTTAATTGATTTCATTTGTAAACTGTTTGTTCATATTCTTATGGCAAGGTTGTCTAAGTTGTGCAATATATACAATTTTATTGATAAATCTCAATCAGGGTTTCGCAATAACTATTCTACAATTGATAATTCTTTTATATTTATGGCATTGAAACAAACGTACTTATCGAAAAAGAAAAGGAGATTTCCTTGCATTTTCATTGACTTTGTGACATCTTTTGATAGCTTATAATAATAACAATTTTGGCAAGCATTAAAACGAAAGGGTGTCAGTGAAATGTGTCTGCATACACTTCAGGTAATCTACAGACAAGTGCAATCTTGTGTTATGGTAGGCAGAATATCTTGATTGTACATTGGGTACACGACAAGGGTGCAATGGGAGGACGTATATCTGTTTTCATTGTATTGATCATCTAGCAAATTATCTTAATATTAAATATAATAAGGGTATATTTGTTTCAAATGATTTAAGAGAATTACATTTTCTTATGTTTGCTGACGATATGTCCAGTTTTTTCTGATACGTACGTTCAGCTTCAGAGGCAGATCGACTGTATATCAGAATATTTCTCATTAGTCGGAACGAAAATAAATATCGATAAAATTAAGATCTTGGTCTTCAGAAATGGAGGCATTCATAGATAACAAAGAAATTGATGTCGTTACATTTTATAAATATCTAGCATTATATTATTCTCCTAAATTATCTTATTGCAAAAAGCATAACGTGTTCTCCCTTCAAGCAACTAAAGCGGTTTATTATATTCTACGGATTCGTAGACAGTTTGGATATTCAGAAATTAAAAGATTTGTTTAAATATAATCCGCTATGGGTCTCATAAAAAAATTAGAATTTGTAAATAAGTATGTAATTTGTCAGAGAACGCATGTAAGGCCATGGCACTCGGTCAATTCGGTAGATTACCTCTATGTATAACTGAAATGACGTGTTGCATGAAGTATTAGTTTAAATTAATACACACGGACTACTTAAGATATCTCAAACATTGTTATCAAATGCTTAAGTAATTAGATTTTTATTATAGTGTAGGTAGAAAACATGGGCAACCTTTATAAGGGTAATATTTTTAAGTAGAGAATTGGTATTAACTAAAAGGTTGGCAATGTAAATACGTTTTTAGACGTATTTACAAATGGAATTGTAGATCGTTTTCAAAAATGTCATTCAGATATTGATAACACACCCAAATCGATTACATAAAAATATTCCAAATCTGCTTTAAGTCCGGAATTGTACGTGAGTGTCGACATACCTTACACATATAGCCAAGTGGTTTCTAACTACACGTACTCTAACAACGATCTTATGATAACACGTGGTAGGCATCTTTGGATAGACAGACACTTGAGATTTCGTCCTTTGTGCTGCAAATCAAATGTATATGTTGAAAATGAATTTCTTTTTTGTTTTCAAATGTCCATTTCATGAAAACTGAGATTGTTCTATTTCAAAAATTATTGGCATCGCACTAGAAACATAAATGTTTTCAATGTACTATTCTCTTTAAATTGAATATGAACACTTAGACTATTTGCATCTTTCCGTTCTATTTCAAAAATTATTGGCATCGCACTAGAAACATAAATGTTTTCAATGTAATATTCTCTTTAAATTGAATATGAACACTTAGACTATTTGCATCTTTCGTTATTGAAGCGCTTTATTTCATTAAACGAATTTTGGAAAAGTAACACATAAAGCCTTTTAAAACGATACGAAGAAGCAAAACAATAACAATGTTATCCAAATTGTTTCATTATTCATGTTATTTCTTGTATATAAGTATTCATTTATGCTTATATATGTACATACTGCTTGTATATGGGCCATAGGACGAAGTATGTGATTGAATTTAATCGATACTACTAAAGCGGAACTTTTCGTCTAAACTCATAAATTGGATTTAGTCGTTTAGTATGCATATACTCAAATTGTGGGTAGTGACTTGGTTCCCGATTATGTGGTTGGCTTTAGAGGTTCCTTTGTTGACGTGGCATACTATTTAAAGTTGCCCGCACTAACGTCATTCATTCGGAGTGGTTTTGATCTGGAAGTACGTCACTGATTGTTTCAAAGCAGCCGAGCGTTTTTCCAAGGGAATGTTTATTGTATGTGAATGTCTATAACTGTCTAGCTAAGCATGGATGTGTGTCAAGTCTGTGTTCGAAATGAGAATACTCCTATCAACAGCCATCGTTTGCTTATGTTAAGGCCTAAACCGGCTTCATGTATAGTCTGTATATCGTTTGCATATTTTCAAATCTTCAACCTACTCTGTTTATAGTATTTATATCGTTGGCATGTTGTTAAAGCCTAAATCTGCTGCATTGAGAGTATGTACATGTATGTATGTATATCGGTTGCATGTGTTTTAAAGTTGACACTTGCTATCTTCAGTCGTTTCAGTTCAAAGTTTCAGCAAATACACATATACTGCACTAAGAATCTGTCCACAATTAGAATCGAAGCATGAACAGATTAATACAATATTCGGTGTTACTTTTGTGAAAATCTACATTCTTCTTAATACAATCCTAATCATAAAGGAGGTTTACCAAGTCGCATTCGTAAAGCCTTGAGGTCTATTTTCAACCATCTAACTAACCCCTGCCAGCACAATTCTGGACAGTTAAAGATCGTAACGAAATAAGTTATCGGACTGGTAATTGATCGTAGAAAATGTGTTTGCTTAGTTACGATGATTTTCTCTAAATGACAGCACAATGGGAACAATAGTTTAATTAGACGCTATCACATAAAAGGGGAATATTTATCCCAATTGATGCAAAACGCGGTTGGAGGTTGTATAAGTGTATAATGTCAATTGCAAAAGTAGTTCAGATAGTACGCGGAAGTTAGCTTACATACAAATAAATGTTTTCATGACTATCTCTAGTACTCCAAACAGCCATCTTCCCGGGAAACTGGCTACCTTTCACGGGAAGATGGCTGTTTCGTAACAAATGAATACATCTTATTCAGATACTGCATTCGTTAGCATGCGAATTTTGTTCTGGTAAAAACCGAACCTTCTTGTAGGAATGCCATTTACAGAGATGAGATTATACTTTAAACTAATGCACGCACATCGATGATCTATATGTTAAAAGTAATTTGATGTGTTTCTATGTTTAGTTACACAAACTAAAGCAGGGGCGTGGCTCCCTTTAGGCACTGTAGGCACGTGCCTACACATTTTTTTCTAAAAATGCCCCAAAATGCAGCTGCAGCGATATACATCTGCGTAATGTATCGACCAGATCAGCCTGCGCTGTCCGCGCAGACTGATCCGGCCGACACATTCCGTCTAAGGGGGGATAGATAGAGTAGTGATTCCTGAAACAGAAAATCCACAGGAGGCGAAACGTGAATATCCGGGTACGCATGTGTGGCATGCTTAGGCTGATCCGGGTCGATACTTTACGCAGAGTCGACAATGTTGATTTTCTCACGAGACGGCCTACACATTGATTATTGCCAAGCTACGCCCCTTTCAAGCATTTTTATTACGGTTGCTATCCTTTCAAAACACATTAAAAGCAGTTATGTTACGGTTGCTGTCGTTTTAAAAGACATTAAAAGCAGTTAAACAAACATTGTTCTCAGCGTATTGGTTCCTAGATACCTATGGAAATAATAACACGATGACGATAGCCAGACAGTACGAGTGGTTGGCTGCACGCCATCTCAGTGGCGGTACATCGAAACTACAAATGCCAAAAACAGGAATAAAAATTGATTAGTATCTTTGCTTCGACTTCACCCTGTGTCTGAAAGAGATCATACAAATATTCAAAATGAATAGGCTGAATCCTAGATGTAATATGAAATAGATTGATTGGAGCTTAACACCGTTGGTAGCGTTTTTTCAGTTATATCATGGCCGACGTTTCACATAACGTGATTTTCCGGCTTCTTTCGAATCGGTACCCGTCCCTTGCAACTGACATCCTTCCCACGTATACTAGTTATAGCCCATTGGTAGAAGACTTTTGTCAATCATCGAAAAGAAAAAAACGGTCGAGCAAGTGCTCTAACTCACATATTATAATGGCTTTCATTGTTATCGACTGAGCTATCACGGCTAAATAGCACAAACACGAACATCTTGAGATAGTTTTCAAAACAGGTGAAAACATTTAAGGGTAAGGCCAATTGCTCCTTAAGAAATATCATTCTGTCCGAAATTTCTTTTCATCTTGTTCTGTCACGAAAAGAATTACACGTATTCTTAATCTAATTTAATTTAATACACCCAACTCTTAATGGAAATTTCAGACATAATCATCTTTTATATTCATTTTTTTAAGAATTTGATCATAGCGGCCATCTTGAAATAATGTTTAAAAAGTGTAAACATTGAAATATTCTAAAATTGGTCAATATGGATGACATTGACTCATGATAGATTCCTGTTATACAGAATACATGTGAACCTATTTTGATATATAAATTACCGTGTTTATGTTCAATGAAATGAAATAGTGTTGTATCGGAACATTTCCGTTATATTCCAGAAAATTAGTTAAGTCATTTCTTTGAAATGGGTGCATAGCAAGAAAACTCGATACGTGACTCTTTGTAGTCTTGAGTTGGTCTTTGAGTAAGCGAATTCAGGACAAAATTGAAGACAATTCTCTCCGTAAGAAATAGGCAGATATTGACCACTGATGCAAATACAATCAGGGGGTCACACATGCTATAACATGCACGTATTTTATTTATACTTATTAGTATTTTAAATGCAGACCCATTCAATAACTGGAATATCGATTGATTGATTGATTGATTGATTGAAAAGAATAGAATTGTGACCAATTTGTCCTTTTCTCACAATAACTTCAAAAGGCGTCTGGTGCAGATGCGTCATATTTCTACTTTAATTATAAAACCTTCTCGAAGGTCGGGTTTCGCCTGTTGTGTTTTGATAAGCGATTAATGTCTGTCCGCTTAAAGTAACAATTTGCACTATTTGAACATTTCCCTTTCCACAATAAATACAACACACGCGTCTAGGAGAAAAAATGTAATGTTTTGATGGTCATCTTATACAATTTGAATTTAGTCTTATAGGTTTGTTTACGCAATTTACAACATCATTTCGGTTATATCACATCAAAGGTTCACGTAAACAAACAATTGGCTAGCCGGAAATGTGCCTTGCCGAAGGGCACTACACTATGACCACCGCGAACGGGGAAAGAACCCGGAATGTCCAAATCCCTGATGCAACTCGGTCACATCGGATTCCCCATCGTGCATGGAGGAGCAGAGATAGACTCTGTAATTTTGCTAGAGGTTTTAACTAACAGAACATAAATACGTTTCATTTGATACGACCTTTAAGACAGTAAAGAAAACATTTGAACATTTCAACGTTTAACTTGCTAGTACTGCATGGAATATGTGGAACACTACTTGAGAGAAAAAGAGCACTGTTGATAGCAGCACTTAACTATAGGGATCCAGGCTATATATAACCTGTACATGTACAACATACCCTTCAAGATTCGAGACCGTATTATACTGTGTTATAACACAACGTATGTAACATACACGCGAACGTTTGATATGCTGAACTCCTACTGAACCATTTTCGGCATCCGCTTAATAATAACTTTTCCTAGTCACATTACATATAATTGTATCGTTTTACCAGATAAGTGATAACAAGCAACTAAAGTGCAACAAAGGAATAACTTATATATCTATATAACGGCACACGTCATCGTCAATTCTAGATAGCACCTGTGGTACAAGGACGCAACAAACAAAGGGATATTCTCCTAATTATTTATGTCAATCATCATTTCGTATACAAGAAACACCACGTGGCACGTTAACGACACTAAAGGGCCCACTTACGGTAGACCACGGGAGCGACTAAGGATGTGGAACGTGCAGAAAAGACCAAAACGTTTAAATAACTATCTTGAGACACACGTGAATTCTGTTTCTCCGTAAATACGCGACGTTTTCTATTCGGTCTGTTACCTTTGGGGAATAATGTGATACATTGAGTATAGAGATAACATTTGTATTTGTTTATACTTCAACATTTCACTCATGACACATAACGGAGCTCTCGTTTAAATCATGTACGTGCCTTGCAATGTTGGTATCATTTATTTCCTTTTCGCTTTAAACTTACGGACACTCACTTGCATTATTTGTCTCCTGTATCGGATGTCTTCCATCCATGTGCGACAGCTCAGCCGGTAAAGAGAAAAGTCGTGAGTTAACAATCTTGCTCTGTTGTGACACAAGTCAATGTGACTAGTTGTATTCATTCAATTTATATTGATGTATTCCACCAGGTCAGTTATTCACATACGTTTTGTCATCGTTAAAGTACAAAACCCAACTTAGGGGCTCCCTGGGGCCAATTCACGATACTGTTATCCTAGTTATGTCTGGCGTATGGCGGTTCTGTCAGCATGTGTTATACTTCATGTCAATATCCGCAAGCATTCGAAAATATATATCTTTGACTGAATCAGGTCATAAGTATATTTATCTGCTTTCACGGCGCTTTACAATTTATTTCATTTTAAACAGAGGAGGTTCGAACAAATTAACCATTTCCAGTTCAGCTGGGTCCAATTCCACCAAGCTTACTTAGCGCTAAGTAATACTTAAATACTTAAATGAATATTTTATCATTTTTGTTTCCCTAATATTGTGTAATACATGAATGGTGGAATGTATTGAAGTACATGAATAAGTTGCACTAATAGTAATCTTGCTGACTATCAAGTATTTTTAAGAAATTAAATGTTTTGGCGTTATTATTAGGGAAACAAAAATGATGAAATATGCGCTTAAGTATTTAAGTATTACTTAGCGCTAAGTAAGCTTGGTGGAATTGGACCCAGGTGATTAACTAATGCCATAGATGTATAGGGTATATATTGACTTTGACATCCGTTAGAAATGTGTTATTCCTGACATATTAAACTGACATATCGTATTATTTAATGTTACTTTGATGTCAAAACAGCCAAATACGTGTAGAATAATAAAAAACATAAATTATGCTTGGTATAGCTAGTGAAGTGCTTTTATATAAACGAATGGACTACACGAAACAAAGTTAATCATGACTGCGAGGTCAAACATCGGTCCAGTGTTGAACGGTTTATGCATGTATGTATTTATCTTGGATAAACGCATCGATCGAGTCTTCTCCTCTAGACATCTTAACGTAATGCTATTTCTCGTTTGAGCCACTTCAGATGGCTACGTAATCAAGGTTCAATAAAATGCACCATTCTAAAGTTACTGTCGCCCATAAAGTGAATTCGCTGTTAATTAAATGCACACTCATTATGTAGGTTGAGCGTTGGTTTTTATAATAATATCAGTGATTCCGTTATCAAATTGAAATTAATTTGATCAGATACTTAAAATATCATGTTAATTTAGGTCTCTGCTTTTATCAGTGCACATTCATTCTTACATCAAATACACCATTTTTTACAATAAAACATACATTCATTTTATGTCTTTAATATTTATTTTGTTATGATCTCAAGTATACATATTCATTCCATTATTTAACATCCATGTTTTATTTAATCAAATGTAGGCCCTACAATCAATCTTGTATGTGCAGTCTGCTTTCAAAATGTCAGAACATGTTCATTCGTAATCTAATCAAATATGCATGTATTCCGTTTCCAAATTACAATCGCTGTCTTTTGCAAATGCTACTTAATTCCGTTACCAAAAGCACGTTCCGTCTATCATCAGTTTACTACAAAATGATGTATCTTTCTGACACCAATTGTTTCTGTTCTATATCAAATAAATAATTGATCCAGTGAAAACTCCTCTCATATTTTCGATATAAATAGGATGTATCGTAATACATACATGGAGCTATTCCATACATTACACACACACTTTTCTTTAATAAAGGCGGCCATTCAGTAATGTTCCTTTACACTCTTCTGGACAAGACTTACTGGATATAAATACATGTACAGAAACAACTGCTACGTGCTAAAATATGTATTCCTTTCTTAATGAACTCCGGACCAAGACTTGTGTACTAAACAAAAAGCAGATTGAAAGCTGACAGAAGCGTGTAGGGTGTATTCTTGGGTGTACTCAGATCAACATAACACATCTAGTTTCTGACCTCATGTGACCTGGTTTGGATCTGGACAGAGAATTCAAGGAATCAACATTTCTGATTAATTGTCATAAATATTTGAAGAACAAAGAGACATCGAGAGTGTAAACAAGTGTATTCTTAAGTTTGACCTTGTAGCCTAGTTTAGTACTTGATGACTCAGATTTGATAAAGAAAAAAGTTCTGATGAATTTGCATACAGATCGGAAGAAAAGTGTGGCCTCTACAGTGTTAGTAAAGTAACTTTAAATTTTGGCCTAGTAGCCCAGTTTTCGAACTTGACCGAAATATGATGGAGACAAACGTTCTAATGACTTGTCATTAATATTGGCATCTCAAGTGTTCAGAATGTTATTCTAAAATATGTCGTATTTTAGTAGTTTATGATCCCAATGACCTAGTTTAAATTGGCTGAATTTTGACGGAAACAAACGATCTGATGATTTGTCATAAAGATTGGAAGATAAATTTAGACCCTAGAGTGATAATAAAGTGATTACAAAATTTGACCTAGTGACCTAGATTTAACCCTTATATAAACAATCACTAGTGACCTAGTTGTTGCCCCCCATGACCCAGTTTTAAATATGAGCGAGATTTGATGAAGACAAATGTACTGATAATTTTCCATGAATATTGAATGAAAAAAATGGCCTCTAGAGTCAATGATTACGTTACCTAATCAATGTTAAGTTAACCAAGATTAAGCTAAGTTCTGGCAAATGCTGATCTTGACATTGAAAGTTTTGCAATTGAATGATGGCCCATGACCCAACAGTACACGTGAAAAAAAATTCAGAAAGATTTGACCAAGGGTTGCTGAGTAATAGAAAATTGAAAAGGTGGCCGCCCCCGAAACAGTGACTGCTACATGTATGTCTCACTCCACATTCGTGGGCAAGACAAACATGATTCATACCAATTTCCATCACAATAAGGAACTCTGTGACACCGAATGCATAATGACGCTTATTACAAGTTACACGAATTATCAGTACCTGCTTATGATTAAAACATCGTTATATATGATACTTAAATTCTAATGAAAATAGCAACGCAATAAAAAGAAGCTTCATACAAACCAAACCTGTCGCAACACAACGCGTGACATTGATTTAAACATTATTCCGCTAAATTCCTGCAACCATTGCCTAGCCCGGGTAGCTCAGTCGGTAACGATGCGAGCTATCACTCCAGGGTGTGTGCGTTCGAACCACACCTCGGCCAACATTCTTTGCGACGTTTGACAAAAGTCACTGTGACAATGGTCATTCGTCTTCACCCAATAAGTTAACAGTCTATGTGGAAAAGCAGCCAGTTGCTTGGAAAGAATATTTTGTGGAGCACTGGTTTGAGAAAGCCTGGAAATGCATGAGAATGTGAACTAATCGCCGTAATATGACTGCAAAATTGTTGAAAACGTCGTTAAACCCCAATCAATCAACCAATCCTGCAACCATTATCATCGCCAAGACTATGGACAGGTTATTACATATTTATGGACTAGTTTATACTGGATGTTGATAGTAAGTAGCGTACAATGTAGAACAAGGATAAACTACTAGAACGTGTGGATTGATCTTAATCTACCTTGTTCGCAATTTCAGTTTACAGACGTGCATAACATAACGTGAATAGTGTGTAAAGACATACATAACATAACGTGAATAGTGTGTAAAGACGTGCACAACATAACGTGAATAGTGTGTAAAGACATACATAACATAACGTGAATAGTGTGTAAAGTCAAACATAACATAACGTGAATAGTGTGTTAAGACGTGCATAACATAAAGTGAAAAGTGTGTAAAGCCGCGTACATATGGATAAGAGTTAACGTCTCAACAATATTAAACAAGATTTGCGTCTTACAAGTTCCGGAGAAAGAGGCATAATGCAAGATCACTGAACACTCAGGGCCTTTTAGCGATATGACATGTATTGGTTTGTCAATTCTTGTCTGTGCATAAGGGAACATGGTTCGCTGATGCACAACTATATCACGTTACTGTCGCCCGTAAAATAAATCGCTGTCTTTGTTATCAAATGTCTTTTTAAAGTGTTACAAATTGATCCAACTATACCGAGGGAATTCTTCATTGATTGTTGTTTAATGTTGTTTAATGTTAGCTATAAAACTGCTGAATCAATATTTGCATTTGTTATTAAATGATCCATTTCAGTTTTAAAGCTTTTATTTACAGCATCTTAATCGGGTTGTAGGTGAATGTATGCACCTACGGAAACAAGGCTAATTTCGAGAAACATATAATGCTACGACAACCAGAATCCAGGATTCGGGACAACGGGACCAACATAAAAAACAAATCAGCCTACCCACAATCTTGACATACAAGATCAAATGCTATAACATGTAGATGCTCCTGTGTTTGACTGGTGTTTTACCTCGCTTTCGACAGCTATTTCAGTTATAGCACATCGAGACACTGCTCCAGGTAATATGTACCCAGACATCGATGCATCAGTCGTTAACCTGTCACCATAACCCTTACCGCAAAGGAGGGAAACCGTAACTACCATCAACATAGTCGATGACATGATCCGACCGGGGCTCGAACCCTGAAGGATGCTTTAGCCACACCATGGATCAGATCTAGCATACATGCAGGAATGAGAATATGGAGACTACTTCTGTAAGTGATATTTCTAGTTAATACGCACAGTGTAACCGAACCAAATTACTACATTGGTTAGTGCACTTTGTACCGAACTGTTGAAGTATAGTGTAGATTTGTGCACAGACATATTACATGTGTAACCAAACCTGTACATACTCCGGTAAGCAGCAGTTCGAAACATGCACGCATACCATCGACCAAGTGTTGTTTAAAACCGCACATTGACGGATACGGATAACAATTAGAAGAAGTACCAAATGAAAGCACATACAATGAGTACAATATAATGTACTTACAACTGAATTCATACAAAACAGATCTGATCCTGGTTGATTTTTATAGTTCGTGATTCCAGCATTGATTTCTTGCACGGTGATGGTTTGTGAGTATTTTCTTGCATTATGTTTAATTTTCCATATACACAATCGAGTTATAATGCATCTAAAGTGTATGGTTTCTTACTTAATGGCAATTCGGTAATATTGGGTGCATTAATGCATTGTCTGTTTAAAAGGATTTCTTTTATTATGTCTTCCCATTGTAATTCGTGCCGTTAGAAAGTTGTATATATATTCGCATTTAAATAGCACACGAGACCAATGCGAAGAGAAACCAAATAATATAGTTTGCATTCAACCATAGCTTCGAGTGGAGGATCTATAAACGGTGTTGACACGAACGCAAACAGTTGTTTTTAGAATGGGCCAATCCGTTCTGATGTGTGAGATACACCTCTAGAAGGGGCCAAATCTGTTATAATGTGTGAGATATGCCTCTAAAAGGGTCCAATCCGTTCTGACGTTTGAGATACGCCTCTTCAAGGGGCAAATCCGTTATAACGTGTGAGATACGCTACTAGAACGGGCCAGTTCGTTATAACGTGTAAGATACGCCACTAGGACGGGCCAGTCCGTCATCACGTGTGAGATACGCCTCTAGAACGGGCCAATCCTTACAACATGTGAGATACGCCTCTAGAATTAGCCAATCCGTTATAACGTGTGAGATACTCCTCTAGAACAGGCCGATCCGTTATAACGTGTGAGATACGCCTCTAGAACGGGCCAATCCGTTATAACGTGTCATATATTCCTCTAGAAGGGGCCACTCCATTATAACGTGTGGGATACGCCTCTAGAACGGGCCAATCCGTTATAACGTGTGAGATACGTCTCTAGAAGGGGCCAATTCGTTCTGACGTGTGAGATACGCCTAAAGAACTGGCCAGCCAATTATGATTTATGAGACACCCCTATAGAAATGACCAGTCAATCCTGTCGTGTGATACATCCCTATAAAAAGGGCAAATCCATAAAGGTTTATGATACATCCCTCCCTTTAAAAGCGGCCAATACATTCTGACTTGTGTGACACCCCTATAGAAAGGGCCAGTCAATTCTGGCTTATTAGACATCCGTATAGAAAGGACCAGTCCATTCTGACTTGTAAGACATTCCTATAGTAGGGGCAAGTCCATACTGGCGTAAGATACATACCTATGGAAGAGGCCAATCCGTTCTGACTTTTGAGACACGCGTATAGGACGGGCAAGTCAATTCTGGCTTATGAGACACGCCTATAGAAAGGCCCTGTCAATTGTGAATTATGATACATCCCTATAGAAGGTGCCAATGCATTCTGACTTTTTAGACACGCTTATAGGACGGGCCAGTCAATACTCACTTATGATAAATCCCTATAGAAGGTGCCAACCCGTTCTGACTTATGAGACACGCCTATAGAAAGGCCCTGTCAATTGTGACGTATGATACATCCGTATAGAAGGTGCCAATCCATTCTGACTTATGATACATCCGTATAGAAGGTGCCAATCCATTCTGAATAATGAAACACCCTTAGTGAACGAACGATTCAATTTTGACTATTGAGACACGCATAAAGAAAGCCCCTGTCAATTCTTACTCTTGAGACATCCGTATAGAAATGACCAGTCCATTCCGTCGTGTGAGACATTCCTATAGAAAGGGCAAGTCCATAAAGGTTAATGATACATCCCTCCTTTTAAAAGGGACCAATCCATTCTGACTTGAGAGACATCCCTATAGACGGGCCAGTCCATCAATGCTTATGATACATCCCAATATACTCCTATATAATTAGCCAATTCATTTTGACTTGTGAAACATCCCTATAGAAAGACCCTATACATTCTGACCTTTAAAACATCCTTATAAAAAGCTTCAGTTTATACAGACTTATGATAGACCCCCAAATAAAATTATTGTTAGACAATCGTTTTGCAAGGGCCAGTCCATTCTGACTTATGAAATATCCCTATTGAAAGGGCCTGTCTATAAAGGCGTATGATACCCCTCTATAAAAGAGACCAGTCTGTTCTGACTTATGATACATCGCTATACAAAGGCACGGGCAATAACGGAGTATGTTAAACTCCTATAAAAGGGGCCAATCCATATTGACCTGTAAGCCACCCGTATAGAAAGGGCCAGTCCAATCTGCCTTATGAGACATCCCTTTAGAAAGGGCCAGTCAAATCTGACTTATGAGGCATCCGTATAGAAAGGGCCAGTAAAATCTGATTTATGAGACATCTTTATAGAAAGGGCCAGTTAAATCTGACTTATGAAACATCCCTATAGAAAGAGCCAGTCGAATCTGACTAATGAAACATCACTTTAGAAAGAGCCAGTCAAATCTGCCTTATGAGACATCCCTTTAGAAAGGGCCAGTCAAATCTGACTTATGAGGCATCCGTATAGAAAGGGCCAGTAAAATCTGATTTATGAGACATCTTTATAGAAAGGGCCAGTCAAATCTGACTTATGAAACATCCCTATAGAAAGAGCCAGTCGAATCTGACTAATGAAACATCACTTTAAAAAGAGCCAGTCGAATCTGACTAACGAAACATAACTTTAGAAAGGGCCAGTCAAATCTGACTTATAAGACATCCCTTTAGAAAAGGCCAGTCAAATCTGCCTTATGAGACATCACTATAGCAAGGGCCTGTCAAATCTGACTTATGAGACATCCCTATAGAAAGGGCCTGTCAAATCTGACTTATGAGACATCCCTATACAAAGGGCCAGTCAAATCTGACTTTTGAGACATCTCTATAGAAAGGGCCAGTCAAATCTGACTTATAAGACATCCCTATAGAAAGGGCCAGTCAAATCTGACTTATGAGACATCCCTATAGAAAGGGCCAGTCAAATCTGACTTATGAGACATCACTTTAGAAAGGGCCTGTCAAGTCTGACTTATGAGACATCCCTATAGAAAGGGCCAGTCAAATCTGCCTTATGAGACATCCCTTTAGAAAGGGCCACTAAAATCTGACTTATGTGACATCACTATAGAAAGAGCCAGTCAAATCTAACTAATGAGACATCACTATAGAAAGGGCCAATTCATAACGTATAATGACACATGACTATAGAAAGGTCAAGACTATTCTGACTAAATAGACATCCCTATAGAAAGGACCTGTCCATAACACCTCTTGCTACACTCCTATATAAAGGGCATATCCGTTCTAACTTGTGAGATACCCCGATATTAAGGCTCAGTCAATTATGACTTATGAGACAATAACAAATATAGTCGCGGGCTTCTACCAGCGACAAATAATGTTCGAATAAAGTTGTTATAACGTATAATGACACATCACTATAGAAAGGTCAAGACTATTCTGACTTATGAGACAATAACAAATATAGTCGCGGGATTCTACCAGCGACAAATAATATTCGAATAAAGTTGAAAACCTTGTGATAACTAAGAGGAAATTGCTCATAATGAGCAATCTTCTTTTTGAACTGATATTTTCAAATAATGTCAACTGCAGGTGCGTTAAACAGCGTCTGCGTGTTGGAATGTGTTAATGAGGAGAAGGGTAAACGTCGACATTACTGTTTGACACAAATTTGCATGTTTCTCCCCGTGAACGAGACAGTCTCTACTTATATTCTCATTAAATATCGGATCGATTATCGATACGATCACTTTTTTCATTGCTGAGTTACATTCTAACACTTTAAACAGCGCTTCAGGTGTTTGTGATTGATACTAAGTATATCCCAGTTTCTGATCTTTTAAAGTAAATATTTCCTATTAGCACGCAGCTTATTATATTTAAAATCATTATGGCAAAAGCAGAAATTTCAAACTGAATACAAGTGACGAAAAGTGTGGAAAATGCTGCTAATTTTAGCTTTTAGAGTGGCAATCGAAAAATATGAAGAAAAACAATTTAAATAAAAATTAAAATAATGAAAAATAGTTTACCAATGTTTTCGGTAGTAGTTTTAGTTCTACGTGATTCAAACGCATTTGATGCATCTACAGCAAACGACTTTTGAAAAATTATTCGCAATGAGCATTTTCCCCCCTTTTGTCACAATGTTGTCAACTGTATGGAATATTGAACGTTCATATAATTATAGAGTTTTTCCAAATTTTAAGTCAGAGAAGATTTCAAAATGTGCCTCCTCTAGCACCAGTATGTAAGGGCTATATCATTGATATTTCTTTCTTATAGATTCGGTGTCAAACATTATGTATAAGTCTTATCTGATGTTACGAGTCAAAGGGCGTATTGTACTTGTCTGATTCAGACAGATTTCTCTAGCATAGCTTCAGTTTACATTTGAATCTGCATTTTTATTTTATTGATCTTAATTCTGATATGTTAAGCAACACATGGCAGTTAGGTACGTTATATATGTACACACACATATCGACGTTTTCGTCAATTATTTAATTAAATTAAGGTTAGTGTTTCAATAGGAAAACAATTTAAAAATATTGATTAACCATTGTTCAATTTCAGACGCATGTTTACGCGATTGCAGTATACAACGTTTGAAAATATCACGGTTAAAGGAGAAGTTGCTCATATTGAGCACCTTTTAATTGAAGACAATGTTCTTAAGTAACTGTCAACATACACTGAAACGCGTATAATTGAAAGTTCGGGCAACACAGATTCGCAAGAAGCTGCAAGACTCGCCTTTGTGCAGATCGGCAGTATATACAAGTATTGACGGAAAAAGAACCGAAGTCTCACACGTGTTACCTAATTTTATTACTCGAGCAACTTAATCTGACATGACCTACTATTATGACGCAGATGTAATCTCAGCATATGTGTGATATATAACAGATATTGAGACTGATGATAAACCGTCTTGATTTGATAACATAAATGATTGGATGGGGTTTGACGCCGTTTTCAACATATTTTCTGTCTTAAAACGGCGACCAATTCACACACCAATGTGTTGCCAGGCTTTCTGACACCAGTCATCTATAAAACAGTCGTTCCAAGGAATTGGCTGTTTTGTTCACAGAAACTGTTAGCCTATTAGTACATGTAAGGCGAGTGAATCCTGCTGCATTAAATTTGTCAAACGTCGGAAATAATGTTGGCCGAGCTAAAGTTCACACTCACAACACATGAATTGTCAGCCCGCGTCGCTACCGACTGAGACACCGGGATCTACATAAACGTCATATTAGTTGGTAAAGTTGCACAAATGCCAGGATCTGGCTACACAAGTCGAGTGATACCATTTGTTAATGCTTGACAGACATGCTGCATGGTAGTTTAACCTTTCCTTTACATACAGACAATTGCAGTAGACGATTTTGAAACCATTTAGACATGCATATGGTTTATCTTTGAGGATGGAAAGTTTTTTATTAAATAGAGATTAAAACGTTGTGATAAAAGGAGACATTTCTAATTTATCCGCAATATTATTTTCTTTTAAAAAACGTCTATATGAGATGCCTCAAAAAGGAATGCCAGTTCTTAGACCTGCGATCTGCTCCTTATTAGTTTCGTTTCACAAGAACATGCGTTTATAAGTGCAGTTGACGACATTCGAACTGGCTAAACTATGTATGTTATAATTCGTACGTTCCATGTATAAGTTGTATAAGATACTGTTTAGACAAAACAAAAATAGACACATTTTACCGAGTATATCATTGCGGACACTCTCATTATCGCACAAAGGAGATCTTATACAGGTCGAGGTTCAGATATTACCAAGATGCCGCCTACATATAAAACAATAATTTTAACAAAGTCTAATTTATGATATAGAAGGTATGACTTACCTGCCCTTTAATAAAATCGAAAGTTTTTGTCCTATTTTATGATGTCCATGTTTGGCATACAACCCCCCTTTGGGCAACAACACCATGTTTCCAAACTCAACAAGGTCTTTAAACTGTTTGCGAGTAATCCGTAACGGTTTGAATGAACGATTATAAACTTCATCCATAGTCTTGGTGAAGCGATCCGGCATCACCTTATATCCAAGGTAAAACAGATGGATAAAGTTTGTCACCACAAACACGGCATTCCAGGATAAAATATCCACCATACACATAAACAACGCTGACCAAATCACAATTAATAGGTATCCTATACATAACATAATCCGTAGGAAAAAACAATGATGTTTAAAGGTAGTTGGTGTTAGAAATGCGATGAGTATGCACAAATGAGCTAATTGAAATACTGCATGTTGCGCATCCAACCACTGCGTGCATATTCCTTCATGTAAACGTTCATCATTAGTGCTATTTAAAACTTCAGTCACATTTTCCACAATAAAATTAATATCCGAATTAGTCACTGAATACGTCACTGCATTAGTGTAATTACTTTCGTTAGTTAATTTCGTAAGCACATAATCCGCTGTCGTTGCACCACTTTCAGTGTTGGACTCAGTGATTGTATTGTTAATGGCTTTATAGCTGGTGTTTGAAAACATCCTTCAGAATTTAATCTGATCGAATTGGAAACGCTAACTGCATTTATTCTCCGTAAAACTAGACGCTGCCTGAAGTAGTCTATGCTATCGCTGTATAGGAATACTTTATCAAAGCTTGCTCTCCCTCTCTCTTACCACAAGTCGATATATTTGCAGACGTGTCGTGTTAACTCGGTCTATACGTACTGTGTAATTATGAGAAGTGTAAATAGGGACGAATGTCTGCGTAACCACACAGTATAACCTGAGTTCGCTTCGTTAGCTCTGTCTAGATGGTCGGGATTATACTGTAATCGGTCGCATTATCAACACAGTTATTATTATTATTTGTTTTCCAAGCATTTGGCATTATTGGTTACATTTAGATCTCCTAAGACATATATACCTCCTGCATGTGCGGGCACTCTTCGAACAGTCTCATGACTTCCGCTGTATCATCTGTAAATGTCATAATTCCTTTCCCACATATAAGAAATATGCCATCGAAGCAAAGGAAATAAAATAACATGAGAGGAACGCTGTACTATAAATTAATCCTTCGCTGATATATGCACATCCAACACATTCGGTAAAGAGCCTCTAAAATACAGTCAAATATAAATATAACTCCCACATTACAATGTGTAGTTCACTAACTGCAGAGTAAAATGTGTGTTCGTGTTGTTTATATAATTTATGATACATTCAGTCCTTGGAGAAATTGAGTAAATCTGTTGGGCTTTCCAGTATAAATGGTCTTAAATATTGGGTATGAAGATTGACGAAGTCATGATGGTAGGTCATGTGTTTTTTGTTTTTTATAACGGTCATTGATTTGCATATCACGATAAAAGGTATTCGAATTTAAACCATTCTAAGGTTAAGGAATTTTATATTGTATTTTACTATATTGCATTTTACGATAACAGGTATTCGAATTATTTAAGGCAGTTTTTTATCATTTAAAAACAAGGTATTTTGTATTGTATTGAATAGTTCGATAGAAGGAATCCGAATTATCTAAAGCAGTTTTTCGCGATGATAAGAAAAGTATTTTGAGTATTGTTGTATTACATATTACGATAAAAGGTATTGGAATTATTGAAAAAAAAAATCTCATTTAAAAGAGAATAACTGTATATCGTTTTGTATTACGTTTTATATAACGGTATCAGGTATTCGAATGATTACAGCCCCTTGATAAGTGAATTGTTTTGCACAAAGAATCTACACGGTCTATCTTGATAAAAAATGAAACAGAACGGATCACAAATCGACTTGCAAGAACGTATATCTTCACAAAAAATGGTCACAAGAGTGTGCAAGTCAGCCAGTCAAACACTATTGACACTTTTTGGAAAAAGTTGCAGTGTCAGGTTTGTTTACAGATACATCTAGCACAAGATAACAGGTTTCATTAGTGTGTTGCTTTATTTCGGTGTTGTCTTTTTATGCCCTTCCTCTTTTCCTGTTCTTTCTAAGGTCGTTAACCTCTGATCTAACGATAATCATACCATAAATATTTCCTCGAGAAGTCACGAGTATCCCTCCTTATATTAATATTTTCCTGCCACAGATATCTTATGACCTGTCTGTAGAATATGACATTTAACATTATCATGCGAAAGGAAAACGCTTATAATAAACATATTCGGATGTGTATAATTATAATGTTTAATTAATGAAATTATATATAGCCCTGGACCACCAAGGTGAGTACTTTATCATCGACATATGCCGAAAGATTACACCAAAGAAACCGGGAAAAAGATGAAACATGAGAGACGCTAACTCCGTGAACAATTGGTAGAATGTCGAATCTTCAGATTGAATACTTCGGATTCGAGTGGCCATGTTTGAGTTAATTTGGACAAGGCACTTATTAATGTGATGCCATCGAATAAAATGTTGAATAAGACAATCTACCCTCTGTCATCTGTTGAAGAATATATGGAATTTGACAGTCTGCACAATTCCGAAAAAGACGCTTAAAAGAAAATAATATAATAACGTAAGAAAACTGATATAAATGGTTTTATATGATGAATTCAACAATAAATTAAGTCCCCCTTTAAATTTTGCGAAACCATTTGAGCCGCATTGGCAAAATGTGACACATTGCACGTGCTAACCAGGGGGTCCATAAACATACGCACAGTCTCACCAGAGTCTTCACTGTCAGCACATATACGCATAGTCTCACCAGAGTATTCACTGTAAGCACACATACGCATAGTTGCAGCAGAGTTGTTATTGTCCATAAGCATACGCATAGTCGCACCAGAGTTGTCAATGTCCATAACCATACGCATTGTCTCCCCAGAGTAGTCACTGTCCGCAAACATACGCAGAGATTCAGCCTCACCATAGTCTTCACTATCAGCACACATACGCATAGTCGCACGATATTCTTCACTGTAAGCGCACATACGCATAGTCTCCCTAAAGTAGTCATAGTCCGCACACATACGCATAATCGCATGAGAGTATTCACTATCAGCAAACATACGCATAGTCTCACCATAGCATTCACTGTCAGCACACATACGCATAGTATCACCAGAGTCATCACTGGCCGCAAACATACGCATAGTCTCACCAGAGTCATCTTTGTCCTCAAACATACGCATAGTCTCACCAGATAAGTGACTGTCCGAACACATACACATAGTTTCACTATCAGCATTCGTACGCATAGTTTCACGAGAGTCATAACTATCAGCAGGCATACGCATAGCTTCTCAAGGGTAGTCACTGTCCGCACACATACGCATAGTCGCACGAGAGTATTCACTGTCAGTACATACATGTATACTCATATTCTCACCAGCATATTCACTATCAACACACATACGAATAGTCGTACGAGAGTATTCGCTGCAAGCACATTTACGCATAGTCTCCCCAGAGTAGTCACTGTCCGCACACATACGCATAGTTTCCCCTGAGGCATCACTATCAGCACTTGGACGCATAATTTCACCAGAGTCTTCACTTTCCGCACACATACGCATACATTCACCAAAGTCATCACAATCAGCACAAATACGCATAGTCGTACGAGAGTATTCAATGTCCGCACATATACGTATATTTTCACCAGAGTCATCACCATCAGCACAAATACGCATAGTCGTACGAGAGTATTCACTGTCCGCACACATACGCATAGTCTCACCAGAGTCATCACTATCAGCACACATACGCAGAGTCTCACGAATGTCGTCACTGTCATCACGTATACGTAAAGTCTCACCAGAGACATCTCTATCAGCACAAATAAGAATAGTTTTACCTGAGTCATCACTATCAGCATTCGTAAACATATTCTCACCAGGGTTTGCACTGTCCACACACATGCGCATAGTCTCACCAGAGTCTTCACTATTAGCACACATAAACATAGTTTCACCAGAGTCTGCACTCACACTTATAATCTTACCAGAGTGGACACTATCAGCACGCATACGCATAATCTCACCAGAATATCCACTGTCAGCAAACATACAATGCACGTTTGTTTGTATACATTCATACAGTCTCACCAGAGCCTTCATTGTTTGTATACATTCATACAGTCTCTTCAGAGTCTTCACTGTTTGTACACATTCATACAGTCTCTTCAGAGTCTTCACTGTTTGTACACATTCATACAGTCTCTTCAGAGTCTTCACTGTTTGTACACATTCATACAGTCTCTTCAGAGTCTTCACTGTTTGTACATATTCATACAGTCTCTTCAGAGTCTTCACTGTTTGTACACATTCATACAGTCTCTTCAGAGTCTTCACTGTTTGTACACATTCATACAGTCTCTTCAGAGTCTTCACTGTTTGTACACATTCATACAGTCTCTTCAGAGTCTTCACTGTTTGTACACATTCATACAGTCTCTTCAGAGTCTTCACTGTTTGTACACATTCATACAGTCTCTTCAGAGTCTTCACTGTTTGTACACATTCATACAGTCTCTTCAGAGTCTTCACTGTTTGTACACATTCATACAGTCTCTTCAGAGTCTTCACTGTTTGTACACATTCATACAGTCTCTTCAGAGTCTTCACTGTTTGTACACATTCATACAGTCTCTTCAGAGTCTTCACTGTTTGTACACATTCATACAGGCTCACCAGAGTGTTCACTGTTTGTACACATTCATACAGTCTCACCAGATTCTTCACTGTTTGTTCACATTCATACAGTCTCACCAGAGTTTTCACTGTCTGTACACATTCATACAGTCTCACCAGAGTCTTTACTGTTTGTACACATTCATACAGTCTCACCAGAATCTTCACTGTGTGTACACATTCATACAGTCTCACCAGAATCTTCACTGTCTGTACACATTCATACAGTCTCACCAGAATCTTCACTGTCTGTACACATTCATACAGTCTCACCAGAATCGTCACTGTCTGTACACATACATACAGTCTCACCAGAGTCTTCACTGTTTGTACACATTCATACAATCTCACCAGAATCTTCACTGTCTGTACACATTCATACAGTCTCAACAGAGTCTTCACTGTTTGTACACATTCATACAGTCTCACTAGAATCTTCACTGTCTGTACACATACATACAGTCTCACCAGAGTCTTCACTGTTTGTACACATTCATACAGTATCAACAGAGTTTTCACTGTCTGTACACATACATACAGTCTCACCAGAGTCTTGACTGTTTGTACACATTCATACAATCTCACCAGAGTCTTGACTGTCTGTACACATTCATACAGTCTCAACATAGTTTTCACTGTCTGTACACATACATACAGTCTCACCAGAGTTTTCACTGTCTGTACACATACATACAGTCTCACCAGAGTTTTCACTGTTTGTACACATTCATACAGTCTCACCAGATTCTTCACTGTTTGTTCACATTCATACAGTCTCACCAGAGTCTTCACTGTTTGTACACATTCATACAGTCTCACCAGATTCTTCACTGTTTGTACACATTCATACAGTCTCACCAGGTTCTTCACTATTTGTACACATTCATACAGTCTCACCAGGTTCTTCACTAGTTGTACACATACATACAGTCTCACCAGGTTCTTCACTATTTGTACACATTCATACAGTCACACCAGAGTCTACACTGTTTGAACACATTCATACAGTCTCACCAAAGTCTTCACTGTCTGTACACATACATACAGTCTCACGAGCGTCTTCACTGTTTGTATACATTCAAACAGTCTCAAGAGTCTCTTCACTGTCTCTACACATTCATACAGTCTCACCAGAGTCTTCACTGTTTATATACATTCATACAGTCTCACTAGAGTCTTCACTGTTTGTACACATTCATACAGTCTCACCAGAGTCTAGACTGTCTGTACACATTCATAAAGTCTCACCAGTGTCTTCACTGTCTGTACACGTTCATGAAGTCTCACCAGAGTCTTCACTGTTTGTACACATGCATACAGTCTCAAGAGTGTCTTCACTGTTTGTACACATTCAAACAGTCTCACCAGAGTCTTCACTGTATGTACACATTCATAAAGTCTCACCAGAGTCTTCACTGTTTGTACACATTCATACAATCTCACCAGATTCTTTACTGTCTGTACACATTCATACAGTCTCACCAGAGTCTTATATGTTTGTATGCATTCTTACAGTCTCAAGAGTGTCTTCACTGTGTGTACACATTCATACAGTCTCACCAGAGTATTCACTGTGTGTATACATGCATAAAGTCTCACCAGAGTCTTCACTGTTTGTACACATTCATACAATCTCACCAGAATCTTTACTGTCTGTACACATTCATACAGTCTCACGAGAGTCTTCACTGTTTGTATGCATTCATACAGTCTCACCAGGGTCTTCACTGTCTGTACACATTCATACAGTCTCACCAGAGTATTCACTGTGTGTATACATGCATAAAGTCTCACCAGAGTCTTCACTGTTTGTACACATTCATACAATCTCACCAGAATCTTTACTGTCTGTACACATTCATACAGTCTCACGAGAGTCTTCACTGTTTGTATGCATTCATACAGTCTCACCAGGGTCTTCACTGTCTGTACACATTCATACAGTCTCACCAGAGTCCACACTGTTTGTACACATTCATACACTCTCACTAGAGTCTTCACTGTCCGTACATATTCATACAGTCTCACCAGAGTCTTCACTTTCTCTACACATTCATACAGTCTCACAAGAGTCTTCACTTTCTCTACACATTCATACAGTCTCACCAGAGTCTTCACTGTTTGTACACATTCATACAGTCTCACAAGAGTCTTCACTGTTTGTACACATTCATACAGTCTCACAATAGTCCTCACTGTTTGTACACATTCATGCAGACTCACGAGAATCTTCACTGTTTGTACACATTCATACAGTTTCACCAGGGTATTCACTGTTTGTATGCATTCATACAGTCTCACCTGAGTCTTCACTGTTTGGATACATTCATACAGTCTCCCCAGAGTCTTGACTGTTTGTACACATTCATACATTCTCACGAGAGTATTCACTGTTTGTACACATTCATACAGTTTCACCAGGGTATTAATTGTTTGTACACATTCATACAGTTTCACCAGGGTATTCACTGTTTGTACACATTCATATAGTCTCACCAGGGTATTCACTGTTTGTATGCATTCATACAATCTCACCTGAGTATTCACTGTTTGGATACATTCATACAGTCTCACCAGAGTCTTCACTGTGTGTACACATTCATACAGTCTCAAGAGAGTCTTCACTGTTTGTACACATTCATATAGTCTCACCAGGGTATTCACTGTTTGTATGCATTCATACAATCTCACCTGAGTCTTCACTGTTTGGATACATTCATACAGTCTCACCATAGTCTTCACTGTGTGTACACATTCATACAGTCTCAAGAGAGTCTTCACTGTTTGTACACATTCATACAGTCTCACAAGAGTCTTCACTGTTTGTACACATTCATACAGTCTCACCAGAATCTTCACTGTTTGTACACATTCATACAGTTTCACCAGAGTCTTCACTGGTTGTACACATTCATACAGTCTCATCAGAGTCTTTACTGTTTGTACACATTCAAACAGTCTCTCCAGAGTCTTCACTGTTTGTACACATTCATACAGTCTCACAAGAGTCTTCACTGTTTGTACACATTCATACAGTCTCACCAGAGTCTTTACTGTTTGTACACATTCATACAGTCACACAATAGTCTTCACTGTTTGTACACATTCATACAGTCACACAATAGTCCTCACTGTTTGTACACATTCATGCAGACTCACCAGAATCTTCACTGTTTGTACACATTCATACAGTTTCACCAGGGTATTCACTGTTTGTATGCATTCATACAGTCTCACCTGAGTCTTCACTGTTTGGATACATTCATACAGTCTCCCCAGAGTCTTGACTGTTTGTACACATTCATACATTCTCACGAGAGTATTCACTGTTTGTACACATTCATACAGTTTCACCAGGGTATTAATTGTTTGTACACATTCATACAGTTTCACCAGGGTATTCACTGTTTGTACACATTCATACAGTCTCACCAGGGTATTCACTGTTTGTATGCATTCATACAATCTCACCTGAGTCTTCACTGTTTGGATACATTCATACAGTCTGACCAGAGTCTTCACTGTGTGTACACATTCATACAGTCTCAAGAGAGTCTTCACTGTTTGTACACATTCATACAGTCTCACAAGAGTCTTCACTGTTTGTACACATTCATACAGTCTCACCATAATCTTCACTGTTTGTACACATTCATACAGTTTCACCAGAGTCTTCACTGTTTGTACACATTCATACAGTCTCATCAGAGTCTTTACTGTTTGTACACATTCAAACAGTCTCTCCAGAGTATTCACTGTTTGTACACATTCATACAGTCTCACAAGAGTCTTCACTGTTTGTACACATTCATACAGTCTCACCAGAGTCTTTACTGTTTGTACACATTCATACAGTCACACAATAGTCTTCACTGTTTGTACACATTCATACAGTCACACAATAGTCCTCACTGTTTGTACACATTCATGCAGACTCACCAGAATCTTCACTGTTAGTACACATTCATACAGTTTCACCAGGGTATTCACTGTTTGTATGCATTCATACAGTCTCACCTGAGTCTTCACTGTTTGGATACATTCATACAGTCTCCCCAGAGTCTTGACTGTTTGTACACATTCATACATTCTCACGAGAGTATTCACTGTTTGTACACATTCATACAGTTTCACCAGGGAATTAATTGTTTGTACACATTCATACAGTTTCACCAGGGTATTCACTATTTGTACACATTCATACAGTCTCGCCAGAGTCTTCACTGTTTGTACACATTCATACAGTCTCACAAGAGTCTTCACTGTTTGTACACATTCATACAGTCTCACAAGACTTCACTGTTTGTACACATTCATACAGTCTCACCAGAATATTCACTGTGTGTACGCATTCATACAGTCTCACCTGAGTCTTCACTGTTTGTACACATTCATACAGTCTCACCAGAGTCTTCACTGTTTGTACACATTCATACAGTCTCACCAGAATCTTCACTGTTTGTACACATTCATACAGTCTCACAAGAATCATCACTGTTTGTACACATTCATACAGTCTCATCAGAATCTTCACTGTTTGTACACATTCAAACAGTCCTACCAGAATCTTCACTGTTTGTACACATTCATACAGTCTCACAAGAGTCATCACTGTTTGTACACATTCATACAGTCTCACCAGAATCTTCACTGTTTGTACACATTCATACAGTCTCACAAGAGTCATCACTGTTTGTACACATTCATACAGTCTCATCAGAATCTTCACTGTTTTTACACATTCAAACAGTCCTACCAGAATCTTCACTGTTTGTACACATTCATACAGTCTCATCAGAATCTTCACTGTTTGTACACATTCATGCAGTTTCACCAGAGTCTTCACTGTTTGTACACATTCATACAGTCTCAAAAGAGTCTTCACTGTTTGTACACATTCATACAGTCTCACCAGAATCTTCACTGTTTGTACACATTCATACAATTTCACCAGATTCTTCACTGTTTGTACACATTCATACAGTCTCACAAGAGTCTTCACTGTTTGTACACATTCATACAGTCTCACCAGAATCTTCACTGTTTGTACACATTCATACAGTCTCACCAGAGTATTCACTGTTTGTATACATTCATAAAGTCTCACCAGGGTCTTCACTGTCTGTACACATTCATACAGTCTCACCATAATCTTCACTGTTTGTACACATTCATATAGTCTCACGAGAATCTTTACTGTTTGTACACATTCATACAGTCTCACTAGAGTCTTCACTGTCTGTACACATTCATACAGTCTCAAGAGTGTCTTCACTGTCTGTACACATTCATACAGTCTCACTAGAGTCTTCACTGTCCGTAAACATTCATACAGTCTCACCAGAACCTTCACTGTTTGTACACATTCATACAGTCTCAACAGAACCTTCACTGTTTGTACACATTCTTACAATCTCACCAGAGTCTTCACTGTTTGTACATATTTATTCAGTCTCACCAGAGTCTTCTCTGTTTGTGCACAATTGTACAAAACCAAACTCGTTACCATATAGTTTGATATATTCAATCATCATTTAGTGTGTATTCAACTTTAACAATTTGAGTCATTATTGAAAGCAGTGTAAAAGATCGTTCAAACAAATAAACAAGCAAACAGATTTTCACTAAAATAATTGAAACCTATACGATTGAAACCTATCTAAATTCAAGAGATGGAAGCGTTAATTATTCAAATTCAGCAGGTTTTAGAATAAAGAATGAAATTTCTGTCTGCCTCTAATTAGCCGAGATGTGAGCCCCTCCAATCCGGCCTGAATTTCTATCTCCAATAATTAGTGTTGTCACCATCATTTGTGAAGTCGATAGTCAAATATCAAAGCTCTAAAAGGACCGTTTATTATTTTATGAGACGCGACGGCGCTATGTATATGAGATTGATGTAAGGTTTGTTATTGAGATTGGCTAGATATCCCTTATTGCCAGGCTTTTTCGGCTGTCTGTCTGTGTTTTTGTTTGTTTGTAAAGCGACGCTCCACAGCCCAAACCGACGGGCCGATTCCGATGAGACTTAGTGAACATGTGCCATAGGGGCTCAGGTTGTGCGCGTTTGATTGACTAATTATTGGTGCGTAAAAATATATCGAAATCGTGGAAAAGGTTTTTTTGAGCCGCACCTGGAATTTAAGAGCCTTATACTAAACGTCATTAAACGTTATTCATTCATCTTTGTAAGTTCAAATATCATCTATGTGATCCCGTTCCAGATCCTGCGCTTCCCCTTTGATGTTTTGAAAGCTAATCCAGAATTATGAATGATGTAAAATGTCAAAACTAGCTTTCAAAATAATCAAAGTTGACATTTCGTCCTACCGGAACCTGCAAGTGTTATCTAAATATTTTCCACATAAAATACATGTGCAGCGGATAATTCAAATACATCTACTTACATACATGGACTCTATATATTAAAGTATAAATATGGAAAAGTGTTGAAAACATTTTCGCAAAAAGAGAAATTGCTGAATTTTTCACAACATTTCAAAAGTTTCTTGTAGAAATAGAATTAACTGATTGTTGGTTAACGTCACTTTAAACAATTGTCCAGTTATTTCACGGCGTTTCCTGGGTAAGTAACTGGTACTACTGGCCCATGTATCCTGACACCAACAAGTCAGTCGAAATGCTAACCCCGCAACGCTGAGCGCTAAGGAGGGCAACTATAACTCCCATTGTGTTCAAGTATTTGGTATGACCTGAACGGGGATCGAACCCGCGAACTCCCGCACCCAAGGCGGACGTTCTACCACTACGGCACCGAGGCGGTCCTGTAGACTGTAAACATGCGTCTGTAGTTGGTAACGGGTTTAAATATGCTACCTTACAACATTGACCTGGTCCTAACGTGTGTGTAAATGGATAACCCAATATTATTGAAATCAGACCAAAATGCTTTATAAGCTACGTATATTGATCTGACTACCACTCATAAAGGGTCGTCTCGAATTGACACTTAATACAATAAACTTCAATACACTTGAATACTTGTAAGCACGTGCTCAGTGATTATTTCCAATGTTATCACACGATACAGCAAACGCGGGTTGTTTACCCTGGCACTCGGCAAAACAATTATCACTTCTCGTTATCGTTTATTGATATGGGGCACCTAACATGTTTATACCTGAAGATTTGGTAAGCGACAATTTGATTGGCTGAAGTAAACGTTAATCTAAGACGAACTGTGTCGGACAGTCATCAAATATATGTACGAGGTCTGGTTTTAATGATATTATGACTGAGTGAATATCAAAATCCCCATGTGTCAAAATTGCCCTAGTATTCAAAATCCCCATGGCAAAAATGACAGGGTATTCAAAATCCCAATGGCAAAAACGACAGGGTATTCAACATCCCCATAATGGTTAGCATAATCCCCTTACTTAGTTACTGTTTGATCTTATTTTCATCTCTTTTGTCTTTGTCATTAAGTGACAGCAAAAAGGTGTTGAGTAGCGGAATTAGTACAATTAGAAAACTGGACGTGTGAATAAATTTGTTTGGTAACCAACAGAATAAAAGGGCCATATGCTAAATAGAAATCTACAAAGTAGTCTTGCTAGATTTATTAATGAAGCTTAAAATAGGAGGTGGGATCTTATATCGATACCTGCTATTTGAATCATAACCACAGAAAAACCTTATACTATCATTAATGATGTTATAATGTATATATGAATAGTTTTGTTATGCATGTGATGATATTTTGTAGTCATGTTTTTTGCATGTTCAACCATTTTGTATGTATTTTGTATGGCCAATTGCACATTTAGTGCCGACTTGCCTAATAACATTATTTGAGTTGAGTTGCTAACATAAGCGAAATAAAATACAAATAAAACAATGAGCATTTTCAATAATTTTAATTCATATATATGCATTATATTTAATTGTGCTGAACTCCAAATTATATATAGAAAAAGTTTAAAATCTGTATTATTAAATCTTAGAATCATAATTGTGGGATGAATTAGAGTAATACAATCACTTTCCAGTACTTAACCATCTTAATCCATATATTTTATTCTTCCTTTTTAGTGGGTATTTCTACTAAGTAAGCCAAATGTTGTACATGTTTTGCATCATTTACTGCTAGAATAGTTCTGAAACATTTATTGCTTATTTTGTTGTCAATATTAGCAACATTTACAAATTATTTTAAAAAGTTGACATGATTATTTAAAGTAATTATCATAATATATTTTAAGCCATTATGCAATGAAACTAATTAAGGGGCAATCACGAAATGAATCTAATTTAGGGGTATTCAGTGGCATGGTCATTTAAATGACTGGCTGTCTCATATAACTTTGTTTTTAAAAAAATCTAAACACAGAAATCCATCATTGGGTCTTTGAATAACCTGTCATTTTGGCCATGTGGACTTTGACTACTAGGTCAATTTGAACCCATGGGAATTTTGAGGATGGGGATTTTGAGTGTCTCCCATTGTGAATACCCATTACACACAGTTCATCAATTGTGTGATTTATGTTATGGAATTACACATGCTGTTACAAATGACAGTTTATAAATATTGAATACTACATATATCTGTACAAGGGTGACCGTAATGTTAAAATTATCAAGTTTTACATCTTACATTGACAGGTGTATGGAATTACACATGCTGTTACAAATGACAGTTTATAAATATTGAATAATACATATATCTGTACGAGGGTAACCGTAATGTTAAAATTATCAAGTTTTACATCTTACATTGACAGGTGTGTGTATGCGTTTGTACAGTGAAACGTACTCACTGTGTTGATATCATTTTGTTAAACAGTGACATAAAGGCCAATCCGACGGGGTGTTTTTATTTATCGTTCTATTTTGTTATATGTATGTTTTTTTATTCACATATCACTATAATAAAATATTTGTTTACCTACTTCCTTTAACCAATAATATGGGGTATACAAAATAGCAAGTTAAGCAGCTTATAAGAGATATATGTCTGTGAAGTAAATCAGACTGTGAAATCGCTGCCGAAAGTCCCAGGAGTATTAATAGTGACGGAGGGCTTAACGACAACGAGTCTGGTGATGCCATTCAGGAACCAGTCGTAGAACTGAAGTGAAAGTATTAGTTACGGATGGAAAAGTGCATTTACGACATTTGCATAGTTTATTCCGTATACATATACATGCATTTCGTAATACAATCCAAAAAAAAAAAAGAATTAATCATTGTCGTTTTCACAACAACAAGCAAATTTGTTGAGGGAAATTTATATGCAATTCATGTTCATAGTTTGGGAATATTAAAGATGCAACCCATTCATGAACAGTTCATGGATGTATTGTCCAGCCCTTGTAGAATATACTTAATTAACAATATCGTGCTATATCACGTACCAATGTATGTGGATGTACACGACTAACGTTGACACGGTTAACCCGTGTCAACCCTTATTTCTTATTTATTTTACATCGGATGCAAAACAAGCTTTCAATTTACACTCATCAGACTAAATGCCTGCTTCCTTGACAATTTTAAAGGCAGAACATCACGGGATGCGAAAGTCCGACACTCTACCACCTTACCACTGTCTTTCATCAATGGGCCCCAGATTCAGTGACATATTATGAAGTATATTGTTAAAATCAAAAGATTGCAATCTAAAGTATGAAGAAGAAACTGAGACTCGGAGCATGTTCTCAACTTTCGGGGGTTTCGCTCCTGAACCATAAGCACCTGTTTCGATGTATAAAAGTTCATGGTGTCCAATGCGAAACTATCCTAATAAAAATACACATCAAGCAAGAGACATTCTTGAATACACAAGTACCCGTCACATTGGAGTGGTTAGCGTCGGGGATTTCGAAACCGGGTGTCCCGGGTTCGATCCCCAGTCGCGGCACTACGGTCATGATGGAGTGCCCTTGGGCAAGGCACATTTTCAAGCCTAGTACTCGTTTGTTTACCCAGGGATCATGAATTATTAAAAATTTAATTGCGCGCTAAATGACCTTAGCTGTCGATGCGCCATAAAACAATATACATTCATTCATTCATTCCCGTCACATTTGAAATGTCCGCCATGTTGTTGTTTTTACAACGAACCTGGGAACTTTTGCAAGCAGTGATCTTTTGCATTAATGCATACGTTAAAAAGGGATTGTGATTGTAATCGCGAATTACGTGTCGTGATATAACGTGATATAACTAAACACCAAAAATATTTTATTTTTTTTAGCTTTCGTACTGTGTCATAGGAGCTACACGAGTGTACATTACATAACAGAGAGTTCACGCGTTGTAAAAATTAAATATAAAACAAAACCACCGAGTAAAATTGAAAGTAAAATAACTTGAAAATGTTGCATTTATTTCAAAGCGTTTTTGTATTATATAGTAAAATACCTAATTGGATAATGTTCAGGGGAAATATTAATAGATCTGTGATATAATACACTTAAAGAAAATAAATTAACAAATGGATTTTTATCTGGACAACAAATTCACTAGGGAAACTACAATGATAATTTTCAATGATATGTACTGTAGTGTTTCTACCATCGATACTCTTTCAGAGTCTTAATCGATGTATCAATCAATGCATAGTGGCATAATTCGTCTAAACTTTCTTTTTGGACTCGGGCTCTAATCGGCTTTCGCTTTACTGTAGAAATTAAAAGTACCCCCGTGGATGATTGTCGTTCTGTGGAACATGGAATCGCTATCCATATCGCGTTTTGAAATAATTTTGGAACTGGAGGCTTGGCTGAACTGGAGTGTTTGGAGATTTATTCTGTATATCACCGGGGATAACTGTAGTAGAAGTCGGGGGACCGGAAACCAAAGTGAAGTTGGTTTTGGTAAATGCCATTGCTATTTCCTTTTGTTGTTTTGTATTCATACTGCTGTAATAGTTTTATGGCAACTTATTAGAATTGTCTGGTTTGCTGGCAGTCAATTGTCGTTACATTTTCGTAAAAGATGCTTTCTCACATTGGGGTTGGTGATTTTGTCCGCTTAATCTGATGACAATTTTCATTCATCATTTCCATAAACCATAGTTATGGTTTATACCTATAGCACAGATCAGGCATTATGTGCGATATAACAAGCACCCAATCCAAAGGAAGACGCGTCACATGCTAATCTTAGTCTTTCCCCATATCATAATGAACTAAAACTTGATTGCCCACTAAAGGTTTTTTACATTTTTCAAAAGACTCTGCACATGGCCTTGACATATTCCAATCATGATCCATTTTTAACAGTTGGAACAAAGGTGAACAGTTAACAGTTGATGTAAAAATGCTCTGTAATAATTAATGAGTCCTAGCAATGACCTTAACTCAGAAACATTCTCTGGAGTGGGTGCCTTTATCATAGCTTCATTTTTCTCTTGAGTAGTTTGAATTCCCTCAGAATCAATTTTATAACCAATGTAATACACGTGTTCGTCCATAAATACACATTTGTCATTTATTAACTTCATATGATGGATATTTAACTTTTCTAACACCTTCCAAACGATTTAAGTTGTCTCATCATATTAACCTGTCACGAAAATATCATTAATTCTACAGTCTACCCCTGGTATCCCAGCCAAAACTGAATCCATGACAGCCTGAAAAATAGCTGGTGCTGAGGTGATTCCGTAAGCTATTCTCTTATAATTAAAACGTCCTAAATGTGTATGTATAGTTAAATACTGACCTGATGTTCTGATACGACACAATAACGCCAGTGGCATGCAGGAGGTCAGCTCGCAGTTCAGTTGCGTTGGTGAAACAGTTTCACCTTGCCTGTATATGTGAAAATATATCATGAGAGTAACTGGTGATGCGTTGGCTACCTCCTCTGTGACTTTTGGTGACAATATCCTTTAGCTGGTATCGTTGCCACACCCTACAAATCACACTCTGTTTAGAATCAAACAACTCAGTTACAGTATAGGGTGATTCAGCCTTGCATACTGATACCTCTAGCGATCTATGCATCCGGCAGAATCTGCCGAATCCGAAAGTTATTTATCATATCAAACGATTGAATGAAACACTTTAAATAAACAAAAGTTACTTTCTGATTTCAAATCTGATTATCTAAACTGGTTCATGTGCGTTAGGGATAGCGTGAATATATTGATCAAATCATATAACTAAAGCGTAATGTTTTTATAGTGGTGTAAACAAATAAGATAAACATTTTAACAGTGATATTTTGTTGGCATATTTTTATTCAGTCCTAAAATGTTGTTGCTTAGCAAGTTTTGAGTAGTATATATATAAGCTGAACGTTTGTTTCACAATCCACGAAATTCAAGTTTAAAAAAAGACAATTAGGATTGTCCATTTTTGGGATACATTTCTGATCTATTTAGCAGAGCCGGACGTTAAATTTACTAAACCTTTAGATGATAGATCGTCCGCCTCGAGAGCGTGTGGTTAGAATTTGAATACCGGTTAGGTCATATCTATAACCTTTTAACCTATAGTAATGGCTTCCCTCCTTGGTTCACAGGCTTGCACAGACCTATGAAGTATAATCCAATAGCTGAAATAATGTGAAAATATGCGTGAAACATCATTCAAACATGACTTCAAGGTGAAGGTTACTGTCTCCGTGTTCTTTATAGAACATGTCTAAAACTATGTGTTTTCGCCAAAAACACATTGATTGGTTGATAACAATTTCTACATAACCTTTCAGAGTGCAAAGCTAAGGGTGTAAGTAAAACTAGTCTGATTTGTAATAACGGCTGAACCCAGACATCTACTGAGGAAAGCTGTTAAAAGAACTAAATTATACCAGAGACAAAGCGATGGCTTCACGCAAAATAGTTTTAAAGACTTATTGTACGAATATATATTTACAATCGTTTTGCATGAGACACATGCTATTGAGTTGTTTGATGGATCAATTTACTTTCTTGTGGACTTTGAATGAGACCCTCTAGGCACAACAACAGATCATCGAAGAGTGTGCTAGGGAAAAATCATTAGAAAACTAGAACATAGGTACAGCAATCGGGCCACGTGCTTTCCCCCTGTATTCATTTATTCCATAACGTGTGTTGTATTGATAAACCAGACAAGTTTAATAGTCTATGTTGCCAGATGATCAGTTTTCCACGGGCATCTGCCAACATAATTTGTTGCAGAGTGTTGGTGAGAAACAGTCAGGTCATGGTATGTTTGAAATACGGTTTAAAGTGAGTTTAATTCTGGACAAAGTAAATCAATAACACAACTAAGAACACAATGGTTACATTGTACTCTGAATAGTTCACCTGACTAAAGGCCTAATGACTCAACTGTTGATCACTTGTTTGAAAGAGACGACTGCTCCGACAACATACATAGAAGGTACGATAACAATTTTTAATCTAGAGTTGCCTGAAAGTATTAAGATTTGATCAGAAGTAGTTGCAAAATGCGACCAATATTTGATAAAGACAAATTGTCCGAAAACAAAATAGATTAGATGAAACAATTTAATCAAGTTATGTTATGTATGCAAACGTCACTTTAATAAATGATTTATTCTTCTTCTTCCCAACAAAATACTTTCTTACATAAACAGTGTGTATACAGGTTCAGCAATAATCCCCGACCTGTCGTATACTATAATCCGGACAGTTCCCTGACTACGCGTATACAACTATAAGCCAGATGCTATACTATTTACATTAGCCACGATACTTGGCAAGGGTCAGAGAAAACAGAATGTCCTTGGGCGGATTAGCATACTATTCTCTCGACAACACAATGGGTAAAACTAGTGAATTCTTGCTGACGAATATAAGTTATTCTATTCTTGCCTTGAAGCCATTTATATGTTTTCGTGGACTTCTCGCACACGAGGCGACGCTCTACTTTTTCCACGCCATCTAGTCTAACCTTTTTCAAGCATATTTTTTATAGGATAAAAAGGTCAATAATCCTGAAGCAGGCCCTTTTATCCTTCCCCACATTCAGCCAATTTGCATCAAACGACTTTGAAAATATCTACGTTACGATATGGATGTAATCGATTTAAAAGTGGTGTGAAATTTGTGAAAAAAATAGAAAAAGCTCATTTTCAGCAATTTTTCATTTTGCGACAATGTTCTAAAAAGACATCTGCTGCAGTCAAAATCACTTCTATATGTCGGAAAATGATAATGCAAAAAAACCACTATTTTATGGAACATGCAAGACTAGGACAGAACACACGGAAACGGAATGACCTTTGGGTCTATTTAGTCTATTTAGCCTGCTCTTTTCTTGATGGCGCAGTGTGAATCATGTCGGGTGGATATTGCCGCGTGAATGATAAAGTCGGCGAAATGATGCCTTGTAATATTTGAAAGAATGCTCACAAATATTCAATGCATTGCCTAAGTAATACATACATAATACTTCTTAAAATAACATAAATGCAATGAAAAGACGAAACAGTCATAATATAAGGCGAGAAGCCTGATAAACAAAGTAAAACATGCAACTATAATATCTTAATTTTCATTTAAACAGTTCCGCTCTGAAGTGGAAAAATATTAGTAACTAAGCAATAAACAATACCGATTTCATTTTATTATTTGTCTAATAATATCAGCATGTTAAGTATTTAAACTAAACCAAAAATCAAAGGGGTATTCTATGAATTCAAATACGTACAATTTATAAAAAGTGCGAGACACTGTAAAGGGTCAAATAAAACAGAATCTCCTTTGGGAGAATTGTCCATTTAGCCTACTCTCTTTTTGGAAACACCGGGTGATAATCCAGAGAATGAATGCTCACGAAAATAAGTAACTCTGTTTTCGCCTTGACGACATTTTCATTGCATCAGGAGTTAAATCAAGATATATTGTTTCCTGTCCTTTTTCGTTTGTTAATGCAGTTCATTTACTTGTATATCTGTTTTACAATAGATGAGATTCCTAAGGTTTATGTTTAAGGTTTTAGAGTTAGAGATCGGATTTTTGAAAATAAAAAAAATCCAGTTTGTAAATTGTGATAAACCTGACTTTCAGAAATTTTAAATTAAGACCAATTTCCGTCAGATATATTTTCTTGTACGACCTTCTTTTGATCATGCCTCGAAAACTCCATTGATTATCCAACTGGAAAACCATGTTCCTTATTTCGTCGCGGATCGGACTGCTGACGTTCCTACCGGTTGCCAATTCTTGAAAATCCGTTTCCCGACATGTAGATGGCTAAAAGCGCTGCGAGTTGTCATATACAATTATCAAAATATTAGAGTGACGCGTAAACAATCTTGAACCAAGTTTGTTATAACAGTCAGACCATCTCATTGGTATAGTGCTAGAGCCTTCGTATCGAATGCAGGAAATCGCGGGTTAAACCGGCCCTGTCATACAAACAGTTTAAAATTGGTAGTTATGGCTAGTAGGCACTTAGGATTATTGGACTTTCATTGCAGCTGATTTGCTGATGTCGGGATAAATTGATCAAGATACATACACTAGAAACGCTATGATATAACTGAAACGGCTGCAAATTGCGTAGAATATCATACAAAGACATTTATTAAACTTACGAACTGACATCAAGTTTATAAACTCGTCTAGCTCTACACGACTAATAATAATCATATAGCAATATAATAAATATGATCAAGCCAAAAAATATTATTCATTTTGTCGTTTTGTCTCATCTGGAAATCTTGGTAGTTTCTACATACGGTCAGTTATCCGCACACTTCAAAAAAAGACGAGTTTCATAAAGAAATATTGGTATTATTACATAAATGTCTACAGAACGTGGAACGTTTGGGTTTCGTAATACCAGTTTAATTTGTAAAAGAGAGTGAACGGAAACATGTGAACAAATGTTAGGACAGGGACAAGACAGCCGACACATATATATATTACTTTGTAAAAAGATGTTGTTATAATCGTATAGCATGAGGCCAATGGTATGGAGCTTTGAGGAATCGTGTGGAACAGAATGAGACCCACTGGACACAACTAAAAGATCATCGATGAGCCTCGTTATGGGTAATAACAAACATGCAGTGTCGAGTCATGCATGTCTCCTGTATTTATTTCTCCTTAAATATGTATTGTATAGATCAATTATAAATATATTAAAGAACAATTATACAATTGCTCGAACAACAAGCAAATTTATGAAATTTATATTCCCCGCTTGCAGGAAAGTTTGGAAAAAAACCGGTTCACATTTGTGGCAGTTATTGTACGGCACAAAGTGTGGCAGACAGACAGACGGACAGAAGGTCAAAAAGTCATGGTGAATGTCACCCAAAGACAATGATGATATTTGATTGTAAAATTGTACACATGGTGCAAATTTTGTTGCTGTAGCTTTATAAACAAGTTTCATGAAATTCTACAAGCTAGTTACTGAGAAATGGCTGCGGACGTGGATTTTTCAATATATCAAGGGCAATAACTCTAAGGAAAATTGACCAATCCAAAAAACAATGGACGGGCATCATCCAAGTATGTTGGTGTCACAAGATGGTCAAGGGTCGATAACTCACTAAAGTAGAATTGAACGCCGATGGTTGAATAAAAATATATGTTTAATTTACAGTTCTGAAATATATACAATTTTGAATAATTAACTTTCCTGACAAATCGAGAGGCTATAAACAAAAGAACTACTCACGCACTCTCATCCACACTTTCACCCAAATCCCTTAACTGTCCCATCACTTCCGTTACTGTACCCTGTATTTGGAATGTTCATACACGTTGTCCTTCACATCCAACTGTATCCGTTTCCCGACTTCACCGAGTCGTTGTACTTATATTCATTGCGTCGCGTATATCCTTGGATTCCGGGATCGACAAGCCACACAACTGTGGATATATGGTTCTACACGTCCTATGACGGCACTCCTCCTAATGTCCCCCGTTACGACGTCTTATTAAGTTGTGGACTGCGTCACACACTGGTTCTTCAAACTTCTGCGTTTGGACCTTCGGTTGTCTGGCTATCGATATGGACTAGCCATAGACATAAAACGGCTAAAATTGTAATAAATAACCATGTCTTACAATAATATCAATAATGCTCCGTAAACCTAACAGCCTACCATTTTGTACTCCTATGGTAGCTCATCTCTATACTAATATCCTTTTACATTTCCCACTTCCATTCTTATCCTTTTCATACAACATATCTTTCCCAATAACATAACACATTGTCTCGCTCCTAACGGACTCAATTTCTGTAAAAACATTCACTTCGTGAACCAGAAATTCTCTAAACAATTCAATCATGTAATAATTATCTCAATCCCTAACATTGTAAATTTGCACAGATTCCATTCCTTCATTATGCCGAAAACCCCTTTGCACAATAACTAAGAATTTACATACCCATATGCCGTGTGAAATGGTCACATCAACTACCTCTCACTATAACGAGTGAAAACCCTCTGGTAACTCCTGTGATACTGACGGTCAAAACAAATGTTTGAGTAAGCTATATAGCACCAATCGACCCCCGAGCCTCCTGATGACAGGCAACATTCCCGTGCAAATCGTAATTCACAATCAACAACTAGTTTCAATACATTTATAGGCCAAATGAAAATAGCAACATAGTTTAACGTAATTAACGTTTTTAAACCCGTCAATTCCTTAATTCTCAACGGATTTACATGAAATGAACTCTTAATATGCTTAATATCACTTATCACATATGTATATGATAATAACTTCATAAACAATGATCTCCCTGACAATCCTGCGATAAGTTAAAACCATACGTGACCAACCTGCACTAACTGACCGTCTTTTATTTAGGCCACGCCAAATCTATTTTGTTACAACACGTTCCCCCCAAGGATAAAGTGGTTACACTTTGTCTATTTAACAAAATACACCAGGTTCGTTCCCTGTACTATTTATAACCCGTATCTTAATTTCCCTTAGTATTGCATTCCTTATATATATACACACGATTACACAGCTGTCATGACTCCAATGTGTGCCTAAAATACTCATTTCACTAACTGTCTTCTGATTCCTTTACTTGACTGTTTACTCTACTTAAGTAATCTGCCCCTACATTTTCTCTACCTGGAATCGCTCTAATGCTCATCCTATAGGGCTGCAAAGATAACGCCCATCGCATTAGTCTGGAATTCGCCATCTTAGACTTATTTAAATAAGTCAGAGGCTGATGATCAGTCTCTAAGATGAATTCCTTGCCAAACAAATACCTATGGAATTTCGACACTCCCCAAATAACACCAAGGCACTCCTTTTCAATTACTGAGTAATTTCTCTCCCTGTCTAACAATTTCTTACTTGCATACGCTACTGGTAATTTCTCACCTTCTGAATCCTGTAACAATACCGCCCCTAATCCAATGTCTGACGCATCTGTTCTAAGGATGAAAGACTTATCAAATTCCGGTAACTTCAATATAGGAGGACCTACTAAACTTTTCTTCAAAGTCTGAAAAGCAACTTCCTGACATTCTCCCCACATAACCTTATTTGGTTGACCTTTCTTAGTAAGATCTGTTAAAGGTACTGCAATTGCAGAAAAGTTGGGAATGAATTTTCTGTAAAACCCAACTACCCCTAAAAAAGATCTAACCTGTTTCTTCGAACTCGGTCTTTCTGCTTTTTGTAGTGCCTCTATCTTCCCCTGAACTGGCATCAACCCACTAGCCCTATCAATGACATGTCCCAAACATTCCAGATTTCCAAATCCTATGCTACATTTACTCGGTCTAGCTGTTAACTTGGCTACCTTCAACCTACTAAAAATCTCCCTTAAAGCGGTTATATGTTCCTCCCATGTAACGGTAAATACTAATATGTCGTCTATGAAACTATCCGCAAAATCTAAATCCTTTAAAACCTTCCTCATCAATCTACAAAAAGTACTTGCTGCACAAACCAAACCAAAAGGCATCTTGTTGAACCGAAACAACCCTTTTGGCGTTTCAAAAGACGTCATATCTTTCGCCTGCTCTGTCAACGGCACCTGCCAATAACCCTTACTAAGATCAATTTTAGTAAAATACTTTGCCCTCGATACCTTCGAGAATATCTCTTCGATATTTGGCATTGATGTATTTAATTTAATATCATGTTCGACAAGTGAAGTAGTTCCCGGTATGTCTGTCAAAACATCGGCGAACTCTTCCAAAACCATGTCAACCTGCTCCCTCTGTTCAGGAGACAACTCTTTACAAACGTCTACATCTTTTTTAGACTCGTTACCTACTCTAGAAAGACACTCTAAAGGTATCTTCTCATCTACCCAATCTACGTCTGCATTATCTAATTTCCGATCTTCACTATCTTCAATAACTGCCGAACAAACAACTGCTAATATACCTTTATCACTACTACCGTCATCAGCACTTCGCTCATTGTACTGTTTCAACATATTTGCATGAAAAGTCTTTTCCTTACCCTTCATATTAATTCTATAATCTACCTTATTCATCACCTTGATCACTTCAAATGGACCTTTCCACTGCAATAATAATTTATTGTGACTTACCGGAAGTAATACCAGTACCTTGGCACCTATCGGGAAACTTCTGTCCTTTGCCCGTTTGTTATAGTATATCTTTTGTCTAGACTTTGCCTTACTTAACTCATCCTGTGCCATCTTACATGTCTCTTCGAGTCGCTCACGTAAATCTATTACGTACTGGTATGTCAATTTCACTTCAACATCATTGACCTCGCCAGACCATAACTCTTTCAAAATGCTCAACGGTCCTCTGACCGTCCGGCCATAGAGTAATTCAAATGGGGAAAACCCCAGACTTTCCTGTGGCACTTCCCTATACGCAAATAACGCAGCATTAATGTACTTATCCCAATCCTTGGGCCTCTCGCTACACATACGCTTAATCATCCGTTTCAATGTTCCATTAAACTTTTCCACCAATCCGTTACACATTGGGTGGTATGGCGTTGTAGTCAACTGACGTAAGGATAAAAGTCTACTTACCTCAGCCATCATCTTAGATGTGAACTGTGATCCCATGTCCGTCAACATCTCCTCCGGTATTCCAAGTCTACTGAACATATCGACCAATGCTTCCGCTACTCGTTCAGTCTCAATCCCTGGTAAAGCAACGGCTTCCGGATACCTTGTAGCATAATCTACCATGACTAAAATGTACCTGTTTTTCCTGTCTGTCATTGGTTCGATTGGTCCTACTAAATCAACCGCTACACGCTTAAAAGGCGTTTCTATTAATGGCATCTCTCCTAATGGTACTTTTTGAACCTTACCTTTTGGCATCGTTCGTTGACATATATCGCATGATCTACAATACCGACTGACTTCCGAACAAACCCCTGGCCAATAGAACTCTGCTAATGCTCTGTCCCTAGTTTTCCGTATACCTAAATGCCCTGCCATCAATGACTCATGTGCTATCTTTAACACCGCTTCCCGACACGTCTTAGGAACAACTAACTGATACGACTGCTTCCGATTAGGAAATTCAAATTCCCTATACAATAGTTTGTTCTTAAACAGATACCTTACCTGTCCGCCCCCTTTACAATTATGAAAAGTTTTTCCATTCGCCTTTTCTCTCGTCTTCGACAAAGTTTCATCTGCCATCTGCAGGTCGCGGTATTCTGCTTGCGATATATCTAAAATCTTACCTGGAACATGTAATTTCCTGTATGGTTTAGGATTTTGTTCCGTTTGCGACCGAGTCTGCATTGCATTTGATACATCTCCGGGTTCCGGATATTTCGCGCCTGTAATGTTACCTACAACTAAATCATAGAGTGGAGTGTCTATACATAACGCCTCCGTTGTACCCTCATAATATGGAGTCTTCACCTCTATCATTGCTACCGGAAAATAATGCTCAGATCCATCGATATATTTGCAACATCTTTCCTTACCTAAGAACTGGTGTTCCTGTACTAACCGTTTCCTTACAACTACGCACGTGGCACCCGTGTCTCTCATCATGTTTACTCTTACTCCGTTAACTGTGCCTTCCTTGGTAGGACAATTCCTTTCCATACATGCACCTAGCTGTTCCGAACTATCGTTACACAAATATATGCAACTAGAACTGGCTGTTCGCTTTAATCCCCCACGATACAGACCTCGAGGCTTTCCTCTTCCTTTGAAATATTGGTTACCCTGATTGTGGCTATACCTTTCAAATGGACCAGTACTTGCATTCCTAGTATCTCCAGATGTAAATCGTCCACCAGTATCGTCGACAGCAGCCATACTATGCCTACTACCCCTTTTCCTACAATCGTCCGATCTGTGATTTCCACCACAATAGCTACATTTCCAATTAGTGAAAGAATTACCTGCCTTCTGCGTACTGGAACCCTGTCGTTGTCCTGTATCGGACCTAAACCCTCTAGCAACCTGATCCTTTTCTTTATTATTTCCACTTAATATAACATTCCTACACCCACCTCTTGCTTCAGCAAATAGATCCGCCTGTACCGCCATCTCATTACCATCTGTAAACATCTTTTCTTTCAAAAATAAATACAAGTCCTTATTGCAAATTGACAACAACTGATCTCGTAACAAAAAATCAATGACGCCTTCGTACGATTTTAATATCTTTCCTAATTCCAACCAACGTTCGAGATAATTCATTGATCTCCGTAAGTACTGAACAAACGTCTCTCCCGTTTCTGGTCTAGCTACTTTGAACCGTTTTCTAAACCCTTCTTCAGTTAACTCAAAACGTTGCAATAATGCTGACTTTAACTTAATATAGTCTAAAGCGTCCTCTGCAGGTAATCTAGAATAAACATCTAACGCCTTACCTTTCAATAATGCACTAAGATGTAATGACCACTGATCATCCTTCCAACCTTGTGCTTCTGCATATCGCTCAAACCTGGATAGATAACTGTCCATATTATCCTTATCCTCGTCAAACCATGGTAATTTCGGTCCTTTGATTTTATGATCTTTAATAAAAGACTTACCTACTCCCTGTTTGGCCAACTCCATCGCCTGCTGATGTTCTAATTGAACTAACTCCAATGCTCTCCTATGCTCCCGATCCCTCAGCTCTTCTTTCTCTCTCTCTAATAATCTCTGTTGTTCTAATAACTTAACTTCTTTCTCTTCCTTCTCTCTCTCGGCTTCTTTCTGTCGTTCTAATAACTCTAATACTTTCTGTTCCTTCTCTCTCTCGAATTCTCGCTGTTGTTCCACTAACTCTCTCTTAGCTTCAACTTCTTTCTCCCTTTTCTCTTTCTCGAATTCACGATCTCTCAGTCTATGTTCTCGTTCCTTTTCTTGTTCATCTTGAACAAACTTTTGAAGATTCTCACCTTCATGACCGAACTCCTTGCCTAACTCTATCAACTCCTTCATACTAGTCATGACTATCAATAGTACTATACGCTAACCCTATATCAAAACTTAATAAACTACAATCTAAGTTAATAATAACTACACTTCATTGGACTTACTTCAAATCTATATTTGAATTCTCTGCATATCCTGTACGGTATAATCCACTTTCGAGACTCACTATGCACGACCCTAAATCTATTTATAATGTTCAGATATCAGTCTTAACACTTTTAAAGCACACCCCTTCTATCCCTCAGACTCCACGCTTTACTGCAGAAACGCTTATGTCAGCGCCGCTGTGTCTCATCACAGGGAATAACCAAAAAATTAACTTAAAACCCCATGTATAAATCATAAGCTATTTGTATCAAGTGAAAAATGCACTGTACAATTGCCAGTAAAAATGAATCTAATGAAGGAATATCTGCAGAGTTACAATTAACCTATCCAATTCTACCCTAGTTCGTTGCCGCCTCGATACATCGAGCGAATCATCCCACTTCTGACACCATTTGTCACAAGATGGTCAAGGGTCGATAACTCACTAAAGTAGAATTGAACGCCGATGGTTGAATAAAAATATATGTTTAATTTACAGTTCTGAAATATATACAATTTTGAATAATTAACTTTCCTGACAAATCGAGAGGCTATAAACAAAAGAACTACTCACGCACTCTCATCCACACTTTCACCCAAATCCCTTAACTGTCCCATCACTTCCGTTACTGTACCCTGTATTTGGAATGTTCATACACGTTGTCCTTCACATCCAACTGTATCCGTTTCCCGACTTCACCGAGTCGTTGTACTTATATTCATTGCGTCGCGTATATCCTTGGATTCCGGGATCGACAAGCCACACAACTGTGGATATATGGTTCTACACGTCCTATGACGGCACTCCTCCTAATGTCCCCCGTTACGACGTCTTATTAAGTTGTGGACTGCGTCACACACTGGTTCTTCAAACTTCTGCGTTTGGACCTTCGGTTGTCTGGCTATCGATATGGACTAGCCATAGACATAAAACGGCTAAAATTGTAATAAATAACCATGTCTTACAATAATATCAATAATGCTCCGTAAACCTAACAGCCTACCATTTTGTACTCCTATGGTAGCTCATCTCTATACTAATATCCTTTTACATTTCCCACTTCCATTCTTATCCTTTTCATACAACATATCTTTCCCAATAACATAACACATTGTCTCGCTCCTAACGGACTCAATTTCTGTAAAAACATTCACTTCGTGAACCAGAAATTCTCTAAACAATTCAATCATGTAATAATTATCTCAATCCCTAACATTGTAAATTTGCACAGATTCCATTCCTTCATTATGCCGAAAACCCCTTTGCACAATAACTAAGAATTTACATACCCATATGCCGTGTGAAATGGTCACATCAACTACCTCTCACTATAACGAGTGAAAACCCTCTGGTAACTCCTGTGATACTGACGGTCAAAACAAATGTTTGAGTAAGCTATATAGCACCAATCGACCCCCGAGCCTCCTGATGACAGGCAACATTCCCGTGCAAATCGTAATTCACAATCAACAACTAGTTTCAATACATTTATAGGCCAAATGAAAATAGCAACATAGTTTAACGTAATTAACGTTTTTAAACCCGTCAATTCCTTAATTCTCAACGGATTTACATGAAATGAACTCTTAATATGCTTAATATCACTTATCACATATGTATATGATAATAACTTCATAAACAATGATCTCCCTGACAATCCTGCGATAAGTTAAAACCATACGTGACCAACCTGCACTAACTGACCGTCTTTTATTTAGGCCACGCCAAATCTATTTTGTTACAGTTGGTTCATATTTATTTCAAGTTTAATGAAATTCTACCAGCTAGTTACTGAGAAATGGCTGCGGATGTGGATTTTTCAATATATCAAGGGCAATAAATTTAAGGAAAATTGACCAATCCAAAAAAACAATAGACGGGCATCATCCCAGTATGCTGGTTTATATTTATTTCATGTTTCATGAAATTCTACCAGCTAGTTACTGAGAAATGGCTGCGGATGTGGATTTTTCAATATATCAAGGGCAATAAATCTAAGGAAAATTGACCAATCCAAAAAAGCAATGGACGGGCATCATCCCAGTATGCTGGGCCATATTTATTTCAAGTTTCATGAAATTCTACCAGCTAGTTACTGAGAAATGGCTGCGGACGGACGCACGCACACACGGACGGACGGACGGACAACGCCATTTCAATATCCCCTCCTTTTTTCTTCGAAAAAGCGGGGGATAATTAATGCCGAAAGGGCTTCATATCGCTTTTGGGTATGAGAGATCATTTCCAAGATGGACAAGCACAGGTCTGTATTAAGCCTAACTTGTCGTATCAAAAATCTCGATAATACCTAAACAGATTTAACAGGAGTGAACGAGTAAATTGAAACAGAAGTTCATCTTTAAACAGTGAATATAACAGATTGTGTATACATATTGATATATGCGTGTACTATGTATATGGTTGTTATTGTAAAATAGGGTAAGCTAAATACTCCTTTCCCAATTACAACAGATTGTTTGCAAACGGCTTTGAAAACATCTTGACAACAAGAGGGAAAATCTATGCGAACGAAAAACATTTTTGGATAAGATGACAATCGTGTGGTTAAACGTGAACTTGTTTTTTATAAGCGAATTCTCCCTTTTTCGCAATGATTTTCATGTATAGTGTGCTGTAGAGGAGTCAGAATGCGTCTGCGAGTGGGAAATGGTTAATTATTACATTTCCCTGCAATAAAACGTTTACATAAAGTGTTGTTGTGGTTACGAATGTGTTTTGCCTAGATTCACAACACATATTTCATTCCTTGCAACAAGCACTAAGTCAACCTAAAATTAAACGAGTGGACCAAGTACCGTAGGGTTTCAATGAAGAGAAGCGTTTTATAATCTTGAATTGGTAAAGGTCGGTAGTTAAATCGTCTTGTCGGTAATAAAACCTCTCGTTCTACTCAGATATAGTTCCAATGATGGATTTCGTGTCTGTCTCTACGGAATACGGGGAATCTTGCTGGCCATGTGACGTCTGCTGTTATATTATAGAGGCATGAATTGACACCATAATATGTCGTACGAGACTTGCAAACACTAAAGATCGAGACAAAACCTCCGAGATGCACCCAGTGCCTGAGCTGGAAATACACCTTTAAATATAGCTCCTCTGTCACAGATACTTTAGCACACTGCATTTGCTGATTAAGACATACATGTACAACTGATTCCATCCTCATTAGTTACGTAATTGGCTGGAGTTGCAGACTGATCCAAATTGTGTCCTAATCAAACTCACAACTCGTTGGATTGACAGTCCTCACTTCTACCGATTTAGCTACCGGGTCTCGGTTGATTATGTGCTATACATTCGTTATCAACGACTATACATGCCATACTGTGTATTCGTCTAGAAAAGCAATTGTTCTAATTCGAGCTGTTATAATAAGGGTTAAACATGTTCATGATGTTAACAGTATTTAAGAAACCTGCTTCGTCTCTCCCAACTATATGAATACACTTAAATAATCCATCACGTAGCTATATACCAACAACATCTATACATGGGGGGATTAAACACAATTGCTAGAGCTTCAAAACTGTAGCATGATTGTCTAGGGTTATAATTAAATTATAATGCAGATTGAATTTGTATCAGTCGACAATAGATTCAATTTGATGAAAGAACGGATCTGTGTTTATTAACAACACACCACCCACAGGCTTAGACACGTGTACTGTTAGCAAGAACTTGCAAACCAGTATTTTAACAAGAAGAGATACAGACTGTGTCTGTTTTAAAGTATTGGCTGTAGAAATGTATTGCAAGATTTAGATTCCAAGCTTTCAGTTCGAGTTTCAATCATTATTTTTCTCTTATAATTGTTCACAAAAATATAAAAAATAATACGATTGTATGTTACAATTGTGTTTGTTCTGCCTTTTACGGAATAAGACCGAGTTGACCCGATTGATGACAGTGTACCCTAAAACGACAAGACTAGAAAATTACCCTTAGTCTCCAGTCCGGCCTTTCATATATCGATAAAATCGACGTTACACAACATTTTCATTTGGCATTCAAACAAATGAGTTGATTCTGGGATACAAGCGTCTGTAATTGTACCCTACATGTTTGGATTTATTAGTGATTATAAATACAAATTCATACCGTTTTAGTAATTTGGTAAGAATATAGCGTGGATCGAATCCGGGTCTCCCGCTGACGTAGCGGACGTTTTAACCACAACACTGAGTCGAGTGGGTCAATAACTCGACATTTCAGAGCTCTTGGAAAAATCGAACAATGGCTCGGATACATATCCTGTTAGATAAATGGTGAACGTCAATGTGTCCAACATCGTTCGCCTTCCCCAAGTGGGCTTATTAAATCAGTCTATCTAGAAAAGTAGCCAGTTGTCTGGAAAAAATGTTTTCTGTAGTACTGGTGCGAGAAAGCCAAGAACTGACCGTCGTGACATAACTGACATACTGCTGAAAACGGCTTTTACCTCAACTCATTCAATAAATATTCCAAATATTCCCGGAGACCCGCCTACATGTACATGTAGACATCGTGTAACAAAACATAGCCTATGACGAACTTGAAACCATTCCAAAAGTACAGAGACTGCAATTACTGTACAAGCTTAACTATTAAACTATACATCAGACCGAAATCGTATCTGTCGGCAGCAGATTTAATTTCAAGAAGAGTGACGCTTTGTTTTATATTAAACTTACCAAACAATGGCGTTTTACCGATATTTTCTTGTTTTGCACGGTTCAGACCTTTTTACGAGTTGGATCATTGATAGTCTTCACTACGGGTTTAAATTGTGAATAAAACCATTTTTTTATGTAGACATATATTGTTCTACGTTTTGTGTATGTCAACTTAAGAACTAACTCCAGTTCAATATTAAACAGTTCCGGCATTGTAAACTTCTAACTGGTTAAAATGTTTTTTACATAATGTTCAACAGTATTTAAACTATATCATTGGTTGACTAGACTTAAACCAAACTAACCTTCGAACATTGTGGATTCGTTGAAGCTTTAGAGGCACGCTGATGAATATCTGAAGAATGTGGAGGTATCCGGATATAGCTGTGTTGAGCCACGGGGACTTGCTCCTCTAAAAATAGACATGACCCTATATATTAACAAGGGTGGACACAGTTTTCTGGGTCGCCTCGTTTCAACGAATATTTGTCAAAGTATTCGAACAAATATATGAATTTGAAGTACGGAATCAATCAATAATGCTTTTCTCTATCGAACTATACTAAACTAACGCGAAGTTGTTCTTTCTACGTATGTTTATTCCTTTGACATATTCGGGAATTCGCCTAACTGACAAAAACATGGACAAATTCATCGACATTTTGGAATGGTTCGGCTTTTTTCGTTGCAGTTATTGTCAGTGATATTGCGATTATTTTCGCGGCAACTGTCAAACCGTCATTTAAAAAAGACCGTTAAAATAATCTTCGGAATGGTTTGGATTTTTTCGCTGCGGTAATTGTCCGTGATATTGCGATTATGTTCTGTCCAATGGTCGTACCATTTAAAAACGGGATGAATTGAGAATAAAGAAGAAATACAACATGTATGACCATTTATCGTATACTTCACCGCTTTACCCTGATTTATGTCCACGTTACTTTCTTTCCCATGTTGACAGTTTCCGGGAAAATTTTCACAACAACACTGACCATTTAGCAACGAAAATCCCCCAATAATTTCGAAATGTTTCCCGAGAAAATAATCGCAATATCACTGACACTTAACGCAAGGAAAACAACAGAACCATTCCGAAACGTCGATAGCAGGTACTTTCGTTTTTGGTCCAGGTTGTTGTCGCGAATAATTCAAAGGAATTAACTTACGTAGAGAGAATAACTTCACACGTTATTTTGGTATAGTACGATAGAGAAAAGCATGATTGACGTACTTCAAATTCATATATTTGTTCGAATACTTTGAGAAATATGAGTTGAAGCTGAGGCGACCCAGAAAACTGTGTCCACCCTTGTTAATATATATATGCATAGATAGGGTCATATCTATTTTTGGAGGAGCAAGTCCCTGTGGTTGAGCCATCTTTTTCACACAAACGTATTGGTCACACATGTGAGGAATACGTGCGAATTCCTCACATATTTGTGAAGAATACGCGCGAATATGTCACAACTAGCAAATGTGACATGTTCGTTTCACTTTTTTGAAGGGTTTTGATACGAACGTAATTTGTCATAGCAAGTTTTCAGGATTATCAAACTTCTGAAATATTACTTGGCCGTTCTTCTTATTAGACAATGTGGATGTGTATAAGTAGTATTTTGCGAATGCCCTATTCTACCCTCCTTTGGAGGGTATTTCGTCTCCAAAGGAGGGTAGAATAGGGCATGCCCTATTCTACCCTCCTTATAAAAGGGATTTAAAGAGTAAAGGTATGAAGGGGAGATGGGGCATTTAAATAACTCTGTTGTTTTTTGAATGCCCTATTCTACCCTCCTTTGGAGGGTATTTCATCTCCAAGGGAGGGTAGAATAGGGCATGTCCAAGGAGGGTAGAATAGGGCATCGGCCGGTCTACCTGACCAGTACATGCCCTATTCTACCCTCCTAGGAGATGAAATACACTCCTTGATAGGATAGACCGTGGACTTAGTCGTTTTTAGGTCTTTTCTGTTGTTGGACTTAGTCGTTTTTCAATGACAAATTTGAAAAAGTTGAACTTTCTAAGTATGTGGTGTGGCCCTAAAAAGGGCCGTTTTGTTTTCACAGATGACAACAGCCAAAGTTTGCTCTGCAAATTGGACAGAACTTGTTTCTCCTTCTTTTAGTTACTGTCAATTTTCCCTCTCCATCCCAATGAACTCTTCTTTTCATTTCAATGCCTAAATACACCACATCTGGTTGTTGGTGTTGAAGCGTAACATTCTCTCTGGGTTGTCCTTCTATGAGTTGACGATAAATATTGATGAGTCGTTGACGAATATTTCTGAGATCATCTGCAACATTCCTGAGTTCTCTGTGTAATTCCATGCTGATATCGAGGAGTGTATGGAATGAAATGACGTTCTGCTATTTATACCGATAGGTCGGATTGACCTACTTTTGACTCAGAATTAAGCTTGACCAATGAAATGCATCGAACGTCATCCAATGAAAAGTTTGGGGGTACAACCTAGTGTAAATACATGTTTTCAATTTTTTTCTGGTAAGCTATGTCATATTATGGATTGTTTTTAGGAATATCAAAAAAAACAAACACAAAGATTTATGATTAAATGAACTTTTTATTGAACTATGAACTATGAACTATGAACAGTGAACAACATATTTACAATACAGTTTTTACAATAAATTTTTACAATAAAGTTTTTAAAGTCTTTTCATGTATTGTTTTTCCATAAATCTGTTTGAACCAAATGGTTACATTTCGATCGTTTCTGTGATGTTCGGTTGTCCTAAATGTTTGTTGTAGACATTTCTGTAGATTGTTTCCTCTCGCTACTGCATTCAGTACAAATATACAGTAATATCCACACACTACACCCAACAAACTTTGAATAACTTGTTTGTTGTATGTCCATGATGATGAGTTATTGTGGATAAAGCTCATAATTTCTGTGTCGATTGGTGGTAATCCATATGAATCGAAGTATGTTGATTCTCCATTTCTGTTAAAGATCACTGCTATCCAATGTTCACCAGATCTGTCAGATGTGTCTGTATTGACAATGTAAGCTTGTACACTGTCTGGTTTTTGTTTTGGTAATTGATCTTTAGCACAAACTTGTGCATGAAGGTTTTTTATCCAAGTTCCATGATCCAGTATGTATTGTATTTCATGAGTATGCATTACTTTCTCCAGGCCTGTTTGACTTTCTCACCCCACTGTTCAATCCATAAATCAGAAAACCCATTGATAACATTCTGTTTAATATTCAACCACATTTTGTAGGCTACTACAATTTCTGAGTCTTTCAGTGCCATTTCTTCTATTACAGGATACCATTTCTCCATGATCTTGTTTGGATTAATCCTATGCATTGCTGTGGCAACGAACATATCTGTATGATCATGTCTGTCCATGAAGAGGCAAAGTTGATGTTGCATTTGACTTGGATGATCTATGAGACACCCATGACAATTGTTATGTACTTCTTCAGCGATAAGTGTCTGTAATTCATATATTATGATTTTTTCAAGAGAATTGTAAATGTCCTTTCTCCTTTTTTCACTGACAGCGGCTGAAGAATATTTCACTTTGAAAGCTTCATCTCTAAGTAGAATCGCCAATTCATGACCGGCCATGATTTCTTTTTCCAGTAATCTGTGATGATTTCTTTTTTCAGTAATCTGTGATGATTTCTCTTAAGCCGTTGATTTCTATCTGATTATCGAATTCAGCAAAGACAATAACGTTGATGACTCTTGGAAGTGCCGTACCAAACTGAAGTTCAATTCTGAGGCTCCCTGTTTTTATAGGATGTAGCTGTCCTTCTTCACTGCCTTGATCTGCTGTCAGATCATACCCCCACAATGCATAGCCAGCTTCGAACTCATCTTTAGTTATGTCAAATGATTTATTAGCGCCAATAGCCGAGACAGCCTGGTGTAGCGACAGGTATGACTTAAGAAAAAGGCCATGTTCGAAATCAGGTTCAAATGGTCTGTTATGAATACTATGACCGTTACATGAAACATTTAGTTTACACAGATTAAAGTGCTGAAAATGGTATGGATTTCGTGTAAAAAGCCCATTTAAAGCATCATTTCGTACCATACCAATGAAAATACGTTTTGGTAATTGTCCTTGGAACAAATGATCTTCAACTTTAGACTGAAGACCAGTTCCGACTGTAAACGTTTTAACTTCAACTCTACGAATTGGTATTTTCATGTTTTGCTGTGCAATGACTTGATTTAGATCATTTGCAATGACTGGTAGTATTTCAACATTTCTTACATTGAAACTAACTGATTCAAACACAACTTTTGATTGTGGTGACCCGGCTTCACCTGTAAGACAGAAGGTTGAAGAAGATCTATTGAGCTTTAATCGCATTTCAATACCATTTGGTAAATATTTCTCTTGATGAAACATATCAAGATGAATTCGTCCACACAACTCTGTGGTTCTGCTTTCTGTTATTACAGTCAATCTTTTTTTTAATCCTTCGTTGTCACCATCATGAGCTAATGCATCGAATGCTCCAGCAGTGTCTTTAATCCAAAGCTCACTAGCCTTTAGATGAGTGACTTTACTATCAGTATTGTATGACAGAAGATTTTCAATATATGCTCTGTACGGGTATGTGTCCAAATTACTGCTGACCAATTTATTGTTTAAATACAGATCAACACTGCTAAACATACTGTGAAGAAAATTGTTTGTTGGGACAACACTAGAATCTGCATCTAAGTTAGAACCATCTGCTTTTGTAATTTTGAATTTAACATACAGATAAGACTGTGACAAATCTGTCCAACACTCTGTCTGAGATGGAATGATGAATTCTATCGGTGAATTGTTTCCTAAAGATGCTACAGGAAAATGCTCAACCCATTGACTTTCTTGCATTGTTGTCATCGTTGGTGGCACAGACAGAACATCAAGTTCTGATTTACTACACTCACAAGACCCACTTTGCATCATTTTTAATACTGGTTTCTTTAATCAAACACGTCTAAAGTTCTAGGTTTACTGTAATGTTTCTTATGTCTCTTTGAAACGATCTTACCCCTAGGAGTTCGAGACTTTAAATGACGAGACTGTCTCGTTTTAGGCTTATTTATTCCACCTATAAGATTCTGTGCCAGATCTTTTACTGATTCTTTTCCACGCGATATCAATACAGCTTTTGGATTTTTTCCATGTAAGAAAATATCTTGAGCTGCACCTATTCCTTGTTTAATACCCTCCTTCTTTAAAGCATTCAATCCAGATTTGACTAAAGGTTTTAGTAGTGGTGTAACGGTTCTGAGTGCTGATTTAAATAATGAACTTAGTCCATACCCATACTGGTGTTTTACACCTCTATATACAGGCATCATTTTTGGTATTGGTTAACCCACACTTTAGTGAACCTGTCTGAAATGTAACTTTGCGATTGTCTTGCCAATAACAAAATGAACAGGATAACCAGAATCACCAGTTATATTGATATGAATTGTATCGAATTCCGATTTTGAGACAGGGACATAATGTAAATTCATTATCTCATGATTGATATGTTGACTATCATTATTTTCATCAGAATTGGATGATTTGAATGGAACGACACGAAGTATAGGGGCTAATGTATCACCAACGATAGAGTATTCAACAATATCTGAATAGATAAACAAATGATTATATCCTGCATCAATATTTGCATTGTACTTAAACATTTGTAAACTATTTTTCCCCGGATAAATTGTATTACCTTTGAATTCTGGTGATCCACCGAATTTCAAAAACAATGATGGATGAAGTTTTATCCCTGTTTTAATAATTTTAGTAAATCCAAGTTTTGGACGTTTTGTTTTTTTTGAATATTCGATAATCAAAGCAGATTGATTTTTTGATAGTATGTCACCTATCATATTTTGTATTATTTCATTTACAACATTCAGCACATGTGATGGTGATGAATAAGACCCCGCAGCAAAAGTGAATTTCATTGACCACTTGTTTGGTGTATTAGATACATCATGGTCTATTGGTAATACTGGTGGCAATTTCTTAGTAGATTTAACAAGTAGTTTTTGAAGCTCTACATCACGTGTGATTATTTCAAATTCTGCTTCTTTCTCAGATATGTTTAAAAATTGTGACGGTGTAATTAGTTGAGCTATTGCAACTTCCCATTGTTCTTTTCCAATATGAATTGTTTTCGGTAACTTGACTTTAAAACAACATTGTGTATTACTTGGAAAGTAATCCATAGAACTGTCACTCGGTAATGTAAGATAAAATGAATTCATCTTTTACCATCTTATTAATAAGATCAAAAGTTTGTTTACCCTGTTTTGTATATTTCAAACCTGGTGATGGTAGAATATAACCTAATGAACTACTTAAAAGAATTAACCACAATTCGTGATTTTCTGTTCTAAGACTGAGATGTATTATGGACGTTACAATGATTGTATAAATAACAATGATTTGTGAAATGTACGTGAACTGATTTTTAGGAACACGATTTCCGCAGCAATTATACGGTGTTGATCGACTATCGTCGATACTTTCTGTTCCAACTTCAATGTTAGACTGTGAACGCTTGTCTAGCGTCATGACTTTTTATTAACAAGATATGATTCTGGAATCCAACTTTGAAATTTGGTAGGATATCCTTTCCAATTAACCTTTATTTCTCTGACTATTTTGTTACCTTTACGTCTTGTTCGCTTTGCAAGAACTGAATCAATTTCATAGATTTCATCATCTTTTATGAATTGTAATTCAGGTTCATAAAAAGTGCCCAAGATTTGCTCACCGTCTAAATCTTTAACGACATATGTTACTGGAGAAGTTGATTTATTTACATGTACAATTTCAAATAATTCCTGTGTCCAGTTAGGAAGATAACCTTTTTCAAATGTTCGTTTTGTTTTGTTAATTCGTACACGGTTTCCTATTTTGAATTTTGCTTTTTTATTTGAAACGGGATTCTGAGGGTACAGATTCTCTGAAATTTCAGCTTCATTAGTTTGATTAACAGATGCAGGATTTGATTTGATACTTCTGTGATAAGTATTATTGTAATTCTTTACTAATTTTTCCAGAATATCAATGTAACGCTTTGTTTTCATGTGAGTGAAATATTTCCACATACGTGTTTTCAAAGTTCTTTGAAATCTTTCAACAATACTTGCTTTTGTTTCAGGGTTTTCAGTAGTAAAAAAATGAATTCGATTTCGTTTTAACCATTGTTGAAATTCTTTGTTTTTGAATTCCGTACCTTTATCCGTTTGCAAAGAAATCGGGGTTCTTTTTGATTTCTGAAGTATGGATTGAAATGCAACAATTAACGTTTTACCAGTTTTATTTGGAATAGGAACAACCCAGGAAAACTTAGAAAATACATCAATAACACAAAGTAAATACTTTTTGTTGTCATTTTGTTTAGCTAAATGTTGCATGTCTGCTAAATCAGCTTGCCATTGTTGATCAATACCAGCCACAATAGTTCTACGTCTTTTGAAACGTCTACGTATAGGTTTATGTAAAGTAAATGTTGTTTCTCCTTGTAACCATTCCCTTACATCCTGATATTTCACACCCTTCAAAACGTACTTAGCAGCATGATACAGTTGCTTAATACTAGAATAGGCTACAGAACTATTTATGTTGTAATACAATTTTCTTAAAACGAAATCAAGTTTCTGATGCTTCTTCTTTAATATCGTTCCCATGTCTGACGTTTTGAAGTACTTGCTTCTTGTTTTATAGGGGTAGTTAATTCTTTTCTGTAGAATTCCCTAAGACGATCTCTTTCACCAGGTTGCGTGTAGGGTGTCATTGCTCGAACTTGTTTTTTCATTTTTGCAGAAGATGGTGATTTTTTTGGGGTACTGTAATCATTATCAAAATGAACTTGTTTTTTCATTTTTGCAGATGGTGGTGATTTCGTAGGAGTACTGTAATCATCAGATTCACTTTCGTCGGCTTTATCATCAGATTCACTTTCGTCGGCTTTATCATCATGTATGTTTCGTTTATGCATCCATTTCCATCTTGCTTGATTACCAATAACTTCTTGTGGTACGTTGCTTTCATGTAAAGCCTTTGAAAAAGTTTCCCAGCCTCTTGGTTCAATACCTTTTCTAAGTCTTAATGAATCATTGATTAAATCAATGATATTTGAGCCAGGAAGTCGTTTACCTTTGTATGAAACAACACCGTGATTATCCCAAACAAGATTTTCATTATCTTTGACCATGTTTAAAAGTAATTCAGCTTTCCTTTGCATGGTTTTAGGAACGCTTTGTAATATTCGGTCATGCATTGAATTAGGTTCAGGATTTGATGGGGTAGTTGTATGTTGTTGTGATGGTTGTGACCATGATTGAGCCTTTTTCAATGAGTTCTGTAACTTGAATAAAGTTTCACCGTACTTTTGCACCTTTTCTGTTTCTGACATATCTGACGTTTCCAATATACCCGACATCTTATTTTGTAGATGTGCTACATCTGCTACTTGTGGATTTGGTGGTAATCGAGGTCTTTGTTTTTGACGTTTCATATCCTCTAAGATTTGATAAGGTACAATAACCATTTTTCTGACTGACATTGTTCTTACAGTGATTTCAGCACACCACCAAGTCCCCCGATAACAGCTTTTCCTAACAATGGTAATAAGGCTCCTGCAAGCAACGGTAGGAATCCTCCTTTCTGGTTAAGAATTCGTTTCTTTTTCTTAATGGAAACCGATTTCGATGCAATTTGTCTGAGTTGTTGACGGATTGGATGTAACTTAGTCTTATGAGCCTTGGTCAGATGAACATTGCCTTTTAAAACGTTGTGACAACATTCCGAAACACAATCAATGACAGGACGATTAGCTGCGTTTATTAGCTTTTTTCTCACGTTGTGTGGTGACTGTATCATGGCCATTACCATTGATCCATGTTTTCTAATGAGTGGTGATTTCTGTTTACCCATGTTGACACTATCTCTGTCTGAAGTAAAATGATCTATTTCTTTTCATTACAATACTTTTATGCAAATCGTGAATACAAAGCACCTAAAGCTGTTCTTGCTGATGATGAAAGTGGTACAGTTGTCAGCGGCGAAAATGGTGCAATATCGTACAAGTCCGTAGCACGGGATGCTGTGTATGGAGGAGTACCAAGTCCACTTGAAGAAGGAATAGATTGAAACTTTATTTGTTTCCGTGGTGTCATTGTCCGAACTTGCTTTTGTCTTTTTTGACTTTTAGGTGTTTTTTTCTTCAAATCCTTTTTCTTGGTTTTTGTTTTTGTTTTATTTCTGGGGTTTTTTCTCATTGTAATAAATCTTTCATCAATGACATATCGGTCATTTCTTTTTTTGGACGGCTTTTTCCTTTGTTTGTCAACACCAAATTTACGAGCTGTCTTTTCTCCGTCCCATCGTAACAAACTTCTGATTATAACACCACCAAGAAACCCTCCTCCGCCAGGTTTAAGAATGATTTTTCGCTTGACTTCTTCATCAATCTCAGGGTTGGCTAACTTATGTATGTCATCTTTATGTTTCGTCATGTATGTAACCGTCTGTTTCGGTAATTTGATTTTATGACCAACAATGTTTTTAGCAGCCAAAGTAAACCATTTTAATATTTCTTTTAACCCTGCTTTGAGTAAAGCTTCTCTGGCATGTTTGTTGGTTTCATGACTTAGGTTTTGTAAGGCATGAATCACTGACTTTGAAGTGTGTGGTATAGCCATGTTTACACAAAGACCTGACCAAGATAAATGAATGTTAATCTTCTCATAAGTGTTTTATAGTGGAGAATAAACAATAGGTCCACGATCTTCATTTTGTGTAAACCATCTGTGAAATATATCCGTTCTTAGTTTCATCTCCTTTTGAGTACGAGAATGAAAATCAATCACCAAATACCCATGATCTTTAGATGTAGCATCTTGGTAGGCCATTATCAAATGAGGTGCTTGCATTTGATTTGCCAAAGTCTTTATTTGATTCTTATCACGTACATTTTGAAACAAGATCATGTATTTTGAATTCAAACTAATGGTTCGGCTCGACTTGGACTGTTGAAACACGTTTTGTGTGATATAAATCACACTTGCATTCCTATGATGACCTTTTCTTGTAAACCATAACTTGATTTTATCTTCATCTTTTTCCCCTAACATGTCATCAAAGACAACTAAATGTGGAATGTCAACATCACTTACAATTTCATTTTCATCGTCGGGAATACCTTCAATGAATTTTATGATTTCGAATTTCTCTTGCATAACATTGTAAGCATGTTGCCATTCTTTGTAACACCATACCACTTTTTCTGGTACAATGTTGAACAGATCATTTCTATATTCAATCAGTTTATGAACGAATTCTGTTTTTCCACATCCACTAGGCCCTGTGATATACATATTACAGGGGTGCTGAAATAATATGGACTGAATATCGGCATCCATGTTAACTCTTTAAAGGTCTGAGAAGAAATAACAACACAAGAATAAAGTTATCTTATTTTATTCACATCTTTTATACAATTCATATTATTGACGCAGAGATTTGTACCCATATGGAACAGTGTCCGTATCATTGACAATTACTCTTTTTGTATACACTGATCTGTACGTTTTTGTTTGAGCTTCACTTGTCACAGATCTGTCGGTATGTCTTTTAATTCTACACGCATAGGTCACTTTTATTTCTGTGTTACGATCTTCAGCACATTGTGTAAATGTTTCAAAGTTGATCAATTGACAGGTATTATAATCCAATGTGATTCCTTTCACTTTACATTTAGTTTCTCTTTTTCCTTCTTTTGTTTTCATTTCATAAGCATAATTTTTTGGACCTAGTCCTCTGAATTTGACAATTGTACAATCTGGCTCTTCATCTGTCCATTTTCCTAGTCTGCTATTAATAATGGGTGGATTCCATAAGCATGGATCATGAATGTACATACAACTGTCTGTGTCAAAGTACAATACTCTTGATTTTAATTTTTCTAAGATACTGTACAGTTCCATTCTTGCATACGCTGTCACATAGGAACCCACTATAACATTGGCTGTAGCATGGGTTTCAATGTGATCTAACTTGGTCTCATAATTCACCAGTATGAAATCACACTCATTATCAAATATTTCAACATGTTTCACAAGAACATTTGAGTTATTCATCATTTCAAAGTACTTTGTTGCATCTTTAATGTACTCAGTTTGACTCATGATTTCTCGCTGAGCCAATTTTCCCCAAAGACAATTCAACATGATCTTTGCAAAAGCTCGAAGACCTGGATTTTTTTGAATGGAAGATGAGTCAAGTTTGACACCTTCTGCTTTTTCATAATCATGAATTCTGCTTTTCCGAATCAGACTTACACCAACCGGGGTAACCACTAGCTTCCTGCTTGATTTTCAAGAAGTTATCTACATACCCTTGAAAGAATTGATTTGAGATCGAAGTAAAATGCCAAATTTCATACACATGAATCAATTGATACCCCATGTCTAAAGCTTTGAACAATTCAAATGTTATCCACGTTCCAACCATTGATCTTTCATCCTGATTATGATTGCAAGTATTGGAACTTTCTTGTGCACATTTCATACAGAGAGGAAACATCAATTTATTATTGCAATGAACAGGTAAAACGGGGTGTAACAAATCATCTGGTGGTGAAACTTGGCATTTAATCAATCCTTCATACTGACGAATATTTTCCATATCAATACTCTCAGCGGTTATAACTTTTGGGTGTCCAACCGGATAAGATTTGTGTTTACAAACAAAGGGATACAAAGAACAAATATCAATGTACTTGATTTCTTTGTCCTTACTTTCATTAATATCATGAGTAATTTTCACTGAATTACATCGACCTCCATACAAAGCCTCTCTTGGGTCAATGGGGTCACAATAGGGAAACAACTTGTCAATTTTGGATTTGAAGACTTTGTCATTTTTAATCTTAGCATCGAATTCATGTTCCCACATAATTTTAACATTGAAACCTTTAACTTTAATTTCCTCAAGACGATTCATTGTACTATTGTATAAATGTTGCATAGTCTCACCAGTGATAGGACTTAACTGATTTCGTTTTGGGTAACAAACTGGACAACCATGATACAAGTCCCCAAGGAATTCATAGACTGTGTTTGTCTTCTCATGATAACCATCTACACTATATCTACCAATTCTGAATTCTCCATCATTTCTAGCGTGCTGAATGTAAATACCCTTTTCATTAGCTATGCTTTGTATCCACCGTATTGCTTTCATAGAAAAGAGAGGTTGGGATGAATCTTTACTTGAAATAATAGCAATTTTACCTTTTGGTAAATAATTCTGTCTCCATACCTTATTGCAAGCATCTGCAATAGTAACTGACTCTAAAAGCGGATCGATACCACCATGTTTCATGAACACTTTTCTGAATTGTCCACATCCTCGTCTAAGGATATCAACATCAGACCTACAATAAGACTCTATCTCTTTCTGAAAATCGAAAATGACACTCTGTTCTACTTTTTCATTATACCAGACGATGAATTTTTCTCTTCCTTCTTTAGACATTGAGTCAGGCTTGTAATATTGACATCAAGATAAGGCCCAACATAACTACAGAACTGATCTGTATTTGCCCAGTGGGGAAAGTAACCTTTTTTCATTTCATGAAGACCAAATGTATCTGGGAACTTAGCCAATGCACAGCTCATGAAATTAAATGAATCAATTAAACGAACCCCATTCAATTCCAGTTTCATGATACTGTTTCCATTCATGATTAACTTTGGGAGTTTCACTCCAAATGAAATGACTTGATGTAAAATGAATTGACCGTCATATCCTTTAAAATTGTGAGCAATAGCTGTGATGCCTTTATGTTGATCAGAAAACAGCCAGTTGCAAAAATCAGTCAATGTATTTACTCCTTGAAATACAACTTCTCTTTCTTTTGAAAATGATGTGTTACAAGTTGAACAATGAAAATCAAGAGATTCATTGATACATTCATCACATGCATAATGAGCAATACAGTAATTAGGGATATGAACGCCTGTATCTTGTTTGCATTCAAAATCATAAAATATAAACAGTGGCTTTTTCCCCCCTGTAGTACTGGTTTTATCGTCTGTCTTATTCAACTTTCTTTTGTAAGGTTGAATATGACACCTATGAGATAAGATAGTGATTTTTTGACAGTATCGGCATTTTTTCATACCTTTACAAACGTGTAGCGCTTTTCTGACTTTATATTGACCTCCACATTTCAAACAAGATTTCACAAGTTGACAAATGGATTTCTTCTGTTTTTCAACTACTATCTTATGATTGTGAAAACATTCTGAACCATAGAAAAATCTGTTACAATCTTGACATTGTTTTGATGTCTCAAATGACATACACTTTTCTATGGTAAAGCATGCTTTACAATTGTGTGAACAAGAATGGCTTTCACGATTTTGATATGCAACATCACAGAACTCACAATAGTAGCTACAGCCAAAAAACCCAGTTATACTAGAAATGTAGTCGTAATGACCTTGATGATAATACAAATGAAGTACTTTACTTTGTCTGTACACAACAGGGTGTTCAAAGACGAACTCTACAGAAGTATGCTGAGAGTGTACTTTAATAACATAGTCTTTTGCATAGAGAAATGTCTGTATGATCCTATACTCGTCTAGTCCACAAGATTGATTTGGTGAAATCCCTGTTTTCATCAGGATGTCTTCAGCGTCACTCTTTTGAAGTGGTCGTTCGGGTTTTCTTATTTGTTGCCATTTCAATCTCCAGTCATCTGTGTCATGGTGATTCACATGACAAATACCAACTGCTAAAGCTCTTGCAAAACACATACTGTCATTGTTATTATTGATTTGTACAATGGAATGCATGTTTTAGCAAAGATTTTTGAATCCAGAATTTCTGTTGAATTCAACTTCTTTTTTTTTCCATCACCAGATGAAGGATGAGCGTGTGTAATGATAAAAGTCATGCGTCCATCGGTCAGACTGAACTCTGTGTTTGATTGTAATACTTTTTCAATTTCATTCAACATGATTACACCTTCTAGCTGACTAGCATTCATAAATGGAATGTAAATTCCCATGTTTAAAGATGGATGATTAATAGTAATTCTAATCTTATCGGTAGGTTCCGTTTTCAAAGTTGATTTGATTTCCTCTGTAATATTGTCAAACAGTTTTATCAATTCTCGCGGTGGTAATTCTTCAAATTTCTTGAAAGTTGCAGTCATTACATGCGATTCAGTCTTGAATTTACGAGATTTCTTATTCAAAGAATGTTGTAGATGAAATAAATGTTTGATATCAGATGTATCTTCTTCATTGTTTTCTTCTATCATTTTTACAGGTTTCTTTTTAATCAAGTCAAGTTCGTAGTCCTCATCGTCTGAATCAAGTATAGCAAGTTTTCTATGCTTTCGTCGTTTTGGTGGGAAATCATCATCATCATCATCGTCGTCGCTTTCACTACTGTCTGAATACGGTACAATTCTCTTCGACATTTTGTTAGAGACTAATTGTAAATGGATGACATCCATGAGTTATATAACAGTTGTCTGTCATACTCCTATAAAAGAAGGGTGATTATCAGTACTGGTTATCATACAGTCTGATCCATTCAGAGTGATAACATCATTAATTCAGCATGGCTAGAAATATGGCAAGAATGTATGTGTACGTTAACGCATATACACATGAATATGAGATCACTAACATACCAACAACTTACCCGATCAGACATGTGGGGACATATGTTGGATCTTTTGCTTCTTTCCAGGCATTAGAGGACGATGAATACAGAATTGGTAAACACAGAGTATTTGACAGAATCAGTATCGACGACATGTATGGACCAAATGGAAAAAGACCCAATTTCTGTTTTATCTGTCACAAAGAAGATCACTGGGCCAGTAAATGTCCAGAGAAAGATAATCAGATTGCAAAATATCAGTTTGTGTATGTAAACCCACACACTCATGATATCACCTTACAGTCAGTCCTTTATCGCACACCTATAGTGAAGCAAGACATGATTTTTGTTGGAGCTTTTACATCTTTTTGCAATGACTACAATCGATATTGCTTGAGAACTTACCAACAAAAATGGAACTCTACTTTAGTTAAAAAAACACCAGACATCACGGATCAAGTAACGCAAACAGATCAACCCGATAAAAAAACTGTCGTGGATCAAATAACACAGTCAGAGCAATCTTCAGTTAAAAAAACACCAGACATCACGGATCAAGTAACGCAAACAGATCAACCCGATAAAAAAAACTGTCGTGGATCAAATAACACAGTCAGAGCAATTCAATGAAAAAACTGTCTTAGATCAAATAACACCATCAGATCAATCCAATGAAAAAATGGATGCTCAAACCGATGAAAAAACAAAGTTGAAGAAACAGAACTGCTTTATCTGCAAAACAGACAAACACAAACAGAAAATCTGCCCATATATTGTGGTAAAACCAATCAAACCCAGGAAACGGAAAAGTACCACAGAGACCGAAAATCCAACAAAGAAAAGAAAGGGAAATTGACATTTTCATTTTTTCAAAAATGTAAAATATAAGTGACATCTTTTTGAACTGTTTTTGTTTCTCTCATTGTGTATAGACATTCACTTTCATTGTGTATATTTTATCTTAAGATGAAATAAAAGTTCAAAAAATACATTATGTTTTTTTCATAATCCAAATAGTAAAAAAATGACAATTTGAAAAGTTAAAAACTTTTCGAGATATTTGGTAGTCCTAAAAAGGACTTTTTTTCCTGCTTAAGTCATCGTTTAATAATTTTCAAACGATGACTTCAAGCAAGGATATTGCTTGACAAGTTTACCTTGCCAAGCACAGTTCATTGTTGAAGGTATGAACTCCGACAAATCAGGGTAGAGATTACCCATCTTCACTGCAGGTTGCCTAGTATGGTAATTATACCCTCGTCTTAAATAGAATGCAACCATAATCTGCTCAATATCTTTCTTTAGCTCCTTCATTTTCTTATCTGATTTCTTTTCACAGCCAAACAGCCGACGGAAGAATTTCACTAATCGGTTCATAGTTGAAGAATAGAATTTTAAATCGAAAGAGTGGTATATAAATGATAATTTCATGACCTATTAACCTACTGACCTAAGTTAATAAATCGTCAAAGTTGAAAAAACATTATGTTTAAAGTGACCTACTGACCCACTGACCTACTTTTTAAATCTTTAAAGATTTAACACAAGGGTAGTTTAGATCACGTCCGCGCTCAATAGTATAAAACCACGCTAAAGTTATTTCATTTTCACTAAATCATGGATCAATTCCGAGATCAGGTAGCTTTGATGGCAGCTCAGCTGAAAGCTATTAGCGATCAGATGGAGCTGCTTCAAATCCAACTGAAGTATACGGCAGAGAAGAAGACAGAGGAGGCACCATATACGCCATGCAACACCCCGAAGATGGTTCATCACACTATCCCAGAGACAGAGAGTTGGGATGATGATGATGAGCCACCATTTAACCCAACTTCGGGGTATTCAGCTTTGGCCGTGAAGCGGATCGTCAGGCGGGCACAGTCAATGTATCCTGCCTGTCGAAAAGTTGGGGGTTGTGAACATTAGTTCTACAACAACCCCCAAAACAAAATGCCCTTTTCAGGGCAACCAGAGAACTAGAAAGTTCAACTTTCCTTCAATTTGTCAGTATACATAGACAGAAAACAAATCAGTCCTGTCATTTAAAGTCTCGAACTCATAGGGGAAAAGACAGATGCAACACTCAATAACAATGTTCGGAGAAGAAGTAATGATGTCTAAACAGAAGGCTGTTTATGTAGAAAACTGTTTTGGATGTAAAAAATTCAAATATTGTTATATGTTTTTTCTCGAGGATATGTTTTCATGGGAGTTATGGATTTCGGACGGCTATATATGTATTTCTTGTTTTGAAATCATAAAGCGTAGAATTCTGCACATGGATCCAAAAATGATGACATCATTGACAAAGAAGAAAAAAACAAAATGCCCTAAAGAACCAGAGAACTAGAAAGTTCAACTTTTCAAATTGTCATTTAAAGTCTCGAACTCATAGGGGGAAAGACAGATACAACAAGCAATAACAATGTTCAGACAAAAAGTAATGATGTTTAAACAGAAGGCCGTTTATCTGGGGTACTGTTTTAGATGTAAAACAATAAAATATTGTTATATGTTTTCTCTCGAGGATATATTTTCACAGGAGTTGTGTAATTCAGAGGACTATATATGTATTTCTTGTTTTGAAATCATAATTCGTAGAATTCTGCACATGGATCCAAAAATGATGACATCATAGACAAATAATGACGTTATCGTAAAACAAAAGTGACGTCATGTATCACACTTCGCTTAGCGTTTACTGAGAAAGGTCACATTTTACATTTGACTTTCAAAGAGTAAAGACGTGTATTCTGTGAGAGAAAATGGAATTCAACTTGAACGATTTTCTACAACCAGACACTGGTAGAAACGATTTGTTGTCACAGGCTATGACAATGAGCATGAAAGAAGAGAATTATCAACCCGTTGAATATCAACCCGTTGTACAACAGCCATGCGATGATTTAAAGAACATCTTTGAGGAAATGCAGAAATCTACAGTACATCAGCCAACCGATGATTTAAAGAACATCTTTGAGGAAATGCGGAAGATTAACAGCAGTCAGAAATCTACATTGAACACGGTTGTTACAGAGTTGAAGACATTCAACAAAATACTGGAGGAATTAAAATCTTTGAACAAGAACGTTAACAAGATGATCCATAATGTGGAGAGAATAGCGGATCAACGAACAGGCTGTATTTCTACACCGGTAAAGGTACCAATTCAGTTTGACGTTAACAGTAATTCGTTGAAAGATTTGATAGAACAGATCACCACTATTATGAAACAGAGAAGCGTTTCACCATCATCTTGTAAAAGGAAATCAACAGATGAAACTCCAAAACAACCACGTAAAAAGGTATGTGAGGAGTCATACAGAATTCAAACAGTTACTGGGAAAGGCGAACATTCCGATCACATTGACAAGATCAAGATTCAGAAAGAGAAAACCCAAAAACAACCACGTAAAAAGACATGTGAGGAGTCATACAGAATTCCAACAGTGAGTGGAAGAGGTGCACATTCCAAGCACATTGACAATTGTAAGATCCAGAAGAGGAAATAGTAGATTGTCTATAAGATCACAACACCCCCAACAGCCCTTTTAAGGGCTACCAAATATCTCGAAAAGTTTCAACTTTTCAAATTGTCATTGTGTATATTTTATCTTAAGATAAAATAAAAGTTCAAAAATACATTTTTGTTTTTAAATCCCTTACCAGAAAAAACATTTGAAAACATGTATTTACACTAGGTTGTGCCCCCACAACTTTTCATAGAATAACGTTCAGTTATTTCATTGGTCAAGCTTAATTCTGAGTCAAAAGTAGGTCAATCCGACCTATCGGTATAAATAGCAGAACGTCATTTCATTCCATACACTTTTCGATATCAGAATGGAATTATGCAGAGGCGTGTTAAAAGTCTCCATTGATTTAATTGACGTTGGCCGTAGACTGTATAATATATTTACTGAATTATACGTTAATCGGAGACTACCTCGGGAAATTGATACAATTCGTTATCCAGATGGGATGTATTTAGTCAGAGTGATGATAGCAAAAGCTACTTATGAGTTCTGTCTCCTTGCAGTTCTCATAGGTACTTCTTTAGGGAATTGGTATGTCAATGCCACTCGACTTTAACACCCCGAAAAACAAAAAAAGGCCCTTTTTAGGGCCACACCACATACTTAGAAAGTTCAACTTTTTCAAATTTGTCATTGAAAAACGACTAAGTCCAACAACAGAAAAGACCTAAAAACGACTAAGTCCACGGTCTATCCTATCAAGGAGTGTATTTCATCTCCTAGGAGGGTAGAATAGGGCATGTACTGGTCGATGCCCTATTCTACCCTCCTTGGACATGCCCTATTCTACCCTCCCTTGGAGATGAAATACCCTCCAAAGGAGGGTAGAATAGGGCATTCAAAAAACAACAGAGTTATTTAAATGCCCCATCTCCCCTTCATACCTTTACTCTTTAAATCCCTTTTATAAGGAGGGTAGAATAGGGCATGCCCTATTCTACCCTCCTTTGGAGACGAAATACCCTCCTTTACTACTTGTATACTGCAATAAATTCGGGATTTGTGTACAGTTTTGAAAAACATCTTCATGAAAGAAGAAAGTGCTCATATTTTGACAGTGTTTTCTTCTAACAGAAAAGTTATATCTTCATTTATAATCATCGAGTCATTCAACACTTTACCGTATGCAGATGACTTTTAACGCATATGCTGCAGATAACTTTAGAAAAAAAAACGTATAGATATTTCTTTTTTATCCACAAAGTTTTCTTCTTACATACACTATATCTTCATTTATAGACATTGGGTCATTTAACCTCACGCAAATGACGTTTGATGAAAATATTTAAAACATCGCGAAAGGCGAAATTGCTTATTTTGAACATAAGAAAAATGCACATAGTGAGAAAATTCGGTACCATGGGTATCATTCATGTTCTAGGATGACTTAAACGAACGACAAATCTTTAGTCGGTCATGTTCAGAAGATTACACCTTTTGAAATTTAAGTTTTTTAGTCTAAGAGTAAGACGCCGTTTACCTTTTGCAGAGCATTTCTGTTGAATTGTCGGTATACAAATAACATAATAAAGTGTGAGGATCGTATGTGTGAAATTTCAACAAACTAATTCAACCTGAAAAAAATAAGCCCAATGATTGGACAACAATCTGGCATACTAATCCAAGGCTAATGAGTTATTGCAAGTACCCGACCTTATTGAATTTAATGCGATAGATCAAATATCAAGGTCACTAGTGGCGTTGAAAAAACAGACGATATTTCAAGCTATGCTCTTTAAACTTGGTTGTCTGATAGTTCATAGTCAGTATGTGACACATGTTGATTTATGGATAATTGGGTCGTGGGTAAAATGGATTATGCCGTTGATAAGGTTCTCAGAGAAACACCATTGTTGTTGTCGACCATATGCACATCCAGTCTTTGTACTCTTATATGAGGATTGGATGTGGCAATTTTAAAAACCAGCTGCCGATGGCATAACAAGCTAGGCTCGTTACGCAGCAATGTAGTTTTGTCAGACAACTGCATATAGTGAACTGCATCTGTATATATATAAAGGACCGAAACTTCGAGAAAAATCCGCCGAGTCGAACATGCACTCACCTGGTGTGTTGAACTAGCTAGTGGTATACGCAACTATAAAGAAAAATATATAACACGTTCAATGACTATGACTCTCTGAAGTCAGTCGATCTGGAAGTGCCTACAATATGCACAACAAGCGTTGCAATATAGCATACATGCACACAGCTGGACAAATAGACGGCTAATAATGCTAAAACCAGTATTTCTCCCCAATAAGTGCTATTTGTACATGTGAACCTGGTTAAAATAATCGTTATTTATTTCATGCTAAACGATGAGATACTGGGTTCTATCAGTGAGATATAATCAAAATCACTCACACTGTGAGTGATATAGGTATGACGTCATTTTCCTAGTTTACGGTCATGTTATACTACACAATTTATATATATTTCTAACACTATTGAGAATTTCTCTTCTATACACAAAGAAGGATTTTAGCGTGATCTAAATGCAGTATATCACTCTAAATTTTCGGAACTATTTTTAGCTGTTGAAATCCCCTCCCGAGTATTTTTCATACAACGTTTCTCAGAGCGCATGCGTTACTACGTTGGGCTTGACATTTTATGAATGAAGTCACGAGATTTTGTTGTAAATGCCGTTTGGAAATTTGAATTGTAACGGTGACGTAACTGTTTTAAATGACGTGCTTTACCAACATTTTTGGCGCGGTCGAAAACGTTGTGTTAGAACGAGACAGTAACAAATTGCCCATGATGAGTTAAATACAATTGAAAAAGGTATAATAAAAATAAAATGTTCATAGACTGTTAATAAAACTTATTTCAAAATGTTTTGTTATTTGAAAAAATCGAATATTTCCAAAACAAATACAATGGGGAGTAAAGATAGAATAGTCTACACGTGATTTTATCAAGGAAAACAACGTCATGTCAAAACCTAGTTCCCCCTTAATTTATATCCCTTTAAGTTATAAACAATTGCTAGAATTGAAATAGATCTCATTTTGAGTGATAAACCGGCTTTTATATCACGATGTGTCGTTCAGGAGTGTATAAATTAATCACTCAGGCCATTCGGCCTTCGTGATTAATTACTATACACCTGAACTCCCAATCGTGATATACGAGCCGGTATATCACTCAAAATGAGATATATTTCCTAAGTATATCACTCTAAACTTCCGGAACTATTTTTGGCTGTTGAAATTCCCTGCAGCGTATGCGTTACTACACCGGGCTTGACATTTTATGAATGAAGTCACAAGCTTTTATTGTAAATACTGTTTGGAAATGGAATTAGAACGGTGAGGTAATTGTTTTAAATGACGTCATGACCGTGCATGACCAACATTTCAGACGCGCGTGCCATGTAACATCATACTGTTAACCGGTCAAAAACATTGTGTTAGTACGAGACACATTGCCCATGATGAGTATATTGAAATTTGAAAAAGGTATAATAGAAATAAAATGTTCATAGACTGTTATACAACTGACCTCAAAATGATTTGTAAGTTGAAAAAATCCGTGAATTATTCCAAAACAAATACAATGGGGAGTAAAGATAGAATAGCCTACACTTGATTTCATCACGAAAAGCAACGTCATGTCAAAACATAGGTCCATCCTAAGTTGTATCCCTTTAAGTTATAAAAAAGTCTTTCAAGTGTGTATTATATAAATATCACATTCCTGTGAGGGCGCTATTAACAATTGTCAACTTGAGAAAAATAATGTTGACCAAGGCAACGCCGAATTCAACATTATTTTTCGAAGGTTTACACTTTTTAATAACGCCCTAACAGGAATGTGATATTTATTTTATTATACCGAAATACTATTTAGGAAGTTTAAAACGCGTATTTTGCGGCTTTATTTTTGCAGAACCGTGCGCGCATCAAAGTTGCGTATGTGATATTATTTTGCCGGTCACTATTACCGGGCACTATTAAAAATTAGTGACTGATCGGGAATGGGGAATTTACATAGAGAATTTTAACTGAGGTATACATAATAAAAATAAATAACTCATGCCATTCGACCTTCGTGATTAACAACTACACACCTGAACTCCAAATCGTGATATAAGAGCCGGTATATCACTCAAAATTAAATATTTGTTCCTAAATTTAAATTTTAACAACAAATCTTATAAATATAATTATTATTATATCGGCTTCTTTCTTTTCTCTTTTTATATTCTATTTTGTACTAGTTTGTCATATTCTATTATTTTATCTTATATTCTATTCGATTCTGTTCTATTTAATCATATTCTATTATTGTCTATTATATCCTGTTCTATTCTGTTATGTTCTATTTTATTATATTACGCGTTTATTCTATTGCTGTATGTAATAATCTTATAATTTACAAAATAAATGACATTATTTCGTTGATTTGTATTATAGCGTGACGTTTACGTTTATCCCCATAAAATAGCTTATTATTTAATTGTTTGATCTTGTGTTTAGCATGTGATGAATTCGTTTCAGCTCCGCTACGGGGTAGCGTAAAAAAACGTATATATCACAGAATTTGGGAAGAATTCGTACAAATTCCTCACAACATGTGAACAATTCGCACGTATTCCTCACAACATGTGACGAATACGTTTGTGTGAAAAATAGGGCTCAACATAGCTGTTATAAATCTTAATGGAAGAAAAGACACAAACATATTTTTTCCCCTCGAGAACGCATTGAACGCTTTCCTAAAAGTAAACTTGAAATATTCTGTGTGCCATTTCTTTTACTACAGACAACACTAACCTATGATATATCAGGTAAAGGCTTTAGAGAAAGTTTATCATTTAAATTTTATAAAATTATAGGTAGTCTTTTCTTGTGCCACAACCAAATATAATGCAAGATCCTGCAGACTATATTACGATATTTCATATCACTAATATCAAGTGTTACAGATAAGCTTCAGTTTCCCTGGTAACGTATTAGAAAACCCGATTAACATACATGATTCCGTTTCTTTGATTTTAACCCATTTCCTCAGAAAACAGATTATGCCAATTCCGAAATTGTGAGGGAAAGCGGTGGCTTGTTAAGATATTTATGTGAGAGTAGATGAGCAGTGTATAAAGCTTCACGTACTTATAACACTTGTTTTAAACTACATTCACATCCATTATTGCGAGGGTTCCAAATGGATATTGATGTATAGAAGTTCAATGAAACATTATATGACTAATTGGCGAACAGTACAGAACCAATTCTGACCTCTTGGATGCGCTAGCTGATCTGGAACTTCACCAGTATCATATACCTAACGTTGTTTCGCAAAAAATCGCTCAAATTTATTTGAACTGTGCCCGGCGATTTGGGATGTTACATACAAGACTGTGCATATGCAAAGGCTCACCAATCTCCACTCTCTCTAAACAGATGCAATAACACCCGAGATTATCAGACAAGTTACAATTATTATATGACGGTTGAAACACGTAGATAGATGGATTTGTCATTTTTTCATGAATGAATGACGTTAGAATTAAATGCATCTTTTAATCGTGGGACAGAAGGTCGTTTAATGATTGAAGTGATGAGCTTAATTAATGAAAGCAGCTCTTTTACGGATTATCGGGGATATAGTTAACTGTTTTCATAACATTGCATAGGTATCACGGCCGTTAATTTCGGACCAATTTCCTCCCCAGCCTATTCAGAAATGGTATAATCGAAGTATTTTGCCATAAAATGAGAGCCTGCAGAATTTTAATTAAGTCAGGGATTAGTTTTATTTCAGAAACTTCAAAAGCTAGATGTACTTCCATTCCCGCCCTATTAGTGACAGCACTCGTTTCCATATGTTCAATTTACAGTCTACCTATTTTCGAAAGTAATGACCCGACTGATATATGCAGACTTCTGTGGTTAATTAATATTCACTGTGTATTGCACTTGCAACTAGCAGCGCTTGCATTTGACTTAATATCGGGAACTGGATTTTTAAGAACTGGCAACCGGTAGAAAAGTAAAAGTTGGATCCCCCGTTGTTGAGGCATGACCACAAAAAAATAAATTTCACGAAACTTGGTTTAATTTTATTTATTAATATCACTGAAAGTTAATGTTATCACAATTTACAAAATCATTTAATGAGAATGCAACACTGTCCTAAAACCCGATCCCTAGCATATAGAGGATAATTGTTTGTTTCAGTGTATTATCAACATTTCTTTTATCGAGTAAAAACCAAAGGGTTATATCTTCAAGAGTGGCAAAGCCACGAGTGAAAATATGACCCTTTACTTTTAATGAGATGAAAGTAATTTAGATAATACACTTAAACAAACAATTATTCTATTTATTTAATGCTTTAGATGATTTGTCTGCAAGTGCTGAGGTGTTAAAAGTCACATACCGTATACGAACTTATCAATTAATTCCCCTGTATGGAGCCCCAGTCGTAATTCATTCTCTGTATGTAGCCCCAGTCGAATAACAAGATGTTGGCGTAATGGGCTCGATATATAAGGAGATATTTTAAAGTATAACTCTTTGGTTTAACATCTAACGGGTAATATTGGTGCAAACTCATGTTCCTTTTTTAAAAATATATTTTGAGTCACAAACTATAGCTTAGATCGTATTCCGGGTGAGCCATATCTACGGAACTCTTTCTTCGGTTATTTATGCGGATGAAGTTCATCCGCCCCTAGATGAATTGTTAGGAAGGTCTCGCTAAAAGAACCTGTGTTCTTACGAGATGGCTATATATGTACTGAGGATGAAAACAGGCGACGTACATTATGGCTACATAATAAGAATATGCTTACTCTAAAACTATATTCTTATGATAACATAACATCTGATTTATTCGATGTCTGTTAATCGTAACGTTCTTATATTTGTTTATATTTTGCCTGCAAACATAACGCAAAAAGGACAATGTGTAAACATGAAAAACTAGTTTCATTCCCATGTTCCTCCCTTGTAAACCTGATTTGAACTCTCCTGATTATAGCCATACAAGCACGATTATCCACAATAGCTATTAATATCAAAATCATTCGAGCTAGAGAAAGATATTGCATTATTCTATCTAAAAAACAATAGATCTACAGTAAAGTACAGGTTCTTGCTTACGTGTAGAAAAAATTGCCGATTTAAGTATTCTTTCAATGACATCACTGGTAAAGGGAAGAAGTAAAGCTCGCCAATTTACGTACTTTCAATCATATGTTGTTTCCCTTTTTCTTAACAAGTGATATATATATTTATTATTCGTACATTTTGTTTTTAGATCTGACAGTTACTAATGGGTTTCCTTGGGGTCAGATAATCATTCTAATACACAGTGACACTATAAGATTTTAAAATCACTGCAACTATTACTTTAATATTAAGAGTAGGCCTAATGGGCCTATTCAATGTGTTATCACAGATTTAGATGCACAAATCATCGTTTTTGTATCGTTAAGTCGAGTTGTTACTCGTTTTCAGACTCTTTTTTGTTTCCATAAATTGTGTCAACAACATGTGGAAAAAAGTAGTTCCGTCAATTGAAAAGTCTTAATCTCACCGGTGAGATTATAGGGTTATAATTCACTGACAATGGGTAAGCATAAAAGACATACACCGTTCTTTTAAAAATTAAACTATAGGAAATTCACGATTTATGTTTACATGTACGTTTACTGCATTAGCCAAGGAAATAGGACAGCAAACAATATATTTTACTCTAACTCTTGATGCAATAACAATGTCGTAAAAGTAAAAACGATTAAGACAATTCTGTTTTCTGTGATGTTTATCACAGTCCCGCACTTTATAACAAGTGTGTTTATTTTGCATTTAAGGGACTGTCCCTCAAATTTTGATCTAAATACTAAAAATGCTCACATTATTAGACTAGTTGTATATTCAAATAGGTATTGGTTTATGCTTAGTTTTGTATTTAATACAGGAAGAAAACAGTGTTAATTTTATTCGTGAGCGATCATTCACCAGATAATCCGACATTAATCACAAAATCACCCGGCGTCATTGAACAGATAACCCGAAATCATTTATACATTAATCCGGTATCGTTCACCAAATCGCCTGGCATCTTTCATCTGATCCTTCACCAGATCACCAGTCATCTTTCACATAATCAACCGGCCTCATTCACCGAATCATCCTGTATCATTCACCGAATCATCCGGTACCATTCACCAGATCACCCGGAAGCATTTACCAAATCACCAAGAATCATTCATCAGATCAGAGGACATCATTTAACCGATAACACGGACACAATCTCCAGATCACCCTGCGCATCATTCACCAGATCATCCAGTATTTTTCACCGAGTCACCCGGTTCCATTCGCCAGATCACCCGCTATCTTTTATCAGATCACCCGGTAACATTCAACAGAACACCAGGCATCATTTACTAGATCACGCGGTATCCTTCTACGGATCACTTGGCATCATTCACCAGATAACCTGGCATCATTCGCCAGATCACCCGGTATCATTCACCATATCACCCGGCATCATTCACCAGATCACCCGATTAATATCACCAGTTAACACGGCATCATTCACCAGATAACCCGGCATCATTCACCAGATAACGCGGCATCATTCACCAGATAACCTGGAATCATTCATCATATACATGTAACCCGGCATCATTCACCAGATCACCCGGCATCATTCACCAGACCACTCGGCATCATTTACCAGATCATCCGGTTTCATTCACTGAATCAACCAGCATCATTCACCAGATAACCCAGCATAATTGAGTAGATCACTCGTTTTCTTTCACCAAATCAACCGGCATCATTCACCGAATCATCCGGTATCATTCACCAGAACTCCCGGTAGCATTTACCAAATCACCAATAAGCATTCATCAGATCAGAGGACATCATTCACCAGATAACACGGACTCAATCTACAGATCACCCTGCTCATCATTCAACTGATCATCCAGTATATGTCACCGAATCACCCGGTATCATTCACCAGATCACCCGCTATTATTAATCAGATCACCCGGTATCATTAACCAGAACATTCACCGGATCAGCCGGCATCATTCACCGAATCACCCGACATCATTTACCAGATAACCTGGCATCATTTACCAGAGAACCCGGTATCATTTACCAGAGAACCCGGTATCATTCATAAGATCATCCGGAATCATTCACCAGATCACCCAGTATCATTCACAAGATCACCCAGCATCATTCACCAGATCACCCGGTATCATTAACAAGATCACCCGGTATCATTCACAAGAACAACCGGCATCATTCACCAGATCACCCGGCATCATTCACCAACAAACAGGCATCATTCACCAGATCACCCGGTATCATTCACAAGATCACAGGCATCATTCACCAGATCACCCGGCATCATTCACAAGATAACCCAGTATCATTCACCAGATCGCCCAGCATCATTCACCAGATCGCCCAGCATCATTCACCAGATCGCCCAGCATCATTCACCAGATCACCCGGCATCATTCACAAGATAAACCGGTATCATTCACCAGATCACCCGGCATCATTCACCAGATCACCCGGAATATATAACCAGTTAACACGGCATCATATTTCAGATAACCTGGAATCATTCACTAGGCATCATGTACTTTGAACAAAGATATTACTATTATATTGCTTTATTGGTATTTAAAAGCAAACATAACCTTACACCAAGTTACATTTGTAACCTTGTGTCCTTTGCAAACAACGAACATTACAATTTACGTTCTGCTAGTAAAAATAATTTGAATGTCATGAAATTTAAAACAAATAACTTGAAAACAAGCTTTACCCATAGCAGTGCTAAAATCTGGAACAGTCTGCCTTCAAATATTAAGAATATTACTAAGTTACAAACTTTTAAATACCAGTGTAAAAAGAACTTACTTAACATATCAAAGTTATAAGAAAAGTATTTACAACATTGTTCTCATTTGTTTCAATTTATATATGCTTATGGATACATATATGTTCTGTATGAATGCTGAAATGTGTGATATAATGTTGTTTTTAAAATCTATATTTACTATTTACTTTAACATGATGGTGCTTGTCGTATAATTGAATGAATGATTTGTTAAAAATGTGTTTTGTTACAGAAGACCACATTGTAAATATGACTTTTTACATTTGTTAATTTGTATAAAATGCATAATGTGTTATCTTCTTAAAATAAAGAATTTATTATTACTAGATCACCGGTATCATTTACCGGATCAGCCGGCATCATTTACCAGATTACCCGGTAGCATTCATCTGACTACCAGGCATCACTTACAAGATCATCCGGCATCAATCACTAGATAACACGGCATCATTCACCTGAACACCCGGCATCATTCACCAAATAAAACAGAATCAATCACAATACCACCCAGTATCATTCACCTAATCAATAACCCCGCAAATTTCACCGGATCCCTTGGGTTCAATCACCCAATCTACATGCATCTTACACCAGATCATCCAATATCTTTCACAAAATCATCCGGCATCATTCACCCGATCACACGCTAGAATTTATTGGATCACCCGGTATCATTCACAAGATAACCAGGCATTATTCACCAGATCAGCCGGCATCATTCACCAGATAACCCGGTATCATTCACCAGATCACTCAGCATTATTCACCAGATAACCCGGTATCATTCACCAGATCAAGGTGCTCATCATTCACAAGATCACCCGGCATCATTCACCAGATAACCTGGTATCATTCACCAGATATCCCGGTATCATTCACCAGATAACCCGGTATCATTCACCAGATAACCCGATATCAATCACCAGATCAACCGGCACCATTCACCAGATCACCCGGCATCATTCACCAGATAACCCGATATCATTCACCAGATAACCCGATATCATTCACCAGATCACCCGGCATCATTCACCAGATAACCCGACATCATTCACCAAATCACCCAGTATCATTCACCAGATCACCCGGTATCATTCACCAGATCACCCGGCATCATTCACCAGATCACCCGGTTTCATTCACCAGATCACCCGGCACCATTCACCAGATCACCCGGTATCATTCACTAGATCACCCGGTATCATTCACCAGATCACCCGGCATCATTCACAAGATCACCCGGCATCATTCACAAGATGACCTGGCATCATTCACCAGATCACCCGGCATCATTCACCAAATCACCCGGTATCATTCACCAGATCACCCGGTATCATTCACCAGATCACCCGGCATCATTCTCCAGATCACCCGGTTTCATTCACCAGATCACCCGGCACCATTCACCAGATCACCCGGTATCATTCACTAGATCACCCGGTATCATTCACCAGATCACCCGGCATCATTCACAAGATCACCTGGCATCATTCACCAGATCACCCGGTTTCATTTACAAGATCACCAGGCATCATTCACCAGATCACCCGGCATCATTCACCAGATAACCATGCTCATCATTCACCAGATCACCTGGTATCATTCACCAGATCACCAGGCATCATTCACCAGATCACCCGGCATCATTTACCAGATAACCCGGCATCATTCACCAGATCACCAGGCATCATTCACCAGATCACCCGGCATCATTCACCAGATCACCCGGCATCATTCACCAGATCACCAGGCATCATTCACCAGATCACCCGGCATCATTCACCAGATCACCGGCATCATTTACCAGATAACCCGGCATCATTTACCAGATAACCCGGCATCATTTACCAGATCACCCGGCATCATTTACCAGATAACCCGGCATCATTTACCAGATAACCCTGCATCATTCACCAGATCACCCGGCATCATTCACCAGATTACCAGGCATCATTCACCAGATCACCAGGCATCATTCACCAGATAACCAGGCATCATTCACCAGATCACCCGGCATCATTCACCAGGCATCATTCACCAGATCACCCGGCATCATTCACCAGATCACCAGGCATCAATCACCAGATCACCATGCTCATCATTCACCAGATAACCAGGCATCATTCACCATATCACCCGGTATCATTCACCAGATAACCCGGCCTCATTCACCAGATCACTCGGTTTCATTCACAATATCACCAGGCATCATTCACCAGATCACCCGGTATCATTCACCAAATCACCCGGTATCATTCACCAGATCACCGGGCATCATTCACCAGATCACCTGGCATCATTTCTCAAATCACACGGCACTCACGAAACTGGTTTTGGTTATAAGCATCACCAAGATGTTTAAAATATGCTTGAACGACTAGATGGCAACTACAGACGATCCTGAAAATTACTGAGTTCTATTATTCTTTTTTGTTTGGGGATCATTTTAATTTGAAAATTTACATGTTGTGACCTTTCAAATTTGTATCGGACATACCGATGTTGGCATTTATGTTATTTAACAGTTTGTGCTGTTTTCACAAAGCGCTTCCATCTTGTCTATGAATGGCGTAGACAAGAAAATAATTAAATTATTTCGCAATTGTTGTGGAGTAACTGCAGATTACAATTTGTGTTTTGTTTCTATTAGAAATAATCATTACACTGTATAGTTAATGTAAACTAGCAAAGTTTCTTCATTTTAAAAAATGATACCCAACAAATAGACCACATGCCATACTTTTTATCATTAATACATTATACAGTTAATATGCAATTATTTATTTCCGTAATGAAGAGTTGTGTGCTATGTTTTGTTATAGAAAAATAATATTGCTTGTGTCTTTACCTTGTTAAATTACATAGGCCAAGAAAGAAAGCAGCCAGTGAGTCTTCATCTCTGTGTTGTATTCTGACGTAACAAAGAAATAATTTATAAAATTTCACAAATCGACATGATCTCAAAAGATATATATACTTAAAATAATATATTTTCATAAAAAGACCTGAAACCTTTAACTAAATATTAAAATAAACATTTATTAAAAAGCAACATGTGCACATATGTCAGATTAAATAGGCTAATATTTTAAAATAGCAATGTGTACAGATTGTTTCGACAAATTGCCACTGTCTATATAACATAGTAGTTTTGCTACGAACAACGCATTATTGTTCATTACTTTTCAGTTTAAAATTGTGTTTTCTGTTCCCTGATTTGTGTGTTGGTAGAAGTGGTTTCCCGTCTAGACGAGCATAATTGCGGGGATAGCATAACTACTGAGGGAATGCCGTATGAAAACGACAACAAACACCATTCAAGAAAATAGATTGTTTCATACCTTTTCTTACATGAAATTTGACCTATTAACATGATCTCCTTGTGTATACATATGTATATATGCGTGCACTATGAATATGGTTGGTATTGTTAAAATGAGGGGCAGAAAGAGGGAACATCTATGCAAATGAATACCATTATTGGATAGAGATGAAACGTTTGTGGTAAAAGGAGAACTTGCTCTTTATGATGAGTCAGAATGCGTCTGCAAGCGGGAAATGGTTATTTAATACATTTCCCCGTAATTAAACGTTAACGTAAAGTTTATTCGTGGTTATGATTGTGATTTGCCTTGATTCACGACACATGTGTCATTCCTTGCACCAAGCACTTAGTTAACCTAAAATTAAACGAGTCGACCAAATACCGTAGGGATTAAATGAAGTGAAGCGTTGTATATTCCAAAAGTAGTTAAGATCGGTACTTAAAAATCTTCTTGTCGGTTATAAAACCTCTTGTTATACCAATATTTGATTCCTGTGATGTAGCTCGTGTCTGTCTCTAAGGAATACGGGGCATCTTGCTGGATTTGTGTTGTCTGCTGCTATACGTTTGAGACATGAATTGATAAACCGTAAATTAACTCGTTGTACGACAGTTGCAACATCTGAAGATCCAGACAAGACCCCCGAAATGCACCCAGTGTCATATCATTCCGACTGAGAGGGCAATACGCCTTTCAAAATAGCTCCTCTGACACAGATACTTTAGCACACTGCATTTGCTTATTAAGACATATAATTGATTCCATCCGCATTAGTTATGTGACTGGGTGGAGTTGCAGACTGATCTAAATTTTGTCTTGTCGAAACGTCATGAAAAGCGTTGCCTTTGGCACGTGGTCCAAATGATATAATTTGCACACACTTTATTGCACGTTAAAGTAATGAGCGATGCGCCAGGAAAACCAACCGTAGCGTACATTTTCTATCATGGAGGTCAATTCACGTACCTACGTGTTTTGTGGCCTTTACACACCATGACTCTAGACAACAGTCTTACAAAGCAACTGGCTGCCCTTTCACATACGCTGTTAGCTCTTTCATAGAACACGAAGGACGCTTGTCGCTTTGAATTTTGTCAAACTCACAACTGCTTTGATTGATAGTTTGCACTACTACCGATGTATCACCGGGGCTTGGTTTATTATGTATTATACAGTAACTAATGACTATAAATGCCATATTGTGTATTCGTCTAGAAAAGCAAGTGTTCTATTTCGATCTGATCGTATACGGTTTAAACAAGATCATGATGTTAACGGTATTTAAGAGCCCTGCCTATCCTCCCTCAACTCTAGTACTACTCTTAAATAACCCAGCACGTAGATATATGCCAACACCATCTTTACTAGTGGGAATTAAACGACATTGCTAGAGCTTCAGATCCGTAGTATGATTGTCTAGGGTTATAATTAAATTATACTGCATATTGAATTTGTATCAGTCGACAGTACATGTATATTTAATTTGGTGCGAGAACGTAGATGTCTTTACTTAGTGCACACTACCCACCGGCTAAGATACATATACTTGTAGCAAGAACGTGCAAGCCAATATGTTAACAAGACGAGATACAGAGTGTGGGTCTTTTAAAGTGATGGCTTTAGTAATGTATCGCAAGGTTCAGATTCCCAGCTTTTAGTTCGAGTTTCAATAATTATTTTTCTCTTATAATAGTTCACAAAAATGTAACAAAATTTACGATTGTATGTTACAATTGTGTTCGCTCTGCCTTTTAAGGAATAAGACCGAGTTGACCCGATTCATGACAGTGTACACTAAAAGGACAAGACTAGAAAATTACTCTTAGTCTCCAGACCTTTCATATATATATCGATAAATCGACTTTACACAACATTTTCATTGGCATTCACTAGATCACTCAGGATACGAGCGTCTGTGATTGTTACCTACATGTTTAGATTGAATAGTGATTACAAATACAGTTATATACAACATTCATACCGTTTAAGTAATTGGTAAGAATCGAGCGTGGATGGAATCCGGGTCTCCCGCTCTCGTAACAGACGTTTAACCACACCACTGAGTCGAGTGAATCAATAACTCGACATGTCAGAGCTCTTGGAATACTTACAACAGCGTTTTTATGACAAATGTAGAGATCGGCCTGTAAATTCATCTTACTTGATCCTAATGTGTCCATGGTCGTAGACTCGAACAATGACTCGGCCACTCATCCTGTTCGATGAATGATGAAAGTGAACGTGTCCAACGTCATTCTACTTCCACCAGTCGGCTAATCAAATTAGTATATCTGGCTAGGTAACCAGTTGACAGAAATGAATGTTGTCTGGAGTACTGGTGCAAAGAAAGTCAAGAACTGAATGTCGTGACATAACTGAAATACCGATGAAAACGGTTTTAACCTTAACTCATTTCTATAATTATTCCAAATATTCCCGGAGCCCTCGTCTTGTATAGGCATTGTTATCCACATATAAGGCTATGACGAACTTGAAACCATTCCAAAAGTACAGAGACAGCAAATACTGTATAAGCTTAAATATTAAACAATACATTAGACCGAATTCGTATATGTCGACAGCAGATTTAATTTCAAGAAGAGTGACGCCATGTTGTATATTAAAGTTACCAAATATAGGCGTTTCGCGGAATTTTCTTGCACGGTTTAGACCTACTGTACGATTTAGGTCATTACTGGTCTTCCTTAGGAGTTTAATGTGGAAAGAAATCTACCAAAAAACTCCGAGATCAGCATAATAGTCTAAGATACGTTATACACTTGTAGTTTTATTGTACTACTTTTTGTATATATCGACAGAAAAAGTAATTCCAGTATAATATTAAATCGTTCTGGGTTTCTACAAACTTCTTATTCGGTTTAACGTGTTTTACATTCTTTTCAACAGTATTTCAGTTATAGCACGGGGTGACTCCTCAGTACTTGATTAAAACCTGGAACATCCGGTTTCAAATAAGTCAAGCTAACCTTCGGACGTTCAGAGGCACGCTAATGAATGACTGAATAATATGAGCCTTCTCGCGAGAAAACCAACATTATAGACCTCTGCGTAATGTATCGACCCAGCTCAGCCTGCGCAGTACATGCATACTGATCCGGGCCGACACATTCCGTCTCTGGGTGATAGAGGGATAGAGTAATGATTCCTGAAACAGAACATGCAGAGGAGGCGAAAAGAGTTCGTCCGGGTAAGACTGTGCGGCATGCTTAGCCTGATCCGCGTGTATACTTTACGCCGAGTCCACAATGTTGGTTTTCTCGCGGGACGACTCATATGAAGATATCCGGATTAAACTCGTAGCTGATATGAATCTGAATGGAAGAAAACATATCAACAGATCGATTGATGCTAAACCTTTCAATGATGCAGACAAATTTTGAAAACAGAATAAGCAATTTCTTCTTTTATCAAAATGTATTAATTGCTTTCCTAAAAGTAAACTTGAAATATTCTATGTGCCATTCCCTGTACTAAAGACAACACTAAACTATGATATATCAGGTAAAGGCTTTAGAAGAGGTTGATCATTTATGAAAGCACAAGTAGTTATTTCTTGTGCTGCTATAGTGAGATGGTAGCCGGTGGCTTGTAAAGAGATTGATGTGAGAGTAGATGAGCGGTGTATAAAGCTTCACGTACGTGTTACACGTCTTTAAAACCACATTCACATGCATAAATGAGAGTGTTCCAAATCAATGCTGCATTATATGACTAAATGGCGAAAAGTAAAGAGCCAATTCTGAACTCTTGAATTGCGCTGGCTGATATGGATTTTCACATATATCATATACCTTACGTTGTTTCGCAGATAATCGCTCAAATTTATTTGCACTGTGCCTGGCGATTTGGGATGTTACATACAAGACTGTGCGTAAACATAGGCTCACCAGTCTTCGCTCTCTCTAAACAGATGCAATAACACCCGAAATTATCAGACAAGTTACATTTATTATACGGGTGGTTGAAACACGTAGATAGATGGATTTGTCATTGTTTTATGAATGTCACAATCGTCGAAAATTACGTTAGAATTAAACTGATTCTTTTGAAGTGCTGAGCCTAAATTAATGAATGCAGCTCCTTTACAGATTATCGCCGAAATAGTTTACCGTTTCTATAACATTTCCTGAGTGTCACGGCCATACATTTCGGATCAATTTCCTCCCCAGACTATTCAGAATTGTCAATCGAAGTATTTTGCCATAGAATGTGCGCCTGCAGTATTTTGATTAAGTCAGGGATTAGTTTTAGTTCAGAAACTTCAAAAGCGAGATGTACTTTCATTCCCGCCCTATTAGTGAAAGCGCTCGTTTCTATATGTTCAATTCATAGTCTACCTTTTTTCGAAATCAATGGCCCGACAAATATATGCAGTCGTCTTCGGTTAAGTTCGTGTTACTCGGTACAATATGACAACTCTACACTGTAAATGTAAGAAAATGTATGAAACAATATGTTTGTTTGAACGGTGTTTGTCGTCGCTTTCATCAATAGCTCAGTCATATTACGGCATTTCCTGAGTAACTAACTGTAAATCCTAACACCGGACGATCAGTAGTTATGCTATCCCCGCAGTTATGTTCGTCAAAGGGGAAATCTACTTCTACCAGTTATAAAGTTTTTGGTATGACCAACTGGACCGCCACGGGAACGGGAATAGAGTCTTGGTCTCCCAACCTGAGATGGACACTTAAACACCCCCACATACACTGGACCGTCACGGGAACGGGAATATAGTCTGTTTTTCCCAACCTGAGATAGACACTTTAACACCACCACATACACATACACTGGACCGCCACGGGAACGGGAATAGAGTCTGTGTCTCCAAACCTGAGATGGATGCTTTAACACCCCCACATACAGATACACTGGACCGCCACGGGAACGGGAATAGAGTCTGTGTCTCCAAACCTGAGATGGATGCTTTAACATTCACACATACACATACACTGGACCGCCACGGGAACAGGAATAGAGTCTTGATTTCCCAACCTGAGATGAACACTTTATCACCCCCATATACACATACACTGGACCGCCACGGGAACGGGAATAGAGTCTGCGTCTCCAAACCTGAGATGGACACTTTAACTCCCCCACATACACATACACTGGACCGCCATTGGAAAGGGAATATAGTCTTGGAATCCTAATATAATATGGATACTTTAACATCCCAACATACACATACACTGGACCGCCACGGGAACGGGAATAGAGTCTGGGAATCCTAACCTGAAATGGACACTTTAACTCCGCCACATACACATACACTGGACCGCCACGGGAACGGAAATAGAGTCTGGATCTCCAAACCTGAGATGGACACTGTAACAGCCCAACACACACATACAGTGGACCGCCACTGGAAAGGGAATACAGTCTAGGTCTCAAATCTAAGATGAACATTTTCACTGCCCAACACACACATACAGTGGACCGCCACGGGAAAGGGAATAGAGTCTGGTTCTCAAATCTAAGATGGACCCTTTAACCGCCCAACAGACACATACAGTGGACCGCCACGGGAAAGGGAATAGAGTCTGGGTCTCAAATCTAAGATGGACCCTTTAACCGCCCAACACACACATACAGTGGACCGCCACGGGAAAGGTTATAGAGTATCAATGTCCAAACCTGAGATGGACACTTTAACTGCCCAACACACACATACACTGTACCACCAAGGGATAGGGAATACAGTCTCAGTCTCCCAACCTAAAATGGACACTTTAACTTCCCAACATACGTGTGCACTGGACCGCCACGGGAAAGGGAATAGAGTCTGGGTCTTCACAACCTAAAATGGACACTTTAACTTCCCAACATACACTGGATCGCTACGGGAACAGGATTAGAGTCTGAGTCTCCCAATTGGATATGGACGTTTTAACAGCCCCATCCCCCACACACTCTTGACTGCCATTCACGGGTTTTTACATGAACACCATACAAGTTGTTCTCCTGAGACCCAGCTCGTTTATATATATGGTACCAAATAACACAAATTTACATCGAATAGTAATGAACAATTGTGTGTTGTTCGTAGTACCATTACTACAATGTTTCGACGGTGGTGTTTATGTGCAGAGATAGGCAACTGTGCCCATGGATATGCTCATACCTTAGCCTGTTTAGTCTGACATATATGAACTACTATTAATAGTGATATTGCACATTTTGTTTTTTGATAAATGTTGTTTTTCCATTTTTAGTTAAATGTCAACGTATGACCAGCGTACTCGACCTATGTGTAACGTGCCTCTAGAGTAGCTCGAGCGTTTTCAGCGTATGCCTTGCGTCTGCTTTGCGTATAAACCATAGGTCAGAATACGCCCAAATATTTTAGGCATGCTTTAAAATAATATTCTGCCTTTCCGTATGCCAGCGTATGCCAGCGTATGCCAGCGTATGCCAGCGTATGCGACCGTACTTGAAACGTATAAGACCTATGTCTAACATACCGCTAGCGTATGTCAGCATATACCAGCGTATGAGTCTTATTATACTTTTCATACGCCGGTATACGCCGGTATACGCTAGTACGATACGCAATAGTGTGACAGCGCCATTACATGATATTTATGTGACACATTATAGCATCCCATATAACATAGGCTACCACATCCTCTGGTAATTATTTTGTGAAAAGAATGACTGATTGCTATTCAATTTACAAAACATTTGAAATACTGCTTTTCCTTGAGTTTCGTTTGGTTAAGGAAAAGCATGATCCTATTGCATCTACAACCATACACAAACATCTAACAAATCTTTCCACACACATATACATACATGCTTAAATTGCATCTATTCGATGTTACTTGTATGTCTCTTCGAGCAACCTGTAAATAACTAATATGTGGACTATTTACTGTTATTTCCTTATTTGTCGTACTATGTATGTATGTATTTACTCTTCATTTATAGAGGAAATAAAGAAATATCTATCTTTAAACCGCAGACATCTGCATATATCAGTCGGGTCATTACTTTCGAAATTAGGTACACTGTAAATTGAACATATGGAAACGAGCGCTGTCACTAATAGGGCGGGAATGAAAGTACATCTCGCTTTTGAAGTTTCTGAAATAAAACTAATCCCTGACTTAATTTAAATTCTGCAGGCTCTCATGCTATGGCAAAATACTTCGATTGCCAATTATGAATAGTCTGGGAAGGAAATTGATCCGAAATGTATGGCCGTGACACTCAGGAAATGTTATAACAACGGTAAATGCTATCGCCGATAATCCGTAAAAGAGCTGCTTTCATTTATTTAGGCTCAACACTTCAATCCTTACACGACCTTCTGTTCCCCGACATAAAGATTCGTTTATTGTTAACGTCTTTTTCAACACTATGACTTTCATAAAACAATGACAATTCCATCTATTTAAGTGTTTCAGCCGACCGTATTATAATAGTAACTTTTCTGACAATGAGTGTGGAGATTGGTGAGCCTCTGCATATGCACAATCTTGTATGTAACATCCCAAATCACCAGGTACAGTTCAAATACATTTGAACGGTTATCTTCGAAACAACGTTAGGTATATGCTACTGGTGAAGTTCTAGATCAGCCAGCGCATCCAAGGGGTCAGAATTTGCTCTGTATTGTTCGCCAATTAGTCATATAATGTTTCATTGAACTTCTATAAATCAGTATCCATTGGGAACCCTCACATTAATGCATGTAAATGTGGTTTAAAACAAGCGTTATAAGTACGTGATGCTTTATATACTTCTCGTCTACTCTCACATAAATCTCTTCACAAGCCACCGGCTACCCTCTCACAATTGTGGTACAAGAAATAACTATCGGCTGCTGTCTGAAAATTTTGGGAGTGGAATAAACTCAGGAAATGGGTCAAAGAAACGGAATCATGTATATTAATCGTGTTTTCTAATACGTTACCAGGGAAACTGAGACTTTTCTGTAACACTTGATATTAGTGATATGAAATATCGTAATATAGTCTGCAGCATCTTGCATTATATTTGGTTTTGGCACAAGAAATAACTACCTATAATTTCATAAATAGAGCAACTTTCTCTAAAGCCTTTACCTGGTATATCATGATGTAGTGTTTTCTGTAATTAAAGGAATGCAAGTTTACTTTTTGGAAAGCATTTAATACGTTATCGGAAAAAGGAATGCTAGTTTACTTTTACAATAGCGTTTGATACGTTCTCGGAAAAGAATAAATTTGTTGTTTTTTCAAAAGGCGTCTGCATCATTAAAAACGATAAGCATCTGAGTAGGCAAAATCGAACTATTGGTGATTTTTCTTCCATTTCAATTCATTTCAGCTATATTCGGATATCTTCACATTCCTCAAATATTCATCAGCATGCCTCTGAAGCTTATAGAAAGCCCAAACGTCCGAAGGTTAGTTTGACTTATCTGATAGCGGACGTCCAAGGTTTAAGTCTAGGACTGATATAACTGAAATACTGTTGAAAATGATGTAAAACCCGTTGAAACCAATTACAAGTTTGTATAAAGACGGAACGGTTTAAAATCAAACTGAATTATTTCTTTTGTCGACATATACAAAACATAGTACAAAGAAAACTGCAAATGCTTAACTTATCTTCGACTAGTATGTTGATCTCGGTTCGCACCAGTACTCCAGACAATATTAATTTATGTCAACTGGCTACCTAGCCAGATATTCTAATTTAATAAGTCCATTGGTGGTAGACGAATGATGTTGGACAAATTAATGTTCATCCTTCATCTAGTAGGATTAGTAACCGAGCCATTGTTAGAGTCTACGACCATTGACATATTAGGATCAAGTAACTTGAATTCGCAGGACGATATTTATCTACGTTTAATAAATACGCGATGTAGGTTTTCCTAGAGCTCTGCTCTGACTTTTCGAGTTATTGATCCACTTGACTCAGTTTGGTTGTTTAAACATCCGCTACGTAAGCGGGAGACCTAGGTTCGAGCCACGCTCGAATGTTATCAAATTACTAAAGAACGGTTTGCATTTTGTAAAAATGTGTATTTAAAATAACTTTTCAATACAAACATGTAGGGTTAAATTACCAAGCTTGCATCCCAAAGTCGACTTCTTTGTTTGAATGCGAATGACAATTTTGTGAATAGTTGATTATATTAAGAAATGAAAGGTCTGGAGACTAAGATTACAACTTCATATAGTTCTAGTCTTGTCGTTTCAGTGTAAATATTTGATGGATCGATTGGATTACCTTTTGAACTTGGAATGAGACCCTACGGATAAATAGAAAAGATCATCGATGAACGTCATTTTGGGAAATCATTAGAAAACTAAAACAAATTTACAGTGACGGGCATATTTCTTATTTAGTAAAAAGGCCAATGATACCGAGACAGGCCCTTTTATCCTTTCCCACATACAGCCAATATGCAGCACTGATGCCGGGTGAATTGGTGAATGATTGATCACAAGCATTCAATTAATTGATTAAGTAAGACCTATTTGATACTGCTTACAGTAGCATAAATGCAATGGAAATACAAAACGTCATAATTTAAGGCGAGAAGCCTATAAAACTAAGTAAACATACAACACAAAGAAACATCTTTACTTTCAGTTAATAAGTTTCGTTTCAAAGAGGAAAAGTATAAGTAACTATGTGTTCGTCGTGACTTAAAGTCAGAGATAAGCAATAAATAATACTGATATATTTTCCAAACAGTCTAATAATTTGAGCATTTTAAATAGTTACACCAAACATCGAAAGGCTATCCCATGAATGCAAATGCGCACAATTTATATAAAATGCGAGACTGTGAAAAGGGTCGAAGAAAACAGAATGTCCTTTAGGGGATTTTGTTCATTTAGCCTACTCTCTTCTTGAAAACACCGGGCGTTAATCCAGAGAACGAATGCGCACGACAACAGGTAACGACAACAGGTAACTCTGTCTACGCCTTGAAGACATTTGTATTGCATTAGGAGTTAAAGCAATATATATTGTTTCCTGTTCTCTTTCTTTTGTTAATGCAGTTCATTTAGGGTTTATTGTTAAGGTTTAATCGTTACAAATCAGATTTTTGATAATAAAAAACCCAGTTTGTATATGAGACAAAACTGACTTTCAGAAATGTTAAAGTAAGACCAATTTCCGTCAGATATATTTTCTTGTGTGACCTTCTTGTGATTATGCCTCGAAAACTCCATTGATTCTCCAACTGGATAACCCTATTCCTAATTTCGCGGACGGACTGCTTGGAAATCCGTTTCCCGATATGTAGTCAGCTGCAAGCGCTGCGAGTTGCCATGTGCAATTATCAAAATGTAAGAGTGACGCGTAAACAATCTTGAGCCAAGTATTTTATAACAGTCCAGATCATCTCTTTAAATTTGTGCTAGAGCCTTCGCCTCACGTTCTGGAAGTTGCGGGTTTAATAACCGGCCGGGTCATACCAAAATAATAGTAATGGCTAGTAGGCACCTTGGATTGTGGGGCTTGCATTGCAACTGACTTGCTGGTGTCAGGATAAATTGATCAGTAGTACTGGTACGTCTCTGTTATTTTGGCACCCTCGGGGCTTATCTGGAAATCTTGAATCGCATATGAAAGTTTCTACGTACGGTCAGTTATCCGCACACTGCAAAAGAAATAGGTTTCATAAAGAAATATTGGTTTGATAACATAAATGTCTACAGAACGTGGAACCGCAAAACCAGTTTCATTTGTCAAAGTGAACGGACACATGTGAAAAAATGTTAGGAGAAGGACTAGACATCCGAAACATGTAAATTACTTTGTAAGAAGAAGGTGTTATAACTTTTCTGCCATGAAGATATTAGGAATTGATTGGCTTTCTCGTATAACTTGAATGAGACCCACTGGACATAGTAGTAGAGTGGTCTCTCCCATTGATAGAAACTAATTATGTAGCTATGTGTTTGTATAAGGGCATACTTATACTGTCTTGCTATGGAGCTATCTTTTATAGCGACATGGTAGAGTCAACACTATTTTAGTCATATCACGCCGGCCAGTCACCTACTCGTGTGTTCTAGCTTTCTCACACCAATAATCCACACAACATACTTGCCAAGCAACTTGCTGCCTTTCCATATAGACTGTAAACGCATTGGTGAAAGACGAATGACGCTTGTCAGTGACTTTTGTCAAACGTCGGAAAGAATGTTGGCCGAGCTGGGATTCGAACTCACTACAGTTGATACGGCTAACGTGATGACTTGGACGTCATGGTGATTCAACACAAGCTTCATATCGCCTATTGGGTATGGCAGATCATTACATAGGAAAGTATTAAGTGTCAAAAATCTAGGCAATACCTGAACAAATTAAACACACATGAACGATTAAATTAAAACAGAATTTCATCTTTAAACAGTGAAAATAAATTAACCGCAGACGTCTGCATATATCAGTGGGGTCATTACTTTTGAAATTAGGTAGACTGTGAATTGAACATATGGAAACAAGCGCTGTCACTAATAGCGCGGGCATGAAAGTGAGTACGCTAATATTAGTGAGTACGCTGATAGCCAGAGCTTCAACTTACAAATGTCAGTAGACGATGTAAACAATGCATTACAAACATGTAAAAGGAACGAAGCATGTGGAAACGACGAAATCCATTATGAAAATCTTATTTTTGGCAGAAATTACCTGCCATACGTTCTAACTCATTTATTTAACGCGATGGAGTATTTAGCGTAGTATCCATTACATTAATACAGTGGAGTAATGACTACGCTTTTCAGGGAAGTTTTTAAAGACAAATTTAATCCGGATTTGTATCTCGCCGTGTCGATGTGCTCAACGATACTAAAGGTGCATGAAAAGGTTGTATTAAAGAGAATAGACTATGAATCCAAACTTAATACTATGCATTGCGGCTTCTAGAAGAACTTAAGTTGTAATTTAACATCATTTATGGTACGGAAATCAATCTACAGTGCTATTGAGAATAACTCAAAAACATAACATGCTATTTAATTTAACATCATTTATGGTACGGATATCAATTTACATTGCTATTGAGAATAACTCAAAAACATTACATGCTTTCAATTTAACATCATTTATGGTACGGGAATCAATCTACAGTGCTATTGAGAATAACTAAACAATATTACATGCTATTTAGACGTAAATAATCATAAGCTGCTTTATAAAAATTATATCTGAACGGTATAGATGTGAACTTCATCAAAATCGTTAAAAGTTTACTAACAGATATATACAGCTGTGTGCGATCGCATGCCTTAAAGTCAGACTGGTACCCAATTATGATGGGCGCAAGGCAAGGTCAAATAATATTTGCGATTATATACTTATTCTATATCATTAGACGCCAGTGAAGACCGCTTTAAGTTGAATACAAACAAATACAGTTGTCTTACTGTTGTAGACGATATGTTTTTAAATTGTTTTACCAAAAACGGCTTATGGAGACTTATGGACCTTTGTTACAGTAACTGGCTACACAATAACTTTACGTATAATCACACAAATTGTTAAGTTATAGTTTACAGACTTCAATACTTTATGCAGAAACCAAGAAAAGCAAACTGCTTTATACCCGTCATCTACCGAATGTTGGTGAAGTACGGTTTAACCAATATATTAACGGAAAAAGTGTCAAGTTCATACTTTCCCAACCCCTACCCATGGAAGAAAGCTGTTAGGCAATCTTTCAATGCTTTCATGAAAAACCAAATAATTACCACAATAGAAAACAACCAGGCTTTATATTATTTTAAACTTACACACTATGACTTTTCACCGTGCAATATATGGTATTTCAGCAGACTATATAGGAGCCATTTGAAATACTGCTATACGGTGATACATACTGTCCAAATTGTAAAGAGTCTTTGTCATGTTTAGCTACATACATACTACTATCTTGTTCTGTAAACGAACCAATACGAGAGAAGCTTTGGGTACAGCTTTTCCCTTACTCAGGAGAAACCGTTTTCAACTCATTCATTTGTATGAAACCCGACGAGCAAATACTTGAATTGTTATCTGGCTGTATGTCATTTAATCTCGATGTTTACTCTCGAGTCGCATGTTTTAAACAGTGCCTGAAATATGTACATTACTTGAGTAAAGATATTGTGTGTATGTCTATTTCTTATAGGTTTATATATCGATTAGGCCGAACAATAGTCGTGTTAGCCAGGTGATGATGTGGATGCTTAGGGTCGGGTATGATCCGAGAAGGGCTAGGTAGTTTATGTGGCTTTTTGCGCTTGCGTCGTTCAGTTGTTGTTGTGAGAACTTGTCTCTGAGGATTATCTTTACACCTTTATTTATATTAAAAGTTACAATCAAAGTAACGCTGATGGCATTGGGAGAGTCAATATTCATATGTATATATATATATGTGTGTGTGTGTGTGTGTGTATGTATATATGTGTATACATATTATTCTTTGATTTCTGTAATTACCATTATTTGCTTATACATTGTGGGCTGTGTGCATGCACGTGTTCGTGCGTGAGTTCATATGTCCGTGTATGCGGGCGTGCGAGCAAGCGGGTTTGTTTGTATGTAATTGTATATTGTAGTGTCGAAATACCACTATAAACAGTCATTAATGGCCCTGTCACACTATTGCGTATGAGAGAAACGTATTAGTCTTTGGAAATGCAGAAATTGTTTGTATACTTACCGTATTGAACCAATGAGAAGCGTATCTCTAGCGTATGTCCAGCGTATGTCTAGCGTATTTCCAGCGTGGTCTGCGTATGGCTAGCGATTGAGTAGCGTATGAACTAAACATGTCCAGCGTACCGCTATGACGTGACAAAGTGCCCATATAAGCTGCGGGCTTTCCACATTGCAGCATATAAATGGGATCCTATATATACACTTCATCAATACGCTGCCAATACGCAGGGGATACGCTTGCCATACGCCAATCACACGCTAGTTGTACGTTATGTATACGTTTCGCAATCGTCAGGCATACGTCAAGATGTTTATATACGTTGCAAATACGTCAGACATACGTTAGAAGTACGTTACTCATGCGCCATCATTACGCTAGTTGTACGGTACACCTTCATGCCAGCGTATGTCAGCGTATGCCCAGCGTACTCGACCTACGTACCTCTAGAGTAACTTGAGCGTTTTCAACGTATGCCTTGCGTCTGCTTCGTGTATAAACCATACGTCAGAATACGCACAAATAGTTTAGGCATGCTTACAAATAATATTCTGCCTCGCCATATGCCAGCGTGTGCCACCGTATGCGACCGTACTTGAAACGTATAAAACCTATGCATAACGTACCCCTAGCGTATACCAGCGTATGAGTCATATTTTTCATACGCTGGCATATGCTAGTACGATACGCAATAGTGTGACAGCGCCATTACATGATATTTATGTGACACATTCTAGCATCCCATATATAACCTCTGTTATTTTTTTTGAAAAGAATTGCTGATTGATATTCAATTTACAAAACATTTGAAATACTGCTGTTCCTTCAGTTTCGTTTCGTTAAGGATAAGCATCAATTTCCTTGCGTGCAGGTATAGTCGCGTATGATTCGTGCAATACGTAACTAACCTGCACCCGCATTATGATCCTATTGCATCCACAACCATACACAAACATCTAACAAATCCCTCCACACACATATATACACACATGCTTAAATTGCGTATCTTCGATATTACTTGTATGTCTCTTCGAGAAAACTGTAAATAACTAACATGTGGACTATTTACTGTTACTTTTCTATTTGTCGTACTATGTATGTATGTATTTACTTTTCATTTATAGAGGTAATAAAGAAATATCTATCTTTAAACCGCAGACATCTGAATATATCAGTCGGGTCATTACTTTCGAATTGAACATATGGAAACAAGCGCTGTCACTAATAGGGCGGGAATGAAATAACGCCTCGCTTTTGAAGTTTCTGAAATAAAACTAATCCCCGACTTAATTAAAATTTTGCAGGCTCTCATTCTATGGCAAAATACTTCGATTGCCAATTCCGAATAGGCTGGGGAGGAAATTGGTCCGAGATTAACGGCCGTGATACTCAGGAAATGTTATAACAACGGTAAACTATATCGCCGATAAGCCGTAAAAGAGCTGCTTTCATTAAGTTAGGCTCAACACTTCAATCCTTACACGACCTTCTGTTCCCTGATATAAAGATTTGTTTATTGTTTACGTCTTTTTCAACATTATGACATTCATAAAACAATGACAATTCCATCCATCTAAGTGTTTCTGCCGACCGAATTATAATTGTAACTTTTCTGACAATTTCGGGTCTTGTTGCTTCTGTTTAGAGAGACTGGAGATTGGTGAGCGTCTGCATATGCACTGTCTTGTATGTAAGATCCCAAATCACCAGGCACAGTTCAAATAAATTTGAACGGTTCTCTGCGAAACAACGTTATGTATATGATACTGGTGAAGTTCCAGATCAGCCAGTGCATCTAAGAGGTCAGAAGTGGTTTTGTACTGTTCGCCAATTAGTCATATAATGTTTCAATGAACTTATATAAATCAATATCCATTTGGAACCCTCGCATTAATGGATGTGAATGTTGTTTTTAACAAGTGTTATAAGTACGTGAAGCTTTATACACTGCTCATCTGGGTTAAAATCAAAGAAACGGAATCATGTATATTAATCGGGTTTTCTAATAAATACGTTACCAGGGAAACTAAGACTTATCTGTAACACTTGATATTAGTGTTATGAAATATCGTAATATAGTCTGCAGCATCTTGCATTATATTTGGTTGTGGCACAAGACTACCTATAATTTCATAAATAGAGTAACTTTCTCTAAAGCCTTTACCTGGTGTATCATGGTGAAGTGTTGTCTGTAGTAAAAGGAATGCAAGTTTACTTGATGGAAAGCATTTAATACGTTATCGGAAACAGGAATGCAAGTTTACTTTTACCATAGCGTTTAATACGTTCTCGGAAAAGAAGAAATTTCTTGTTGTGTCTTCAGAAGACGTCTGCATCATAAAGTAGGATAAGCATCTGAGTAGGCAAAATCGACCTATTGTTGATTTTATTTCCATTTCAATTCATTTCAGCTATATTCGGATATCTTCACATTCCTCAAATATTCATCAGCATACCTCTACGTTTTTAATAAATACGCGATGTAGGTTTTCGTAGAGCTCTGCTCTGACTTTTGGAGTTATTGATCCACTTGACTCGGTTGTGTGGTTTAAACATCAGCTACGTAAGCGGGAGACCTAGGTTCGAGCCACGCTTTAATGTTACCAAATTACTAAAGAACGGTTTGCATTTTTTAAAAATGTGTATTTAAAATAACTTTTCGATACAAACATGTAGGGTTAAATTACCGACGCTTGCATCCTAAAGTCGACTTTGTTTGAATGCGAATGGAAATGTTGTGAATAGTTGATTATATTAAGATATGAAAGGTCTGGAGACTAAGATTACACGATCATACAGTTCTAGTCTTGTCGTTTCAGTGTAAATATCATCATTATGGTCAACTCGGTCCATAAATAGCTGAGCGAATCCAATTGTTACTTACGATTGTAATAATTGTAACATTTATGTGAACAATTAATAAACAAAAAGAGTTAAAGCAACTCAGACTGAATGCTAGGAAGCGGAACATTGCGATTTAATTATAAAGCCAATACTTTAAATCACCAACACTCTGTAACTCTTCTTGTTACAAATATTGGTTTGCAAGTTCTTGCTACAAGTACATGTATCTTAGCATGTGGGTGGTATGTAGTTAATAAAGACAGCTCCTTTCTTTCATCAAATTGAATCTACTGTAGACAAATACAAATTCAATCTGCAATATAATTTAATTTTAACCTTAGGCAATCATACTACAGTTCTGAAGCTCTGGTAATTTTACAATGCCGTTTCCCCTGCGCATGCCCAGTCATTTATTTTTGTTGACGGTCTAAAACGTACTCTGGCAATGTCGTTTAATCTCCCCTTTTATAGATGGTGTTGGTCTATCAAGTGTGTTCCCAGGTTTTAGAGAGGGTAGGAGGGGCTTTTATATACCGTTTACATCATGAACATCTTTAACTCTTATAATATCAGATAAGAGTCGAACAATAAGTTTTCTAGACGAATTCACAGTAGGGCATTTATAGTCGTTATCTACAACTGTTTGGTACATAATTAACCGAGCCCCGGTAGTTCAGTCGGTAGCAGCGTGAACTGTCAATCTGAGGTGTTGTGAGTTCGAACCCAGAAATGGTCAACATTCTTTACGTCGTTTGACAAAATTCAATGTGACAATCGTACTGTGTCTCTTTAGAATGGACTAACTGTCTAGTTGCAAATGCACTCTCAGTTGCGTGGAAAGAATGTTGTGAATATTAATGGTGTGTAAACGCCAGGGAACACATGTGTACTGACCACCGTGATATGAGAAGTACGCTAAGGTTGGTTTTCCTGTCGCATCGCTAATTTCTTTAACGTTCAATAAAGTGTGTGCAAATTATATATTTGGACGTGTCAAAGACACTAACCTTCATGACTTTGCGACCACACAGAATTAAGATAAATCAGCCACTCCACCAAGTCACATCCACCCAGATACATAACTAATGACGATGAATTCAATTGTTTGTCTTAAACAGCAAATACATTGTTCTAGATTCTCTGTTTGAATGACAGAGAAGCTATATTAAAAGGTATATTGCCCGCTCAGTCGGAATGGCATCTCATAGGTCTTATCTAGATCTCCAGAGTTTGCAAGTGTCGAACAACGAGTTAATTTACGGTATCTGAATGCATGCCTTAATATTATAGCGGCAGACGACACAAGGCCCTTCCTTAGAGACAGACATGAAATTCGTCATTGGTACCATATATGGGTATAACAAGAGGTTTGATAGCCGACCAGACGATTAACATGTACCTACTGATCTTTACCACTTTGGTATTATAATCCCTTTCTCGTCAATCAATCCCAAGCAAATGTGTCGACTCGTTTACATTTAGGTAAACTGAGTGCTCGGTGCAAGGAATGAAAGATAAGTCGTGAAATAATTAAAAAAACATTCGTAGCTACTGTACGAATACTCTGTGCGTTCACCTTTTATCAAGGGAAGACGTATTAGTTTACCATTTCCCAATTGTTTAATTATTTTGTTCACATACAACAAATGTGTAAGCTACTTGGTCGACTCATTCATAATTAGGTAAACTGAATTTTTTTTTTTATAATCTTTATTTCCTCCAATTAAGAAGATTACATTTATAATATGAAAAAGGCAAAGCCTCATCACGAGCACAGCATCTATAATGGGTCTAACCTGTAGGTATGTGACTACCATGATAAAGCATTCTGTTTCAAGTTGTCGGAACTGAGACCGCTGTTGTACACTATTCCTACTTTATCTGTTGGTGCAAAGTCAAATCTTCAACAATTTTAACATTCAATTCATCACATGAACATAATCAATACAGAAAGGTAAAACAAACAATAGTGAAAACAAGTTTTTCCTTCAATTAGGCTTAGTGACATAGTTTCTGGGTTAAAAGCAATGTTCAAAACATCCATTCTGCCAAAGTTTCAACATGCTAACATGAAAATTACAGCTGTCAGAGTGTTAACAAGATTTTCCTTTAATTTGGTCTAATGACCTTATGTTTGACCAATATTTGAACTTGGCCTAGATATCAATAATCATCAGGCGAACATTCTTACAAAGTTTCAAGATGCTGAATCAAACCTTGAGGTCAAGCTGTTTACAAGATTTTTTCTTTGGACCTCATTGTTGTTTTTTCCAACATGACCTATATTTTAGTCTAGATTTCACCAAAACACCAATTCTGACAAAATTAAAATAAACAAAAGGACCATGATGGTCCTATATCGCTCACCTAATTTAATCAAACTTAAAAAGTTTTCAGTGTTCTTTCCCCTATATGAGTCTATGGAAAACAAGTGACCCAGGGCTATAATTTGAACAATCCTGGTAGAGGTCCACTAGATGATGCTACATACCAAATATCTTTTAGACAAGAAGATTTTTTTTCAATTTTGTTTCCCTATATGAGTCTATGTAAAACAAGTGACCCCCTGGGAAGGGGTAAATTTTGAACCCAGGGCTAACATTTGAAAAATCTAGGTAGAGGTCCACTAGATGATGCTACATACCAAATATCAAAGGCCTGGGCCCTCTACTTTTAGACAAGAAGATTTTTAAAGTTTTTCCACCATATAAGTCTATGTAAAACAAGTGACCCCCAGGGAGGGGTAATTTTTGACCCCAGGGCTATAATTTGAACAATCTTGGTAGAGGTTCACCAGATGATTCTACATACCAAATATCAAAGGCATAGGCCTTCTTCTTTCAGACAAGAAGATTTTTTAAATGTTGGTTAATTTCTCCTTTGTTGTTGCCGTGGCAGCCAAAGTTCGGCATGGAATAGAATTCTTTGAACAAGTTTGAAAGAGATCCACCCAAGGAACATTCCTGTAAAATTATTTTGAATTTGATTAAATGGTGTAGGAGAAGTTGTTTGTAGGGAAATGTGGACGGACGACGACGACACCGACGGACAACGGATGGTGAGCGATCACAAAAGCTCACCTTGCACTTCGTGCATTGGTGAGCTAAAAATGCAGCATTCAAAATATCTGAGTGTTAACAAAATCTTCCTTCAATTTGGTCTAGTGACCTAGTTTTTGACCCACCATGACCCTTATTCTTACTAGGTCTAGATATTGTCAAGACAAACATTCTGACAAAGCCTCAAGCTGCTGAAGGCAAAGTGTGGTTTCTAGACTAACAATATGTTGGCAACATAAACGAGTTCTCCATCAGGCAAAACATAAACAAAGCAGCTCTCGATAAATGTAGAAATTCCACCATTTCTAGAGGATTTGATGAGGCGGAATTTGAACAGCAGATAGAGTGAGAACAATACTTTGAAATGAATTTGTGAAATGTTAAAATGAGAACTCTGTTTTTGTAATTTTGTTACTTTTTTAAAAACAAAAAGTGCCACGTCAATTTTTTGAGAAAGTATACTGTACAAAAAAGAAATGAATCTAAAAAACAACAATGATAAAACCGATGATAACCGATGGTGAATCAGAAGATTATAAACGGAAAAGACCAACTGTTTCTAGTACTAGTGAGTTGGATAACAGTATTGTAGAAGAGAAAGCATTAGATAAACAAAAGAAGAAGACAAGTAAACAGAAAGGTGATGATGATAGACAACAACAAACCATGAAAGAATCTGAAATCCCTAACTTAACTCATCAGATGAACAAAATCAACTCAAAGCTAGAGAAGTTAGACGATTCAGTTAAAACTGTGAATACAAAGCTTGGGAACGTGATGGTAAAGGGTGATGGATCCATCAAAACAATGATGAGAGATATAATTACAGAAATGTTTACAGATATGAAGGAAAATCTTCTACAAAGTATAACACATAATATGGAAGTATTAGAAGGAAAGTTATTCGAAAGAGATCAAGAATGTGACCAACTTAAGAAGGAAATGAAAGAATTAGAGGTCAGTTTGGAAGATCAGAAGTCAAAAAATGAAAGTTTAGAAAACGAAATGCACAAGATGAACGAAAATAGGATGAAATTTGAAAACCAATCAGAACAGTACAGCAGAAGAAACAATATTACAATAACAGGTATAAAGGATAACACTAAAGGAGAGACTGCACTAGAAACAGCTAAGAAAGTAGTTCAACTAATGAGAGATAAAGATATATACGATTTGTCAATAAATGACATAGATATCGCCCATAGGCTCCCAAACAAAGCAAATGAGAACAGACAAGTTATTGTAAAGTTAATATCAAGAAACACTAAACATGACATAATGAAAAACAAGAGTAAACTAAAAGGCACCGGAATATATCTCAATGAAGATCTGACCAGCATCAACTTTGAAGTGTTAATGTCAGTGAAGAAAAAAATGAAAGAAGAAGTTAAAGACGCATGGACACAAAATGGTAAAATATTTTAAAAATCCCATACAGACAAGATATATCTAGTCAAATACGAAGATTACCAACTCTGGCTGGAGATGTCATGGCCGTAAAAGAAACTATGTGAGAATAGTTGTTGTTGTTTTAAATAACAAACATTAACTTTTTTGTACAATATAGTACAGTCAATCCAATGTTGTTTTAGTACATACACTGCTCATGAAAAATTTAAATCATGTTAATCCTTAGCCCGCATTGTCAAAAATGATTTGAACTCTTTTTTAGATTATGTTGAGGGTAATTAACGATGAAGATCAGTGTCGGGCAGTATATGTATACTCTTTTATACTGATGTTCACCGGTAACATGTTATTATAATCACACTGTTACAAAATATGAATAGTGTGTTGTTAGGAGTGAAAAGGGTAAAATCCAAGCGTTACTGTATTGTGTAACAAAATACATGTATCTACTAGTAGATAGTTCATATTCCATCCTCATCACTCTTCTATCTCCTCGTCAACTTAACCTCCAAATTCAACTTCTCCTCATGTATTCATATACTCATTTACTTCAACTCCGCAACTCTTCTCTCTACCGGACTGTGATTGGTTTTATTACGTATAACAACTCTGCTCATAAATGTTATAGATAAAACTATATGTACTTTTAATGTTAAGGGTTTGCAAAATAAACAAAAACGCTTGCAAATGTTTAAATGGCTAGAAACAAGTAATTTCTCTGTTTGCTTTCTACAAGAAACCCACATAGCATACCCCTTAAATAAAAACTTTAAAATGGATTGGGATGGGCCTTGTTATGTTAGTGGTAGTAAAACAAATAAAGAAGGAGTAGCAATACTTATTAATAAAAATTCAGGAATTAGTGTAAACAACTTTACAGAAATTATAAATGGTAGATTAATAAGTTTAAATATAACGATACAAGATAAAGAAATTATGTTGATAAATATTTATGGACCAAACTATGATCGAGACAAACATGTATTTGACACACTTAAAGAATTGTTATCAAAAAATATGGACCAAAATATCATTATAGGCGGAGACTTCAATACAGTCTTAAATGCTGATCTAGATAAAAAACACGGCAAAACCGATACCAATAAAGGATGTAGACAGATAATAAAAGACATTATATCCGGTTTTAACCTCATAGATATTTGGAGATTCTTAAATCCAACACTCAAACAATTTACATGGCATTCAAACACTAAACCTACTATATTTAGTAGGCTAGATTATTTTTTAACTTCTGAGTGTCTGAATAACATAGTAACAAGTTGTAAAATCAAACCGGGATATAAATCAGACCATTCAATAGTCATATTACATATTAACTTAAACAAATCTAAAAAAGGTCCAGGTTATTTTAAAATAAACAATTCCCTATTACTTGACAACATGTACAAACAGAACATTAATTCGTGTATAAATGAAACAATCGACACTAACGTATGCACCCCCAATACAATGTGGGAAATAATTAAAGGCAACATTAGAAATTATTCTATTAAGTATGCAACACACAAGAAAAAAGAACAATCAAGGAGAGAAAACACTATTTTAAACCAAATACAAACACTTGAACAAACCATTTCAAGGAATTTGACTCCCAATGAAAACGACATAAATTCTCTAAATAATCTCAAACAAGAATTAGATCATATAACCACTGTTAAAATAAATGGTTTCATTCTGAGAGCTAAAGCCACTCATATAGAAAACAATGAAAAGAATTCTAAGTATTTTGCTAATTTAGAAAAAAGACACTGGGAACAAAAGATTATTCACAAGTTAACAATAAATAACAAGGAAGTTACAGATGCAAATGAAATATTACACGAACAAAAAGAATTTTATGAAAAGCTGTATAAGAAACGAAACACGTCTGACATTGATCTTGATTTCTTTGATGGTAACTCACCAACACTGAATGATGAAGATAAAAATTACTGTGAAGGGCTTTTGACTGAACAAGAATGTAAAGAAGCATTATTTAATATGAAAAATGAAAAAAGCCCAGGTTCTGATGGTTTAACTGTAGAATTCTATAAAACATTTTGGGGTATATTAAAACCACACTTTATTAAATCAATCAACTATTCATTTGAACATGGCTCTCTTACTGTATTACAACGACAAGGTCTTGTATCTTTAATACCTAAATCAGGAAATAAATTAGATGTTCTTTCAAATTGGCGTCCAATAAGCTTATTAAATATTGACTATAAAATAGCATCAAAGACAATATCAAACAGAATAAAAAAAGTTCTACCAACAATTATAAACCCATGTCAGACAGGTTTTATCAAAGGACGCTATATTGGGGAAAATATTAGGTTGATTCAAGAATGTATAGAATATTTAAACAATACCAATAAACCAGGATTACTTTTCTTCGCAGACTTTGAAAAAGCTTTTGATAGTATAAATCATGATTTCATGTTCAAATGTTTAGAAAAATTTAATTTTGGACATTCTTTCATACAATGGGTTAAGCTGTTTTATCGTGATATAAATAGCAAAATTATTAACAATGGTAATCTTTCGGATAGTTTTCCGGTAGAACGAGGAGTAAGACAAGGCTGTCCACTGTCCTCTTATCTATTCCTTTGTTGTATTGAAATACTTTCCAACTGTATAACAAAAAACACAGATATACAAGGAATAATAATTGAAAGCAAAGAGATAAAACAAAGCATGTTTGCAGATGACGCGACATATCTTACCAATGGATCTGAAAACTCATTCATGTCACTAATGAAAACACTAACAAAATTTGGCGATATATCAGGACTTAAACTTAATACTGCGAAATCAACTATATTGAGAGTAGGAAGCCTAAAACAGAGCGATTTAGAATACAACAAATGTAAAAGATTTATTTGGACATCAAAATCAGCAAAAACATTAGGCATCACATTTTCTAATGACATCACAATCAATTTAGAGAAAAACATACTACCAAAACTTCAAGAATTTAAAAATGTTTTAAAACAGTGGCATCACAGAAAATTAACACTACTTGGGAAAGTAACAGTTTTAAAAACCTTTGCATTACCAAAACTTATCTACCCTCTGTCGGTCCTAGAAAATCCACCAAATTACATTCTAGACGATATAAATAAAACCATTTTCGAATATTTGTGGGATAAGAAACCAGACAAAATTAAAAGAAAAAATGTAATACTGTCAATCGAAAATGGTGGCATAACTATTCCAAACATATATTATCTAATAAATTCTTTAAAAGCTGGCTGGGTAAAGCGTTACTTAGATGTCAAAAATAAGGGTTTATGGAAAATGTTTTACAAAAGAATCCTACACAAATATGGCGATCACTTACTCTTTGAATGTAAACTAACTGAAGCAGATATACACAAAATGTATAAAGATAACATGTTTCTGAAAGATATCCTTATTTCATGGCAAAAGATTCAAATTGGTCTACCAAAAAATAATATAAAAAAAGAAATCATCTGGAACAACACTGAAATAAAATGCAACGGTGAAACATTTTTTTACAAGGATTGGTATGAAAAAGGCATAAAGTTTCTAGAACATTTTTTCGATTTTCGAATAAACAATTATTACGATTTTGAAACATTTAGATACATGTTTAATTTAAGATCAAACGATTTTTTGAAATATTACAATATAATCGGAAATATACCAATCATTATGGAAAATGCAATAAAAACTGAAACTTCGATAAATGTTGAAAACGAACAATTAATAAACAAGATTGTAGAAATAAAGAAAGTAAATAAATATTTGTATAAAATTCAAATACCACAAAGAACCTTTTTAACAAAATATGAAGAAAAATGGGAAAGATCTTTGAATGTAAAAATAGATTGGAAAAGCCATTATGTTATACCGTTTAAATCAACAACTGATACATCATTGAGAAGTTTCCAATATAAATTTTTAACTCAGATCTTACCTACAAATAAAGATTTGCATAATTATAAATATAAACCATCAAGTTTGTGTGACTTCTGCTCAAGTTACGTTGAAACTATCGAACATTTGTTTTGGGAATGCAGATATGTACAGATTATTTGGAATGAATTAATAGCATTTCTTAACACCAAGAACATAAACATAACTATCAATTTAATAGATGTTTGTCTTGGAACATTTAAAGGTGGTGTCGATAACATTACTGTGAATTATATCATCATTATCATGAAACATTATATATTTAGAACAAAACAAACAAACAACATCCCTGCTTTCAACTCCTTTATTAATCATTTGAACAGCAGGATCAAAGTAGAACAAGAAATCGCTCTATTAAAAGACCGATCAGAACTTCACAACAGGAAGTGGATAAAATTCACAAACCTTTAATAAAAAACAACACAATGGTTTAAACCAATTGAATCACAGTCCAACCCTTATAAACTCAATTTTTTTCTACAAGTCATCTTTCTCCTTTTCCACCTCTCATCATTATCATGATCTCCTCCTTCTAATTTCTTCTTTGTAAAAATAGAAAACATTGCAAGAATATAAAAATGCATGATACATTACATCTTTTTTTTCAAAATGGATGACATATATTTGAAAGATTTAATTGTTGTTTATATTGTATCATGTACTTATGTAAATCTTGTGTGAAATAAATAAAAAAACAAAAAAAAAAAACAATATGTTCCTTCAATTTGGTGGAGTGACTTAGTTTATGATCCAACATGACCTAGTTTATGACCGAATATATTTAAACTTAGTCTAGATATCATCAAAACAGTTATTCTGAAAACATTTCAACATGCTTAAGTTTAAAATAAGGCATCCAGAGTGTTTTCAATATGTTCCTTCAAATTGACATTGAAACCTAGTTTTTCACCTCACAGGACCCAGTCTATAACTTGGCCAAGATTTGATAGAGATGATTTTCTGATAAACTTTCATTCATATTGGATGTTGTAAAATGTTGCCTGTAGATTGTTCACAAGGCAATTGTTGGTGGCGTGTGACCGAAGGACATCACACAAAACCTGATCATAAAAAACACAAACTGTGCAATACAAAAACAGGACTTCCTTTATATACTACATTTAATTAGATAAAACAAGCTTGATATGATTTTGATAAACCTATCCATTAATAAAGATTACCTTGTATGAATCCATTAGTATCATATGAAATCAGCTGAAGTACCTCTCCTGTCCTCATCATAACAGCTGTAATTCCATCAGTAAATCGATTTCTCTCAATATATTCCCTTGTTTGATGTTGATGCAGGAAGTTATATCCCACAGTCAAAGATGCATGCAGTTATCATTGTTTTGACAGACACCAATGACCAACGGGTATATCACTAACTGCCTATATGAACTTTCTCTCCCATTATCGCCATAACAGCTGTGATTCCATGCTGGAACATGTTGATCTCAATCCATTTACTATTTTGATGTGTATGCAGGAAAGAATATTACCCCACATTCAAAGATGCATGATATTTCAATTGTATAGACAGGTACCAATGACCAAGGGGTATATCACTAACTGCTTATAATTATGAATTTCCTCTCCAGTAATCGCCATCAGAACTGTTATTCCATGATTGTATGGGATGTTCTAAATCCATTCTGTTTTAAAATAAAACTTGATGCAGAATATGATTGACTGCTGTTTTAATAAATGACATCAGACAATAACTGCAAATAAAAGTGGCTTTATATAAAATAAAATGATAAATTAAAGAATGAGATTACAAACACTATTTATACCTTTTTCCTTTTAAATAGCCTAATATTTAAAAAATAGACCAGAATTAAAAACAATATACATGTATATTAGTTATGTCAAAAAGCCAAGCTTTGGGTTCTGCAACCAGTTTTGTTTTAGACCAGTTTGTACCTCTGTGCAGTCTTATCTGGATTATTCCTTTAAACCAATGACTTTAAACTTATTTTTTGTTTACAATTGTGAAACAAGCTTTAATCTTATATTAATCACACTCAATATTCCGGAGATACAACCAGTTCTCGACCAATTTGTGCGGAAAATCCCAATCTTCACTGAATTCTGATTCAGATATTTGGAGCATTATTTTAAGCATTAGGTAGACTTTGAGGATTCCGGTGTATTTTGGTATTTTTATACATTTTTCATTTGAGTATACTTGAGCAAAGATGCCAATGAAAAGGGACCAATTCCCCACTTGTGTTCAGAAAAAGTAGCCATTGAGGGGTTTATACAGATATTGTTGACAATCAAAGATAAATCAACATTTTAATTGACATATTATGATTATTATAATTACTGATGATATATAGATGAAACTTACATTTGTGTTTATCTTATGAAGATGACATTTGACCTTACAGCATATGATGTTTGAAAGCATTGTGATAAAAGGTCAAATTGTTGACAATATGCAATTATACTTCTCACAATGCTTTTGAATAAAAATCAATTGTGCATTTTCCAATTCTTAAGATTTAGCTGTTTTGCAAGATGTTTTTATACTTACTTGAATGATGTTTAGCTGCAGGGTGGATTCTTTTAAAACCTCGCAGTGGTCCTGACGGCTTCCAGAATTCTCGACCCCAGTTTATATAGGTGTGAATGGATGATGGTTCTTTTGTTGTATAATCACTACTTTTAGATAATGATAAATGTAATAATGATGTATGTTTTAACATTAGTTTTCAAAGTATTCTTAAGATTTGAAGTATTGTTTGATAGAGGACATTTCCTCCTTTTCTCACAATCGTCCTAATTCATTAATATAACTATACCTTAGCCAGAAATCAACCTGTCATGTACATATTCTCCTTTTCTCACCAAATGTTTTCAAAGTCGTCTGCAGCAGATTAACTATTTAGAACACATCAAGATCATTTAAATAATCAATCAACAGGTAAGTAAGTATCAATAATCAGTCTTTTGTTTATGACACTTGTGTGTTAAACCATCCATTCACACCTATATAAACCAATAATGGGGTCGAGATTTCTGGCTACCGTCCTGACAATGTGCCTTGTTAAGAATCATTTTTGATTATCACAACCTTTTATCACATGTAAAAACATTTTTTTTAAATTTTGTTCAAAACACACAGCACAAGGCATGCCCATATAAATCCGTCTCGGCCACGGATATGTGTCTCCAGTCAAGTCTTTTAGAAAACTTGTTCAACCTTCCTTTTTTTTTTGACACCCGATATGTCTCTTGAATACACTGGGGACGTTTCTTCTTGGGTTCTTTTAGTCTAAAAAGCTGTTAGTTTTAACTGATTAGCCATTAGTCTTAAATATTCCGTCCACATTGCAAATGTGTTCACCACTAAAAAATGAAGTGGATGCCATGCAGTAGACACGTAAGATATTACGTCATTAAATGTGTAAACAATCTGCACTTGAGAACACTAAAAATAGATTTACTTTCTTATGTGCTATTTTCGTGATATTTATGCATAGGGATTTAGGGTCATATTTATTTCTTACATCATACAGTAAGCGTGGGAGTTCCAGATCACTAACGAAACAAATAGTGATAGCTAGAATAAAGGAATTGAGAATTTAAAAGAAACTTTTGCAGTTTAATGGCAAAATATCCCACCTTTCATCTTCGATATATTTGTTGTCTGTCATACACATGAACATTGTTTGGTGTATTTGGGCCGAGACATAAATACATGTTTCTGATTTGGGTCCCAGGGTGTATGTTCAATCAATTTTTGCATCGATCTTTGACCGTCCAAAGGAGTTTTGTCAGAAGGACTGACGACTTCAGCAGGTCTGTGAAGCATTGTAATTGATCTAGTGAAACAAATTTACCACGAAGAGCATCCTAGATCAGACAGTTATCCCATCGCCAGGAATATCCGTCAATGAATGCAAAACATTCAGAGTTACAATACAGCTAGATCTTATATCTTTACCTACAAGAACGCCAAAATGATATTGTCTGTGTTAATATATGTTACGAAAACGAGAGAGATAAACATTCTTACCTAAAGCAAAGGGACTCGTAGCCGATACGTTCTGGTTATCAGCCTTTACTGTAAACAAAAAAGTTATTAGCGTTAGCTCGGGAACCAGCTTGATTTGGACGGATGTGACGTCAACCGGATATGAATAAATGTCGGTCATGGTTCCCTGCTTTGTTCTATGTAATTTCATTTGGATTTCATGAGCTGGGCCGTAGTATCTTTGCACCCAATATTTTTCCATACTGAATATAGGAAATTTCCCCTTATTAAGGTTAAACCTCATAACGAGCTTTTTATTACAACAATACAGAAACATAATTTGCTACAAATAAATACTACATTTCTTTGTCCACATACAACAAATCTGCAGCAGACGACGATGAATGGAAGTATTTGCAAGTTCTCTTTTTGCTACATTTTTAGCAAAAGTCGACTGCTGCAGATGCGTCAGTAATGTCTGTTTTTTCGAAAGGGTTTAACGTTGTTGTTTTGTGACAGAGAACTTTGATAAATCAAACAAATCTAGAATTATGCGTTTGAAATTGTTATACAATGTAAGAGAACGTGCAGAATTAACGTTTGGAAATAAAACAGACACGTGTTTATGAAATAGTGAACATTGATGAGTGTAGAGCAAATCCGAACGAAAACCGGCCTTTAGAGATTTCATATTTTCACTAAGTAAAGTCATACATTTTTCTTGAACTACTGTCTAGCAAACATGACACCGTGCGTTTCAGACTGGAACATCAGACTTATCAAGTTTCATCTAGTTGCAAAATCAACCGCTGTGAAGTTCTGTGCGCAATTACCAAAACGTTAATGATGCATAAATAATCATGAACAACACGTATCTAAAAAGTTTATACTAGTCAGAACGCTCGGGCTAAAATAAAGATGACAAAAACGTAACGAGTGTAGTGTACGTATTTACCTTATTAACCCTTTCCCTCATATGACAATTCTGAAGCAGACGACTTTGAACGTATTTTGTCAAAACATAGTAAATCTCCATAATTGAATGGATAACCTATGACAAAAAGTGGAAAACATGGTGGCAAAAGGAGAAATTGCACGTTTTGTGCAATTTCTTCTTTTGTCACTATGTTTTCAAAATGCCGTCTGCTGCAGAGGCGTCAGAAAGCGTCTATATAAGGGAAAGGGTTAACACACAGCGATAAGCATAACGAAACCAAAGCCTCACAAACGGAAAGACAGTGTTACAGTGGTAGAAGGTCAGTGTACCTTAGCAGAGGTCTTGATTTCGAATCCCGTGTTGAGCGCGGATTAACCCCTGGGAATTTATTTTCACAAACAAGTACTGATAAGCTCTCAAGGAACCACAACTCGATCGTGATGATATAAGATATATGGTATTTGCAATCCACGAATATAAAAAAGAAGAAGTTTAAAAAAAGACAATTGGGATTGCCCATTTTTGGGATATGTCCCTGATCTATTTCTAAGAGGCGGATGTTAAATTTACTAAACCATTAGATGATAGATCGATTGTCTCGAGAGCTTGTGACCATAATTTAAATACAGGTTATGTCATACCTAGCACCTTTAACTAATTCAATGCATTTTATACACTACATTTTAATACATTCAGACACATTTGCCTATTTTAAAAAGCAATCAATTATGTACAATTAATAAAACGTAATCCCTTTACGAGAAGAAATAAATAAATAATAGTCGTGACTTCCCTCCTGGGTACACATGCTTGCAGGTAGAGCTTGTAATTGACCTATAAATTCTCGTACACTAGCTAAAATAATGTAAGCAAAGGCATGACACATCATTCATACATGACTGCAAGGTGACGGTTACTGTCTCCGTTCTCTTTATAGAACATGTCACACGCGATGTTTTTCCGCCAATAACTCATTGACTGGTTGATAACAATGTATACAGAACCTTTCAAAATGCAAAGCTAAGGGTTTAAATCAAACTAGTCTTAGCTGTTATAACGGCTGAACCGAGACATCTACTGAGGAAAACTGTAAAAAGAGCGAAATTAAACCAGAAACAAATCCATGGCTTCGCGCAAAACTGTTTTAACTACATATTGTAACAATATATATTTACAATCGTTTTTCATGAAACACATCATATTCAGATGTTTGACGGATCGATTACTTGGAATGAGACCAGCTATGCACAAATAACAGATCATCGACGAGTGTGCTTGGGAGAAATCATTAGAAAACTAGAACATAGGTACAGCAATTATTAGGACACGTGCTCTTCCCATGTATTCATTTCTCCCATAACGTGTATTGCATATCATCATCATATAGGTTTGTTTACCCTCGCCTTTCGGCATAAAGCCATTTGTCGAGCTTCCATTAATGGGGACTATTATTTCATAACTTCTATGTTTTATTTATTATCTTTTCCTATTATTGACTTTAAATTATTAATTTACAATTGTTTTACATTTCTCCCGTATGTTGTTCTAATACTTGTACATAAGACTATTGTCTAAACACAATATGTCTTTAACGTTCCATGTTTAGTTACAATGCCAGTTTTATATGATAATCAATGGTTTAAAAATCGATTGCTAGGGGGCCTCTGATTGCCTCAATTTTAATCTAGTTTTTCGGTCAAGCTCTCCTCTTCCAACTCAATCTATCTTTGTTGAAAGGCAAGAGCCGAACCAGAACTAGTATATACCTCTACTGGTATACAGGGACAAAGGGTGGATCGAAATATTGTGTACACACATTGATAATTGAGTGTATTTATAGCAAAGTGTGGGTAAAACAGTCAATGTAAAATTATTTACAACATAAGTAATATCTCCCGATCAACAACAACGGTCCCAATCAAGTGCCTATAACAATAGTATATATACAAACGTCCACACTGTGCTATTTGCTTATATTTGCCTAGCGTGCTTTTTTGGCTATATTGTTATATTTTGGTGTTTGAGTGTGAGTAGCAATACCGATATGATTTATGGGCCTCTACTGTATCTAGTGTAGGGTATGTACACACATAAGAAGTGTTATGTCTGTGTTAAACTAGTGGGTTCTTCGCATATGGTGTTGTATATACATTTAACATATACGCTTCCCCCACTTACCAGTACGGTATACAAACTGCTGTAAAAAGGGAGTTTAAACACTGACTTTGAATATGAACACAAAATTGCGAGAAGATAAATCATAGTATATAAACAATCTGTAATGAAACAAATCAGATGTGGAACATTTTACAGAACACAGACATCACGCGTAAGTAGAGAGGGTACGCTAGGACACTGTATATGTGCCCTGCGCATCCGTCTTTATCAAAATGGAGTTGTATGGGTCTGGAAAATGACGTCCCTATCATAAGGATTACAAAGTTTATAAGAATGTAGGGTTTAAAACTGGGGAAAAGACGAGTTGTCTCTCTTCCCATAGTATATAGTTGGTCTCTGGTGAATTGCAGTTTGCAGACGACAAAAATGTGTGACGTCATTTCCACGATCGGGATAATCGAAAAAAGCATAACAATATGGGCAGGATGCCCATTTCTTGTTTTCTCCTTTCAAAATAGGGACTATTATTTCATAATTTCTTTGTTTTATTTATGAATGTTTCCTATTATTGACTTTCGATTATTAATTTCCAATCGGTTTAGATTTCTCCCGTATTCTGTTCTAATAATTGTACATAAGACTATTGTTTAAAAAACTTGGTTGAAAAGCAAGAGCCGAGCCAGACCTAGTGTTTTCATAAGCCAATCATTAGCCCCCTTGCATTGAGTAAATCGAAGTCCACATTTTCGCCCGTAAAGTTGTATAAGGTTATATATATATACCTATACTGGTATAAAAGGACAAATGGTGAATCGAAATATTTTGTACACAAATTGTTGTGGGTAAAAAACGTCCACAATGTACTATTTTATTTTATTTGCCTATCGTGCTTTTTAGGCTATATTGTTATACTTTGGTGTGTGAGTGTTTGTAGCAATACCGATATTATGCGTGTGACTCTTCCGTATCTAATACAGGGTATGTACAGATATAAACAGTGTAATGTCTGTGTTAAGCAAGTGGGTGCTTCGCATATTGTGTTTTATATGAATGTAACATTAACGTTTCCCCAACGTACCAGTACGGTATACAAACTGCTGTAAAAAGGGAGTTTGAATATGGACACAAACGTGCGACAAGATAAATCATGGTATAAATAATCTTTAATGAAATAAATCAAATTTGGATCATTTGACTTAACACAGACATTACGCGTAAGTAGATAGAGGGGTAGACTAGGACACTGCATATTTGCCCTGCGCACCGGTCCTTTTATGGGTGTGAACAATGACGTCTCTATCATAAGGATTACACAGTTTATAAGAATATAGGGGTTAAATCTGGGGAAAGGACGAGTTGTATATAGTTTCTCTCTGGTGTTATATTCAAAAGAATTGCCATTTGGGCAGACGACAACAATGGCTGACGTCATTTCCACGATAGGTATAATCGAAAAAAAGCATAAAATATTATGGGTGAAAATCTTCCCAATGAGTGAATAATTCTACTCTATTTTTAGAGTCGTGGTCTATTTATAGTTGTACTATAAAATTGATCTTACTAGTTGTTTTGCGACAAATTATTAGTTATACTGAAATGTTTGGGATATGTTAATGGTATCCCTGTATATGTTCTGTTTTAATACTGTAACATATAACCATATATATGTTATATAAATCAAATAAATTACAAAAAATGTCTTACATCGAAGTTTATCCTCTGGCTTAAAAATTACGCAAATCTCACTGTTGTATACACTAAAACTGCAAACAATGTTGTGATTATACCAGATAACAGCTATATTTTGTCTCTCATCTAGCATTCTAGGAGATATGTCTCCAATGCCTAAACAAGGACGTCTGGAGTGCTTTGGACGGAAAAAGGAATGTCATTTATTGACATTTGCTTACCAGATCCCTGTATGACATTGGATAGTTTTTCTCTTACCTCCCTGTACACCCTACAATGTAACAAAATGCTCTGTGGTATTTCTCACATTACATCTTGGGCATAAAGGAGAACCGCCCTTAATGTATTGAGCAATGTTTCCTGGCAATAGGGTACTATTTAGTCTGAAGCGCGTCACACACTTCTCAACCATTTGGTTGGTTGAATAACTATGCGACGGTCTTGGACCGATTCCGTGCTGAAGAATAGGCTGCTTATGTTGTTGTTCAGCAAGCCGTTTTATCATTTTCAACTGTTTATGGCTTATAATGGTTGAATAGATTTCGGTTATTGCCAGGGGAATGTTTTCCGCCACAGAGCATTTCAGTCCGTTTTTTGCCGCCCTATCTTATTTCCTGGTAAATCGACATGAGCTGGACACCACACAAATGTAACCTTTATAACAAGACAACATTGCTACTTTGTCTGTATGAGAGGTGGAGAGGTGAGGAACAGTGTTTATCAGTCTTCTGATTTTTATTTTACTGAGGCATATTGTGGCAGTTTCCTAGTAAAATTTAATACGGTCAGTTTAAGGAAGTGATGGACTTTACGTTGGTTATCATATTTTCGAGTAGCACAGGATCATTTTTATGCTTTTGATGGTTAAACTCTTGAGTGATATGGATATTATCAAGTTACACAGACAGTGATCGATGAACCGTGACTTTAGTGAGTACTATATATTACCTATACCGGTATATCTACCTGTATCTACCTGTACAGGCAGACCTGGGTAGCGAAATGTAATGTCCATAGGAAATTATTTCATTATCACCAATTTAAAAGGGAATTTTCATTAGAACCATATGTCTTAAACATAGATATAAAGAAATTTCGCTCTTCTCTAGCTTCCTTTCGCAGTAGTTGTCATTGTTTAATGATAGAGGAAGGAAGATACAGAGATATACCAAAAGAATTCCGTACATGTTTATATTGTGAAACTGCTATTGAGGATGAATACCATTGTATTATGATATGCCCAATGTATTATGATTTGCGATGTAGATATTTTCCACATAATGTTTTCGAAAAACCTAGTATTCATAAATTCTACAATCTAATGTCTTTGCAAAATGTTATTTTGATAAGAAATTTAGCTATGTTTATCTATAATGCTTTTAAAATAAGAAGAACATATCTTGATTCTTTTGAATAATAGTTGTGTTACAATGTTGCAATGTATAGTTGGTTCTCCTTGAAGGACTTGTAACTCAAGCTCAAAACGGGTCTATGTGTTCTCTTTAGAAAGGTGATGATATATCTCATACAAAGACTATTTCTTCAGTTAAGCATTTCTAGTCAATCTAAAAGTCGTATTATTGTTCTAACATTAGCCATAGCCTTTAACTCTTAGAATTATATCATGTAATGGATATCCGAGTTTTTGTATTATTTGTCTGTATTACTATGATGTAAATACTGTTCTCACTTCTAATGCTATGTAATTATGCTGTATCATGTGTATGGGCCGGTGGCCTAAAATATCACATTAAATAAAACTAAATCTAAACTTTGTGTGGTTTGTTGACAATTGTCCAGTTTAAGGTAAATTAAATAGCGGTGCGTTGGGCAGTTCGGCAGCATAGATTGATAACTTAATTGACTGTTATAACCATTGCAGCCACAACTGCCTGATCTGTATCTTTACTACCGTTAGTATATATCTTTAGATGCTCAGCAAAGTTCGACGTTATATGATAACTTGTGATTTCTAACATTTTAGACGGATGATCATTCTTATTGAACCTCAGTCTTAGAGACATGTCGACTACAGGATTGATTAGAGTTTAGGGTGAAAAGAGGCGCTGTCTGATGTTTGCCACATTACATTCATGAATCCGATATTTTTCGGCAAACTATAATAATTGATTTATTCTTCTCCTTCCAAGCAAAATAATTTCTTACCTAATTGGTGTTTATACAGGTTCCGCAATAAGCACCAACCTGTCGTGTGATATAATCCGGAAAGGGTCAGAGGGTAGTTTAACCTACTGTTCGCTCGACAACACAATGGGTAAAACTATATAAGTAGTTCTATTCTATCTGCAGCAAACGACTTTGAAAACATATAGGTTAAAATATGGATATATACGCTTTAAAAGTGAAATGTTTTGAAAAAAGAAAAAAAGCTCATTTTGAGCAATTTCTCATTTTGCGACAAAGTTTTGAAAAGACGTCTGTTTTAGTCAATATGCATCAATATGTCGAAATGTGATAATGCATAATAAAAGCAATGTTATGTAATATGCAAGACTAGGACAGACAAAACGGAATTGTAATGTCGTTTGGGTCGACTTTTTAGCCTGCTCTTTTCTTGACAGCGCATGTCGGGTGGATGATGCCGAGTGAATGTTCATGTCGGCGGAATGATGCAGGGTGAACTGGTGAATGATTGCTCACAAGTATTCAATTCATTGACTTAGTAATACATACATAATACTTCTTAAAATAACATGAATGCAATGGAAAGACAATCAAGTCAAAATATAAGGCGAGAAGCCTGAAAAACAAAGTAGAAAATACAATATGATATATTTCAATTAATAATTTTCGCGATGAGCAAAGTTATTAGTAACTAAGTAATAAACAATACCAATTTTATTTTACAACTAGTCTAAGAATTTGAGCATTGTAAATATTAGACCAAAACTATCCCATGAATGCAAATACGCATAATTTGTATAAATTGCGAGACTGTGCAAAGGGTAAAAGAAAACAAAATGTCTGTAGAGGGATTTGTCCATTTAGCCTACTCTCTACTTGGAAACACCGGGCGGTAATCCAGTAAACGAATGCTCACGAAAATAAGTAACTCTGTGTTCACCTTGACGACATTTTTATTGCATTAGGAGTTAAAGAAAGTTATATTATTTCCTATCCTTTTTCTTTTGTTAATGCTGTTCATTTACATGTAATATATTGTATTTAAGTTTAAGGTTTAAGCGTTAGATATCTGATTTTTGAAGATAAAATATTCCAGTTTGTAAATTGTGACAAAGTGACTTTCAGCAATTTTAAAATAAGACCAATTTCCGTCAAATATATTTTCTTGTACGACCCTTTTGTGTAAATATACGCTTTAAAAGTGATTTTTTTTGAAAAAAGAAACAAAGCTCATTTTGAGCAATTTCTCATTTTGCGACAAAGTTTTGAAAAGACGTCTGTTTTAGTCAATATGCATCAATATGTCGAAATGTGATAATGCATAATAAAAGCAATGTTATGTAATATGCAAGACTAGGACAGACAAAACGGAATTGTAATGTCGTTTGGATCGACTTTTTAGCCTGCTCTTTTCTTGACAGCGCATGTCGGGTGGATGATGCCGAGTGAATGTTCATGTCGGCGGAATGATGCAGGGTGAACTGGTGAATGATTGCTCACAAGTATTCAATTCATTGATTTAGTAATACATACATAATACTTCTTAAAATAACATGAATGCAATGGAAAGACAATCAAGTCAAAATATAAGGCGAGAAGCCTGAAAAACAAAGTAAAAAATACAATATGATATATTTCAATTAATAATTTTCGCGATGAGCAAAGTTATTAGTAACTAAGTAATAAACAATACCAATTTTATTTTACAACTAGTCTAAGAATTTGAGCATTGTAAATATTAGACCAAAACTATCCCATGAATGCAAATACGCATAATTTGTATAAATTGCGAGACTGTGCAAAGGGTAAAAGAAAACAAAATGTCTGTAGAGGGATTTGTCCATTTAGCCTACGCTCTACTTGGAAACACCGGGCGGTAATCCAGTAAACGAATGCTCACGAAAATAAGTAACTCTGTGTTCACCTTGACGACATTTTTATTGCATTAGGAGTTAAAGAAAGTTATATTATTTCCTATCCTTTTTCTTTTGTTAATGCTGTTCATTTACATGTAATATATTGTATTTAAGTTTAAGGTTTAAGCGTTAGATATCTGATTTTTGAAGATAAAATATTCCAGTTTGTAAATTGTGACAAAGTGACTTTCAGCAATTTTAAAATAAGACCAATTTCCGTCAAATATATTTTCTTGTACGACCCTTTTGTGTAAATATACGCTTTAAAAGTGATTTAAAAGTCTGTTTTAGTCAATATGCATCAATATGTCGAAATGTGATAATGCATAATAAAAGCAATGTTATGTAATATGCAAGACTAGGACAGACAAAACGGAATTGTAATGTCGTTTGGATCGACTTTTTAGCCTGCTCTTTTCTTGACAGCGCATGTCGGGTGGATGATGCCGAGTGAATGTTCATGTCGGCGGAATGATGCAGGGTGAACTGGTGAATGATTGCTCACAAGTATTCAATTCATTGACTTAGTAATACATACATAATACTTCTTAAAATAACATGAATGCAATGGAAAGACAATCAAGTCAAAATATAAGGCGAGAAGCCTGAAAAACAAAGTAAAAAATACAATATGATATATTTCAATTAATAATTTTCGCGATGAGCAAAGTTATTAGTAACTAAGTAATAAACAATACCAATTTTATTTTACAACTAGTCTAAGAATTTGAGCATTGTAAATATTAGACCAAAACTATCCCATGAATGCAAAACGCATAATTTGTATAAATTGCGAGACTGTGCAAAGGGTAAAAGAAAACAAAATGTCTGTTGAGGGATTTGTCCATTTAGCCTACTCTCTACTTGGAAACACCGGGCGGTAATCCAGTAAACGAATGCTCACGAAAATAAGTAACTCTTTGTTCACCTTGACGACATTTTTATTGCATTAGGAGTTAAAGAAAGATATATTATTTCCTATCCTTTTTCTTTTGTTAATGCTGTTCATTTACATGTAATATATTGTATTTAAGTTTAAGGTTTAAGCGTTAGATATCGGATTTTTGAAGATAAAATGTTCCAGTTTGTAAATTGTGACAAAGTGACTTTCAGCAATTTTAAAATAAGACCAATTTCCGTCAAATATATTTTCTTGTACGACCCTTTTGTGTAAATATACGCTTTAAAAGTGAAATTTTTTGAAAAAAGAAAAAACGCTCATTTTGAGCAATTTCTCATTTTGCGACAAAGTTTTGAAAAGACGTCTGTTTTAGTCAATATGCATCAATATGTCGAAATGTGATAATGCATAATAAAAGCAATGTTATGTAATATGCAAGACTAGGACAGACAAAACGGAATTGTAATGTCGTTTGGGTCGACTTTTTAGCCTGCTCTTTTCTTGACAGCGCATGTCGGGTGGATGATGCCGAGTGAATGTTTATGTCGGCGGAATAATGCAGGGTGGACTGGTGAATGATTGCTCACAAGTATTCAATTCATTGACTTAGTAATACATACTTAATACTTCTTAAAATAACATGAATGCAATGGAAAGACAATCAAGTCAAAATATAAGGCGAGAAGCCTGAAACACAAAGTAAAAAATACAATATGATATATTTCAATTAATAATGAGCAAAGTTATTAGTAACTAAGTAATAAACAATACCAATTTTATTTTACAACTAGTCTAAAAATTTGAGCATTGTAAATATTAGACCAAAACTATCCCATGAATGCAAATACGCATAATTTGTATAAATTGCGAGACTGTGCAAAGGGTAAAAGAAAACAAAATGTCTGTTGAGGGATTTGTCCATTTAGCCTACTCTCTACTTGGAAACACCGGGCGGTAATCCAGTAAACGAATGCTCACGAAAATAAGTAACTCTGTGTTCACCTTGACGACATTTTTATTGCATTAGGAGTTAAAGAAAGATATATTATTTCCTATCCTTTTTCTTTTGTTAATGCTGTTCATTTACATGTAATATATTGTATTTAAGTTTAAGGTTTAAGCGTTAGATATCGGATTTTTGAAGATAAAATATTCCAGTTTGTAAATTGTGACAAAGTGACTTTCAGCAATTTTAAAATAAGACCAATTTCCGTCAAATATATTTTCTTGTACGACCCTTTTGTGATCATGCCTCGAACACTCCATTGATTCTCCAAATGGAAAACCCTGTTCCTTATTTTGTCGCGGATCGGACTGCTGACGTTCTTACCGTTTGCCCTTTCTTGAAAATCCGTTTTCTGATATGTAGTCAGCTGCAAGCGCTGCGAGTTGCCATGTGCAATTATCAAATTGTTAGCGTAACGCGGTGGAATGCTAGGGCCTTCGCCTCGGGTGCGGGAAGTCCCGGGTTCAATTCAATTAATATTAGTGATATGAAATATCGTAATAAAGTCTTCAGCAGCTTTCATTACATTTGGTTGTGGCACAAAAAAAGGACTATATTTGTTTGTTAAACCAGAAGAGAGCTAATTTCTCTAAATCCTTTACCTGATATATCATAGGTTAGTGTTGTCTGTAGTAAATGAAATGTCACAAAGAATGTTTCAAGTTTACTTTTAGGATAGCGTACAATGCGTACTCGATAAAGAAGAAGATTCCTGTTGTGTTTTCATCCATTTCGCTTGATATTTCATTTTTCAGATATTCCTCTGCATTCCTCTGAAGCATCTACGAATCCCCAAATGTCCGAGTGACTTATTTGAAACGTTTAAGCTTTTAGTCTAGTACTGAGGAGTCAGCCAATGATATAACTTAAATACTTTTGAATATGATGTAAAGCACATTTAAACGATTTAGACGTTTACAATGCCAGAACAGTTTAATATTAAATTGGAACTGTTTCTTCTGTTGATTTATAAAAACGTAGTACAATAAAACTACACATCCATATATTATCTTCGACTCTGATGCTGATCTGGGAGCTTTGGCTAAAGTTGTGTCTACATTGAAAACAAGATGGCTTTATTCACAATCTAAACTCTTAATGAAGACCATTAATGATCCAAATCGTAAAGTTCATGTAGGTCTGACCCGTACTAAAGCAATCGGTAAAACGCCTAAATTTGGTAAGTTTAATATAAAATATGGCCTCATGCTTCTTGAAAATAAATCTGCTATCGACAGATACGAACTCGGTATGATGTATAGTTTAATGTTTAGGCTTATACACTAATTGCAGTCTATGTACAATTGGAATGGTTTCAATTCCGTCAAAGCCTGTGTTGTGTTGATAACAATGTATGTACACGACGTCTACATGTAAGTGGGGCTCCGGGACTATTTCAATCATTGATTAAATGATGTCACGACGGTCAATTCTTGGATTTCTCGCACCAGTATTCCAGACAACATTCTTTTATGCCAACTGGCTAGCAAGATACACTAATGTGTTTAGCCAACTGGTTGAAGACGAATGATGTTGGATACATTGGCGTTCATCTTTCATCGAACAGGATGAGTGGCCGAGCCATAGTTCGAGTCTACGACCATGGACACATTAGGATCAAGTTACATGAATTCGCAGGCCGAGCTTTATCTACGTTTTTTCTAAATACGCTCTTGTAGGTATTCCTTGAGCTCAACTCTAAAATGTCAAGTTATGGAACCCATCGACTCAGTGGTGTTATTAGACTGTCCGCTACGTGACCGAGAGACCCGGGTTCGATCCACTTTCAAATGTTACCAATTTACTAAAGAACGGTATGAATGTTGGACCAAAGGTAACTCATTTGTTTGAATGCGAGTGAAAATGTTGTGTACAGTTGATTATAACAAGATATGAAAGGACTGGAGACTAAGATTACACGACCATAGATCTAGTCCTGTAGTTCCAGTATACAGTATCATTAATCGGGTCAACTCGGTCTTTTTCCGTAAATCGTTGAGCAAACCTTAATTGTGGTTACAATTGTTAGAATTGCAATATTTACATGGACCATTATAGGCAAAAAAATGAAAAGTTGTAGAAACTCCAATTGAAAGCTAGGAATCTGGACCTTGCGAAATAATTATAAAGCCAATACTTTAAAACACCAACACTCTACAACTCATCTTGTTAAAATATTGTGAATACGAACTCAAAATCGGCCAACATTCTCCCAAAAAGTTGGCTAACATTGTATGTGTCAGGCAGTCAGTTGCTTGAAAAGACGGTTGTGTAGAGTAATGGTGTGTAAAAGCCAGGAAACACTTGGGTAAGTGAATTGACCTGGTGGGTGAAATGCGAATAACGCTAAGGTTAATTTTACTAGAGAATCGCTCATTTGTTTAACGTGCAATAAAGCGTGTGTACATGTTTTATAATTAGACCACGTGTCAAAGACACCGACCTTCGTGACTTTGCGACCAGACACCATTAATATCAGTCCGCACACCCGCCCAGTAGCATAACTAATAGCGTTGAAATCAATGTTATGTCTTAAAATGTAAATGCAGTGAATGCAAGAGTAGCTTTATTTAAAGGTCTAGTGTCTGCTCAGTTAGTATGGCATGACACTGTTGCATCTTAGAGGTCATATATGGATCTTAAGAATTTACAAGTGTCGTACAACGAGTTGATTTACGGTATCTCAATATTTGTGCTTCAGTATTATAGCAGCAGACGACACAAGGCTAGCAATATGTCCGTATTCCATAAAGACAGACACGAAATCCATCACTGGAATCATATCTTGTAATAACGAGAGGTTTTATAACCGACCACACAATTTAACTACCGATCTTTACCTCTTTGGGAATAAACAACCCATCTCTTCATTCAGTCCTTACGCTCCATGGTCGATTCGTTTATTTTTAGGTTAACCTGGTGATTGGTGCATAGAATGAAATGAGTCATGAATTATGTCTAAAACCATTCGTAGCCACGAATAAACTTTACATTAACGTTTTATTGCGGGGAAACGTAATAATTAACTTTTTCCCACTTGTAGACGCATTCTGACTCATCTACAAAACAAGATTTATTACAAGATTGTGACAAATGGAGTATGTGCTCATACAAAGTTCTCCTTTTACCACAAAATGTTCTTTTCTATCCAATAATCATTCGTTTTTTTTTTAGATTTTCCGCTTTGTGCAATTTGTTTTCAAAGCCGTCTGCTACACATATGTTGTATTTGGGATAGGAGGGATTATCTTTCCCTATTTTACAATACAACTATATTCATAGTTCATGACTACACGCATATATCAAAATGTATACAAAAGGAGTTCATGTACATCGTTAAAATATAGCTACTGTAAACTGTAAATGTAAACAAGAGGGCAATGGCTAAGATGGCCCTAAATCGATCACCTGAGTGATAGTAAATTAGTAGCAAATATTTAACTGCAAATATCTGGGAAAAGTTGATCAGGAGTGCAAATGAAACTGGAAGGAGTGAAAACTGTTAAAGAAATAGTAAAATGGCTTATCAGTCAAGGCCATTTGTATCTTGAAATCTAAAAAGAATTTTAATAGGAATGGAATTAAAAGGTTTTGTCATTTTGCGCCTTTCCTGATGCCGCCTTGCTGCCCTGTTTTTCAACGAAATAAATATGGCTTGAACAGTTTTTGTAGATGGTCACTCAAAAAACATTTCTACTAAATTACCTTGGACTCGAACAAGCAGATTATGAAGGACAACGATTTAAAAGTGTGGGGTATTCTTCTCCATTTCTGATGCCGCAACTACCTAATCTCTACACAAAATGTAGTCTTTGAACCATTTTGAAAGTGGACAAACAAAGGATCATTCCTATGAAGTTAAGTAGAAATGGGTCCAGTGGAATGGTAGGAGTTGTCATTTGTAGCTAAAAGTTCATTGGTAAAGGCACAAACAAAACTATATATGATAGACCAGCGCACAACTCTACATTACTGAAGTAATAACCACTTTCAGAATAAACATTCCAAATCTCCGACAATCGGCACTATCCAGTGTATTGGTTATTGATATTTCAACACGAAATAAACAAAATTTACATACAAATCGAGACTGAAAGGATCAAACAAAGTGAAATATTCTTTAGGGGGATTTGTCCATTTAGCCTACTCTCTACTTGACAGCTCCGGGGTTAATCTAGTGACTCTGGTTTTTGTCGTGAAGACGTTTAAATGGGATTATGTGTTAATTTTTATATAACAAGAATAGTAAATCATACTGATAGTACTGAAGGTAGAATTGCGATCGTTTTTTTTTAATAATAATAACCTATTGAAAACGAATGCATAACTAAAACGACTTTGATGGGCTTCGTTACTAGAAACGAGCACATGTTCTATACGCAACTTTGTCGAAGGAATAGATGGACTGAGAGAAATAGAAAGAAAAGGCTAAGCAATGCATACTATCATTATGAATAAGGACATGAACGAATATGTATGGACTAGCGCCTAGAATTTCGTACTAACCCGATCATGTATTCCACTCGCTTATGCTAGCGGGCGAGTGGATGTTTACATCTCTGCCGAGCGGAAAGAAAGGGTTACAATTTACAAAGGGTAATTACGCGGTGAAGTGCTATATTGGCGTAGTGATATCTAAATAATTGTGTACACTTAAATATGATGTTTACACATTAAGAGACTTTGTAATTTTATTTGGATACCTAGAATAAGTGAATTTATTTTACTTATTTTACTTTTGCTTATGTTTGCATTTGTAATTCAGTCTGATTTGTTTGCTCTATTTTTGTATGTCTTCTGGGGCATTTACATCACGTGACTTCAAAATCCAGCTTGTAACAATGGTATCGTCTGCGCATGCGCAACTCTACTAAAAATCAAGATGGTCCATTTCTTGTCTCCTTATTTGGCTAATACAATACATAAATATATGAATATTAGATGGACTTGCAACTGTTTAGTATTAAACACATTTGGTTTGTGAAAGAGGACAATGAAACTAGCCTTGTAAAATTATACTTTAAAACATGCTATAAAGCAGCGCTAACATGACTGAAACAGACATGTCTTAATACATTTTAAACAGTATTATAGTCACTCCACACAAATCAGATATTTCAACATCTGGAGATCAACACAATGGCATTTCGTTCGATTCGGCAAATTTAATTGTTCTGGACAAAACGAAAAAACGAATCAATAACTACACAAGACAATATATAGATATTCTATAACAGTTCTTAACTTTGAAATTGTTATTCAATTGACAAAGTCGTAACGAGCTTAGCACATGAAAATAATCAACACATAGCAGTAAGAAATAATAGAACCCAATTATCCTTGTTGGGGATATGTCTCTGCTATTTCCAGCATCGCCGGGGTTACTCTAGTGAGTTCCTACAGTCTTCTATCAGTATATACCGACATGCTGACCTTTCGCAAAGAACTCCTGATCTGATAACATTGTATATGTCTACATCATATTCCAGGGTGTGAGCATTTTAGCTAGTCGGATTTGATTCTTATTTAAATAATATCACGCTAATTGACAACATATTCAGAACGTAACAGAATAAAGGACTTTCCGAGGCACCAGTCGGATGAATGCAGTCATCTACTGTGAAAAGCTGTAAAGATAGCAGACACTCAGGATATAGATGACTTCTTGCAAAACGTCTGTAACTACATTAAATTACAAAATATAATTTCAAACATTTTGCATGAAACCTTTTATATGGAGTAGTTTGATAGATCGATTGGATTCCCTTTTAAAATTAGAATGAAACCCTACGGACAGTTAGAAAAGATCATCGATGAACGTCGTTTGGGGAAATCACAAGAAAACTAAAACAAACGTACAGTAACAGGCAAAGTATTTTTTATTTCTCTTCTTTTGCTACTAGATATAGTTTATTTTGCATGTATCTATAATCGATTGTAAATAAACGTAAGTTCAGTTAGGATATGACCTATTAATTTGGAAGATAGTAATGTAGAGTGCCGATGCAAAAGGGCTAGGAATCACTGGTCATTGTTTCTTTGTTACTGAATCACTGGTTAATTTGTCGTCGTTACTGAATCACTGGTAAATGTGTCGTCGTTACTGAATCACTGGTTAACGTGTCGTCGTTACTGAATCACTGGTTACTTTGTCATCTTTACTGAAACACTGGTTATTTTGTCGTCGTTACTGAGTCACTGGTTAATGTGTCGTCGTTACTGAACCACTGGTTAATGTGTCGTCGTTTCTGAATCACTGGTTAATGTGTCATCGTTACTGAATCACTGGTTAATGTGTCGTCGTTACTGAATCACTGGTTAATGTGTCGTCGTTACTGAATCACTGGTTAATGTGTCATCGTTACTGAATCACTGGTTAATTTGTCGTCGTTTCTAAATAACTGTTGAAACAGTGTTTAGCACATGTCAACATATTACAATCGAGAATTATCTGAAAAAGTTTACATAATATACGTATTCTATTTCAATCAATAAGACGGTCGACTAGTCGTGGTGAATCTACATACGTTTAATATGTACCTATTCTCCAAATAACTTAAACGGCTCTTTTCTGGTTTTGAGTACGACATATTATTAGTGTACGTTTAGTAAACACTGAAATTGCATGAATGGTTACAAGTGAATAAGAACATTGACTCCATAAAACCTGTCTTCCTCCAACGTTGATATCAAGAGGTCTGTATAATGCCCCCAACATGTCATGTACACAAATCAGGACAGGTAATACACAAATAAACGAGCAAAGTGAAGTCATAACTGTTCTATAAATTGTGAACGCTGAACATTCATAAATGATAACGAGGGATTATCATACTTGACTCCGCCTCCTAATCAAAATTGGAAATACAGAGGTCCGTATTAAACCCATCCATTTGTTATAAAACAAAAAAAAAAGTTATAATTAACGCCATTGCAACAAACGACTTGTAACAATTTTTGAATTAAAGTTGAAACAAGATAAAATCATTTACATGACACAAACATCTCGTTAGAGCAATTTCACGATTATTTAAACAAGTTATCGACCGAGACATATACATCATTAAATAGCGAGGTGTATTCAGATATCAACCACCAGTATCAAAACACGAAATCGGCAACATTTGACGAATTAGTACATTATATACAAACTATATACAAATATCAAAACAAACTTACCAATAAAGATGGACGCTATGTAATTGCAACAATTGCTATATTTCATTTTGACAAAGGCCATGTGACCGAAAATTCAAGACATTAAAGAGTGAAAATTAAACTAATGTTTTATCTACTTCCTTTCGGAGGATTTTTTGAAAGAAATTATATACAATAGGTACCAATCAAGTATGGTCCTCTGTTGGTATAATCTACGAATTTCTACTGAGAGCATACCTTTTACGAGAAATGCACTTTTTTTATTGGTCTTTAATTACATTGAAGATTCAGGAATTATCCAATATACTTGGTGTAAAGGGTTGATAATATTGTTTAAGAAGGGTGATCCGTCCGACCTTACTAATTATAGAGGAATTGCTTTATCTAGCTGTTTTACAAATATATTAAATAAGAGGTTTAAAGAAATGGACAAAGGAATGTGATATTCTCACGATCGCTCAATTAGTTAATAAATCGGGATATAGCACGATGGATGCAGTATTTATTATAAACGCATGAACAGAAAAACAATTAAATACTAGGCGCAAACGGTGTACATGTTTTGTTAACTTAAAAAATGGATAATGTATTTTTTTTTTTTTTTGAATGACATTAAAGTTTACTATCAAAATTACTCTTCAGACGGATTAATAATTGGACAAATTAGCATATACCTACTCCTGTTTGCATATGACGCGATGCTTGTCTCAGAGTCAAAGGAAGGGTTACACTGCTTTCTAGATAACCTGTAAGCTATTGTTTGATAAGGAAATTAACGGGGAACACAGACAAAATACAAAACAAAAGGTATGGTATTTAGGAAATTGGGTCGGGTGGAGCAAGATTGGGTTGTGTCATATTCAGACACTACAATAGAAGAATTGAACAGTTTTAATTATCTAGGTATATTATTCCTTTCAACAAGCAACTAATTCTCTAGTAGGAAAAGCGCTGAGGGTGCTATATTCACTTAAAAGTGTAAATGAAGAATACAATTAACCAGCCACTACTTAATTCCATTTACTTGATAGTTATGTTTACTGAATATTATGCTAAAACAGTTGTGTGTTGGGCCTTAACCAAGCCGAAAATGTCAAAATAGTCCATAGAATATTCTGTAAATGTATACTTAATGTTAAGATGAGACGATTCTGTATTACTGAACTCGGTCGTTTTCCATTTATCATAGGACAAACAATACGTATAGTTCAAATACCAGTTAAACATAATTTAAAGTGAGTTAAATAATTGTATTTTATGTTTTATTCCAAGGCTTTCAAAAAACATAAATTATTACTATACTTGCATTAAACCTGTATAACAACATCAAATAAATGTTTGGCTTGAGAACTAAGTTCATTTGGTAATTGTCTACATTTGGACGTTTACTCCTCGAATGACCCATATTTCTAAACTTACAAACATTGCCTTTCTTACAATGTAATATATATCTACCTCTATATGTGTGTATCTCTCTCTCTCTCTCTCTCTCTCTCTCTCTCTCTCTCTCTCTCTCTCTCTCTCTCTCTCTCTCTCTCCTCTCTCCCTCCCTCTTCCCTTTATGTCTTTTTCTCTCCCCCTCTCTCTCTCATTCTCTCTCTCTCTTTCTCTCTTTCTCCTATTTCTCTCATTCTCTCTCTCTTTCTTTCTCTCTTTCTCTCATTATCTCTCTCTCTTTCTCTCTCTCTCTCTCTCTCTCTCACTTCCTCTCTCTCTTTCTTTCTCTCTCTCTCTCACTTTCTCTCGCCCTCTCTCTCTCTCTCTCTCTCTCTCTCTCTCTCTCATCTCCCTCCCTCTTCCCTTTATGTCTTTTTCTCTCTCCCCCTCTCTCTCTCATTCTCTCTCTCTCTTTCTCTCTTTCTCTCATTATCTCTCTCTCTCTCTCTCTTTCTCTCTTTCTCTCATTATCTCTCTCTCTTTCTCTCTCTCTCTCTCTCTTCTCTCACTTTCTCTCTCTCTCTCTCTCTCTCTCTCTCTCACTTTGTCTCTCTCTCTCTCGCTCTCTCTCGTCTCTCTCTCTCTTCTCTCTCTCTCTCTCTTCATCTCTCTCTCTCTCTCTCTCTCTCTCTCTCTCTCTCTCTCTCTCTCTCCCTCTCTCTCTCTCTCTCTCTCTCCTCCCTCTTCTCCCTCTTTCTTTCTGTCTCTTTCTCTCACCTCTCTCTCTCTCTCTCTTAGATGAACGTTATATGAACGTTATATGGCAATCAAGACCCACCCGCCTTGATTTACTTTTTTGATATGGATTCAAAAACATTTTAAATCAGAATCGATCATTTAGTGATCATGAAGTTCTTTTCTAAGTACAAATAATTTCCCTAACCATTTCTGGAACTGGTAGGAAACTGTAAATGGTGAAAAAACTATCGACCAAGGTGATGTCTTATCCACTTTCGGCATATTTGTTTCAGTGTCAGGCGAACCAGAGGCAAATTTTAGCCAATGTGAGAAGTCCTTATTTCCCTTAAGTCAATAAGAGAGTTCTTCATGTTTAAGACATTTGCGTAAATGTGTATTATCATAACCTGTTTGAATGAAAACTTAACACAATCAAATTCTTTTTTCACAAAATGCAAGTTTTGTCGGACAATCTTCTAACGGTAATGTGGTAGCACAATTCAAATGTATCGGCATGACTATTGCTATTTCCCTTATCAACTTAAAACATCAATTTCTCGAAAACGTTTTAACACAACCCTGGCCCCGAAACTAAACAAATCGAAACGTTCTGGACTAAGAAACGTCAAGTTATACTCAGAATTTATTCTCACTAGAGAATCGTTTCAATTCGTTCTCAGACGCGAATGATAAAACCCTTTGAGTACGTTCTCTACAGAGTTCGTTTATGGAACGTTTGAACCCAGACTAGATCATCTTGATTTAAGCGGACCAAAATGCGGAAATAAATACGTGTTCTAATAAGACGCTTTATGGACGAAAATATCAAGCAGGTAAAGTAAATGAAAACCTCGCTTACAAATGATCGATTAATGAAAGATCTCGATCAAATATCAATTTTTTCAATTTTCAAAAATCGAGTTTCGATAGAAATATTGGATACAATGTTGAAAGACTGTCTCTAAGTTTTGAAATTAACGATAGCAGTCCCACTGTACCGCCCTAAAATGATAAATATGCTATCCTAGAGTTAGTTCCTAGTTTTAACCGTCATTGAGCTTTAATAGTTTTGCACATCGAATTTGGTTTGAAAATTGATTTTGTAATTGTTATCGGTGACAGAGGCATATACATACATTTCTGTCGGTAAGTATTTTTTTGCGTGTGAGTGTTTCAATAATTATATAAAAAAAAAAATTAAAAAAAAAAAAACAGGCATACCCTTATCCTTGTAAGATTCGGTTTGTAACAGATCGTTATATAACTTTATAGATTCGCTAAACGTTCATGCGTTAATGATCTATTTTGTAAAAAAAGGTGATAACATTTGAATGACTGGTCTTGGATAAAAGAACAATTATATTGTCTATTTTAATCATTGTACACTTGCGGTTGCTTGTTGTATCTGTTATGAAATTGCTTCCAGTAAGATACAAGAAATCTACAGAAATATTTGATGTTGGGGATCTTATTTATGGATATTTAAGCTCTAAAGAGGTTGCTATTTGCTCCACAGAGGTGGCATTTGAGAAGCTTCTTTGATGAGCTCATAATTGCTCATCTTGATGTAGCAGAACAGGGAGGACTCGGATGAAACTGTGAAAATGTATAGTCCATCCTATTAGAGCTCTAGATAACGCTTGTACAATGTATTTCACTGTCCTCCTTTGACGAGCCTCAAACTCTATGTTGTGGGTATTAAACACAATCGTATCACAAAGATAATTAGAGTACCTACGACAGAGGGTTATGTATGTTAAGCCAAAACAATGATATTCTTTCAAAAAATACCTGTTTTCTCCTTCTTATCTTTTTCCAACATATATACACATTCAGACGCCTCTGCAGCAGAAAACGACTTTTGAAAACATTGTGGAAAAAGAAGAAATTGCTATAAACTTCTTTCAAAAAATCATACATAGAGGATCTTACATGAGTGCTTATGTGATATTGTTTTTTATGAAACGAGTCGACTGAAATAATATGACGCGAGGCTCTGCCGAGCGTCATATTCGTTTCAGTGACGAGTTTCATAAAAACAATATCAAATAAGCACGAATGCAAGATTCTATTTATCACATAACACCATAAAAAGATTGTTTTCAATCTTTAAACCTATCTTTCTTCGCCCTCATATAAAAAGTGACCGAAGTTCACCCCGAAGTTCTAATGCATGCTTCCACTGTAAAAAATAGTCCCTATCAATAACCTTTTGATTTTATACAAACTTAGCAACAAGGCACTTATAACATTTCATTTATCGAGATTTATTCTCTTTAAACAATATTTTTAATAAATGCCGAAATTCAGAACAATTGCAAACAATATGCTGTCATCTAAAGTGACGTCACATTGGAGTGACGTCACGTACGTGCTGTGAGTCGGCTATTTATGTAACTAGTTACATATGATATTTATGTCACTGCTTTATGTCACTCCTGGAGTGCAAGTTATGTGATAAATCTATTTATAGCGATGTTCCGTACTTTTGTCGAGATGTCAAATCGTCTGCAGCAGATTTCTTGTATATGGAAAGGGTTAATATCTAGTTCTCTGTCCTGAGTCTTGGATTTGCACAGATGCAAGATTTAGAGCCCTTTCAGAGCAGACTCGACTCTTTTTTATTTATAGTAACTCATTAGTTACGATATTATTTACAAAGTGGACTGAAAATTTCTTCTATGTTGTATAAAAAAAGACCCCCTCAAAGATCGACATTTGTAAAGAAAGAAATATGTTTTTAAGGATAGCTGTTTTTGATATCAAACAAACATGATTTAAACTATAATTGGTAGAAAATTACTGGTGAATACTTAATATAATTTACTTGAAATATCTGTTTTGTCAATTTGTTCCTATCCTTTGCTCAATAATTCTTAACCCTTTCCTACATACAACATATCTGCAGCAAACGGTTTTGAAAACATCTAAGTTATATGTGGAATATCGTTATAAATAAAAGTCAAATATTCAACGGAAATGAAAACATTGTGGCATAATGAGAAATTGCTCACTATGTGCAATTTCTTCTTTTGCCGGAGGGTTTTCACATTTTGTGTGATGTAAATTTCTCAATTGCATTTGCCTGTCGGAAATGGTTAAACATGTTGGCAACCATTATTGGCTCAGACACGCATGATTAGTTCTTTTTGCTTTTGAAAACATTGTTGCAAAAAGATAAATTGCTTATAACAAGCAATTTATCCTTTTGCCTTGATGTTTTCAAAATGACATATTCAATTACAGTACTTTTAAATATAAAGATGTTCCATATGTCTGCCGTTAGGAGTGGGCGTTCTAGCCTTTGTAATAGGACACCTAGCGTGTTTTCGAGTAGCGTGCTTTTCAATGATTTGTATACGCTCATTATTTATTTTGCTATCAATTGTGGCATAATGAGAAATTGCTCACTATGTGCAATTTCTTCTTTTGCCGGAGGGTTTTCACATTTTGTGTGATGTAAATTTCTCAATTGCATTTGCCTGTCGGAAATGGTTAAACATGTTGGCAACCATTATTGGCTCAGACACGCATGATTAGTTCTTTTTGCTTTTGAAAACATTGTTGCAAAAAGATAAATTGCTTATAACAAGCAATTTATCCTTTTGCCTTGATGTTTTCAAAATGACATATTCAATTACAGTACTTTTAAATATAAAGATGTTCCATATGTCTGCCGTTAGGAGTGGGCGTTCTAGCCTTTGTAATAGGACACCTAGCGTGTTTTCGAGTAGCGTGCTTTTCAATGATTTGTATACGCTCATTATTTATTTTGCTATCAATTTCAAGTTTAGCCTGCTATGGTTATAAATAACAAGTGTTTTTGAAAGTAAATAATACAACCGTAGACATTGTAGGGAGTGAAACAAACTAGCGGGCCATAAATTAAGGAGGGAACTCATTATTATCTAACGAAAGCTCTGAAAAGAATTTAAATGGGAATAACCTTGTCAATCGTAAAAGAAGTAATGCCCCTGTATACATATATGGAAAAAATAGTTATACAAGGTTAACATATAAATAACCAATAAACTAATCAATCAAAGAAAGGACATTGCATGAAAAACGTTAACCTGATCTGCAGCAGACGACTTTGAAAACATCTTTGTAAAAGTATGGAAACTTTCTATAAGTGAAAGTATAGTTATTTAACAGAGTTGAGAACAATGTGGCAAAAGGATAAATTCCTTGTTTTGAGCAATTTATTCTATTGTCACAGTGTTTTCAAATGTAGTCTGTTGCAGAGCTACGTGTTAGAAAGCATCTATATTTGGGAAATTTAAGAGTTAACTTGATACATTTCTTAGTACATGTAATGTTGTTTAGAACAGATGGCTTAAATAGTAACTGTTACATTTTCCACATCCCAACACATCTGAAACAGACACCTATGAAAACATCTAGACAAGAATTTGCAAAATCTCTGTAAGTAAAAGTGAAATTATGAGTGATTTCTTCTTTTGTAACAATGTGTTAGAAACTCGTATTTCAACTATTCAATTATTTGTACTTCCATAATGATATCGAGAATGTTCGTATGTTTTGCCTAGATGTGTTCAAAGCCTTCTGCTGTAAATGTGGTGTACGTGGGAATTGGTTAACTTTAGAGACTGATTCCTGTCTTTCCCCTTTGTAGCATAGCCTTGTGGGAAAACATAACCTAAGCACTCAGGGATCAAGGTCAGGATGACAGTATCGGTGAATTACGAAGGCAACGACACGCCTTGAACTTGAAATACTGTTGAAATAAAAATAAAAGGATTTCAAACAAAAGTTACCATCTTGGGTTTAAAACCCTATCACACGTCAACAAATCTGTAGCAGAAGAAGAATAAAGGATAAGAAAGGAATGACTGGAAATATGTGGACAGCATTAATCCTGTACCTGCTAGGATATAATATTTCTGATTGACAATAAATGAGGAATATAGTTAACACCCAGAACATAAATAAAGAATATTACATGAGTGATCATTCAATACGGAATTTATTAAACGAGTTTTCTGAAATTGATAAGAACGAGCCTTGGCGACTTTTTATCACTTTAAGAAAAACGAGTTTAATAAATTTCGTATTGAATGACCACGAATGTAATGTTTTTTTTATATCATAAATACTAATTTAATAATTTACAGTGCTATATCCATATAAACGTCGCTATAAAGCGCGCGTATTTACAACGCTAAACGTTACGTTATGACGTCACGTTAATTGTTATTACACTAGTTATATTATCAACCTTTTGACTTGTTTTGATTTGAATTATAATTTAAAAATATAATAGTGATACTACTACTACAACAACTACTACTTATACTACAACTACTATTACTACTACTACTACTACTACTATGCGTGAGCCATTGAATGGTTGAGTGAATACGCGTTGAGTGAAGCGTTTTTCGTCTTCCTCCAATGGGCTAACAGTCTATGTGGGAAAGCAGCAAATTGCCCTGGAAAGCATGTTGTTTGGATTACTTGTGTGAGAAAGCAAGGGAATACTTGGGTAGGTGAACTGATCGCTAATATGACTAAAACCTGTTGAAAACGGCGTTAAACACCAATCAATCAATCTAGCATTTAAATTATTCTCAGAACATCAATCATATTCATATTTTCTTTGCTGATATTTTTTCTCTTCTCTGCTCTTTCTCTCTCTCTCTCTCTCTCTCTCTCCCTCTCTCTCTCTCTCTCTCTCCCTCCTCTTTTCTCCCTTCTTTCTTTCTGTCTCTTTCTCTCCCTCTCTCTCTCTCTCTCTCCTCTCCCTCTTTCTCCCTCTTTTCTTTCTCTCTCTCTCTCTCTCTCTCTCTCTCTCTCATCTCTCTCTCTCTCTCTCTCTCTCTCTCTCTCTCTCTCTCTCTCTCTCTCTCTCTTCTCTACTCTCTCTCTCTCTCTCTCTCTCTCTCATCTCTCTCTCTTCTCTCTCCTCTCTCTCCTCTCCTCTCTCTCTCCTCTCTCTCTCCCAAGCACATTTTCCTTTCCTTGAGGCAGACAGCAGACGAATCTTATAACAGTGTGATTATATATTATAAAGTCGCTGGCTTTTTGCTAATTGTTCTTTTACCACAACTTTGTTTTTTAACTCCGTGTTTAGATGAGTTCGTGTTGATATATTCAGTGTGTAACGATAAGTATAGCACTGCAGGGGTCGTCATTCTTTCCGATGATAACAATCACTGTGAATAATGTGCTCGTGTGTCAGTTGTTGACAACCTCCCATTGGCTTTTTATATAGTAAAGTCGTTGTGGGGATGGTATTTATTATGTTGCACATGGAGAAAGTTGGGCGATGTACAGGGATGTATTCGGATTGTCCTATAACTACGAGTGTTCGGTGAATTATAGTCAAAAGCTGTAATTGTATGATTAATTCAGCTAGGATAATCCGAATACGCCAAATGAAGCACATGTTTTGTGATTTGTTTGTTTTGTTTGGAGTTTAACGCCGCTTCAACAGCTTTGGTCATATCACGGCGGTCAGTGCACCTACCCATGTTTTCCTGGCTTTCCCACACCAGTACTTACACAACATTCTTCGAAGCCACTGACTACTTTCTCACATAGATCAGAGGTGAGAGGCAATGGAAAACATCGCCCGAAAGAATGTCGCGCAACCGGGTATCGAACCCGTGACCTCCAGATCACGAGTCAGATACGTTACCAATTGAGCTACCCGGCCGGGTCACACGTTTTGTGAATTGGTCGACATGTTACAGCTTTGCATATCATTGAAAACGGTCGTCAAAGGTTAATCATTCAAATATAATAATTAGAATAAAAATAACGTAATGAAAGAAGTAGATATAATAAAAAAAGAAATTAAAAAAAAAAAAAAGATATTAATATAAAAAATGACTATAAAAATAGAAAACCCTCACCCACCCCCAACCCAAAACACCACCCCCCCCACCCCCCCCCCCACTCCGCCCCCACACACACCCCCCCACCTACACCACCCCCCGCACCCGACCCCGACCCTACCCTCCCCCCCCACAAAATTATGGTATATCCCCCTGCCCCCCAAAAATCCACACCCCCCCCCCCACCACCTCACTGCCCACCCCCCCTCCCCCCGCCCCCACCCGCACGCGCCCCCCTCCCTCCCCCATCTGTCGGGGAGGCCGGGGAGGCCACCCCAACCCACTTCCAATCACCCATCCCCCCCCACCCCCCACCCTGACCCCACCTCCACCTCCCCCATACGCACGCTCCCAACCCTCTCACGTCACACCCACCTACATTCACCACCCCCCCAGCCCACTCCACATTCCATCCACACATGCCACCACCGCAGCCTCACCTCCCACACCCCCAACCTTGGAGGTTACAGCCTCACGATCTACACCCCCACCACCCCCCGCACCACCCCCACCATGCAACACCCCACGCCACCAGCCAACCACCCCGCACGTCACCAGCCCCCACCCCCTCCACACCCCCACACCACCCACCCCTCACCCCCCCTAACCAGCCACCAACCGCCACCAACCCCCTCACCCTCCCTACACCTCATCTCCCCACAACACTCGCACCCACCCCCCCCATACCGCACGCCCCCCACACTACTCCCCACCCCTCCCTTCACCCCTCCCCCCCACCCCCCCACCTCCCCTCCCACCCCCACCCTGCACAGCTACCTTCACACACCCATCACCCACCCCCACGCGCCCCCCCCAATCGCCATACCCCCGCGCCTCCCCCCCTACCCCCCAACCCCACCACCCCCCCCCACCCTCTCGCCCGTCACACCCCCCATTCATCTCCCACAAGCTACCCCCCACCCAGACCCCACACTCCACCTCCCCCCCCCTCACTGCATCCACACCTCCATAACAACACCCCTCCCACCCCCCTCCCACCACCACCACCCCCCACCCCCTGCGACAGCCGACCCCCGCACCTTTTCATATAATTACTCGCGGTTCAACTATTGCCCCCATTCCGCTTTGAGCGATCGCTCGGTGCGGTAAGTCGCGGGTTCATCCCCGGGAAGGTCATAACAGAAAATTAAAAAATGATGTAGTGCTTTTTCTTCGTTGGCGCTTAGGATTGTCGGGTAAGCTTACTCACTCACTCGACTCACTCGCTTTTGTCAGAATGAATGGATTAGAAGTACCTGTGACTTACCCAAGGAACGCCGTGATATAACTTCAAATTGTTGAAAGCGGCTCAAACACCTATACACAAAACATATTGCCCTCGTTAAACAAATTTATTTTACTCACCAAAACAATGTACAGACAATTATTAAGAAGCCAGCACATAAAGCACAGTGGCCAAGTGGTTAGCCTGGAGGATTTGAAACAGGTGTCCACGGTTCTATCCTCTCTAGCTGAGGTAACGATGAATTGCCTGTGGACCAAGGCTCTTACATACATAGTACGAGTTTATTTTTCTATGGATCACGATCAGTTTTCAGTAGACACAAAACTGAGCAAATTCCGAATAAAACAAACAATTTCAAAAGAAAAGAAAAATCCCGCAAAGGTGAGGTAAATATTCAGGACAATATCGGATGACGAATACGGAAATACCCTCTTTTCGATGTATAAATTTTCGCTTTAAACAATTTTCAATCCAACCTATAATACACACTCTGAAGGTTTAAATCGTATTGCTTAAGTTTTTGGTGCAGGATTACAAATCGATTTTATAATCAGGTAAGCACTATCATTCGTTGTTTATTCATTTGGCTTGAAGATAATTGTTGCTACCCTTTTATTCTGTGAGAATAAAACAACAAAAGTGTGTGTGTTACGTTATAAGTGGGCCTGCGTACAGTGAAGAGACATGTGAGTTTGTACAAGTGTATATTCGCACCAGTGTCTTCATCGTCCGCATATATATACACACATGTAATTAATAAGGAAGAAGTATACCGGAATAAGAAAAAAACCACAGTAAAAAAGAAAACAAGACCAATATACTTGGTTTTAAACGTGCCCAACGGTTTTCGTATAGAATGATATTGTTATTTTCTTTTTTAAACACTTTTTATATTTATAATTTCTAAACAATTTTACGCGTATACACAACACATTGAGACCATGTTGAGAATACAAATACAAACAAAACTACAAATTAGTAAGTTTCGTTACAAAGTGTTTGATGCCTGCTAAAAAAAAATTTCTTATCAAGGTATTGTAGGCATAAAACATATTAGTCTGGAAAATTTCACTATATTTCTTTTTCTATGTGATTCTGTTGATCGACTGATCAATCAACGAAATAGATAAACGTTCAGTGCTCCTCTAAAACTATTTTAGCGAAGTTCAAAGCATAGCAGTTTATCCCTCAAACAACTGATTTTTTTTCTTTTTAATGACTATGAAATTATGTATTTATTTATTTGTTTGTATTAGAAGATGCATGTATATGTATACGTAAATGAAATCTATCTATCTATGTTAATCGCTTAGAAATAAAAGTACGATTATTTAAATAGCTGAAATTATTATAGTAAAAGAAGAAAATTGATATGACGAGCAAGTTTCCTTTTACCAAAATGATTTCAAAAGACGTCTGCTTCAAATGCGTCCCCAAGTGGGAATCCGTGCATTACAGAACACGTAAAAGTCGCGTAGAGCAGGGTAAGGGTAAACAAAGTAATACATTTCAAAAAGACATTTTGATGATATCATGGTTAAAGAAGGAACCTTCTTCAACTTGAAAACACAATTGTCGTATCTGTAGAAAACGTCTATTATTATATTTGTGTAAAAGAAGAAATTGGTCGTTGTGAGATTCCTTTTACCACACTATTTCAACTCTGCTGAATTAATGCACTTTACTTAAAGCAATGTTTCTTTAAATTTGGTGATATTTACCGATCACAAAAAGTTAATAAATGTTTACCGAAATAGGTAGCACCTATACTCATATTAATGAACTACTACCTTCTAATATTACTATTCTGCTACTACTACTTCTACTACTAATACCGAAAGAAAAAAACATAAATGGGTTTTTTCGTTCATAGGTAACAGGTGTGAGATTTTTTTTTGTTTTCAATAACCCATGAAGCTTTCTGAAATGAAACTGGCAAAAAGCAAGGGAAGAGAGTCGCCATTTTGGGTATGTATAAAAGAGACGAAAAACACGGATTGGAAAATTATTGTCGATATTTAAGATCATTAAAGTGCTGTGTCATTTTCCTGTGAATTAACATTTGTACAAAAAGTATATTTCTATACATTGAGCCCTAGATTCACTCACACAAAGTTGTTATAAAATATATACGTTGTGTAGTAGTGTTAGATCAGATCGGACTGTGTATGAACTGGTCAATCTTGATCCCATTACGCAAAAGTACATACAGGCCCCACGCATATCCATATAGGCTTAATAAGACCTATACATGAACAACTAAACAAATAAAAATAAAATTGTAAAACAGCTTGGCAAGGAGATAACATATCTATAAATGAAAGTAAATTATTTATGCGACATTGTTGCAAAGGATAACTTTCTTATGATGAGCAGGGTGTTTCTTTGATGACAATCTTTTTCTAAGTCGTCTGCTGAAAAGGCGTCAGAAACCGTCCCTATAAGGGAAAGGGTTAAGCAGAAAATGTGACCCATTACATTATTTGTTCCAGTCATATTGACTATGAAAATGGTAGTCACCAGGTGGCATAAAAAAAGAGCTGAAATAAACAAATTTCCCCCTATATTATCAATTATATATTTGCTTCTTTACCGCAATGCAGGTGATCGATTAAGGACCATCTTCGCCCTCATGTTTAAACCTCGTTCATTAAAAATGTGTTCCCTGATTTTCTGAAAGTCTTTACTTTATCATTTTCTGTTAGTAATAATAGACGACAGCAATTCGAAGTCCGAACATTTGGTGATCATGCAAAAAACATGACCTCATCCGGCATTGACCGTCAGATTTCCCTCTTTATCTTATATAAGCGGCCATCTTGGAATGATGTGAATTTTCAGAATCGATCAGGCGTGACCTTTATGTGGAGCAGACGACAAACTATCCACCATTGTTTACGGATCCGTTCAGAATACCGCGCTATTTATAAATTGTTAGGATTGCATCATACACCTTATAACATACTTGAAAAAAAGAAGATATGTTGAACAATCAGTCTAATGATTGTCAGACATGTATAAATAATGTTTTCCAATTTTAGAATATATATCTACTGCGGTTACGGATCCGTTCAGAATACCGCGATATGTATATCTTTTTAAACATACAGTTGTAATGCTTACTGATTCCTAAAATGATATTTTTGCCCCACCATTTTTAAAGCAGCCAGGGTTTTGTTTACATTTTCCCCTTTTCCCAGTTATTAGCAGACGACAATTCTGCCGGTCAACATTCTACACCTACCGCTATTATTTTGTTCTTTAATAAAACCGCTAGCAAACGACACATCTAACTAGCTAAACAACAAAACAAAAAACTAATACAACTAAACAAAAAACAGCGTATGACAGGAAAGGTAATGGAATCCCTGAGGGACTACTAACTTCTAGAACTTAAGAATAACTATACTCTACTACAAATTCTAACTATCTACTCTATATAAACACAAAAAAAAAAAAACAAAACTTACCACGTGGAAAAACTAGAAACAACGATGAACCTGGTGAAACCAACTCTTACCCCTATAACTCATACTTATAACAACATACTTACTTCTAAATACTAACTCTAAACTAGTGAAAGAAAACAATACTATAGGACCTAGAAGTACAAATGTCATGAAGCTCAGCAGTAGGACAGTAGATGCTAAGCTTGAAAACCGAGACTGAGTGAGAATCGTTAACGGACAAAACGACAAACTTCAGAGCTATGGAAAAGACATCAGCAAGTCTTGTCTCAAAAAAGACGCAGGGACATACTAACCTCAACACGCATCTTCCCACAAACAACAAGTTTACACTATTAAAATCAAACGAGAGAGACACATAAAAGCGTTATCTACAGACAGCGAATTCATAAGGTAAGTCTCGATATGGTATGAATTATGGAGATCCCGTGTGATGTAATTCTTACTCAATACTTACGACACTGCTTCCAAACTTCTAACTTCCACATTTCCAAACTTTATTATACTTCTATCTTCAACATTTCTAACTTCATTACTTTTAACATTCTAACTTCCTACTTTTAACTTCTACTTCCTTACTTTTAACTGCTAACTTCCAACGTCCTTACTTATAACTTTCCATACTTCTAAATTCCCTTAGCTTCTTAAATTACTAACTTCGGTAACTTGTGAATGAAAACAATACGATTTGGACCTTGAAGTTAAATGTCATTAAGGTCAGAAGTATGTAAGTAGAAGTAAGTTAAACGTGATGAAGTAGAACTGTTGTAGTTAAACTGTTGAGTAGAAGTAAGGAAGTCATGAAGTATTGTAAAAAGTCCCGCCAGGGCTTCCATATTATTGTTAAGTAAGGAGAGTTAGAAAGTATGGAGTTAGAAGTAAGGAAGGTTGAATTAAGTGATGAGTTATAAATGTTGAAGTTAGAAGTTGGAAGGTCAGAATCGAGAAGTTCATCTCGTATTAGCCATATAATATATTTAAATATCATGAGTAGGAGCTCGTGTTTGTATGTTCAAGTGTATCGCACAATATAACCGACGCTTGTTCTGCAATCAATATGGTTATCCATACAATCGGACAACTCGGTATATTTCTTTATATCGTTATCTATATTGGTTTATCCTCCAGTGTTAGTACGTGTTGATTATGTAAGCCCTCTTATATAGGTTGTTAGCAAAATTGCAATCTTGGCTGACTTGAAATGGACAAGTTATACGATTTTATACATGTATTGCTACGGAGTAGCAGCAAACACAATTCGATTGACAGGCGTTAACACGCTCAAACATATAGATGAGTTTTAAACACATTATGAACAATTGTTGCTTAAATATTTCTAAATTGTTTTCCGCATTTTCTCATAACTATAACTATACACAGCTAATTTGTCTTATTTCTTTCCAATATATTTCCAACGTCAACTGAGCTGTAGATTTGTTTTTTGTGGTGAAAGGGATAGTGGATTTACTTAGTCTGGACATCATATGTACTCGTCAATTGAAAAAAGGTACGAGCTTATACCAATTAATATCAAATATAAAGATCAAAGGACAGATTTGTTTGAGAAATTGCCCTTTACACAATATACTTGGTGAAATAATGGTAGAGAACGGTTGCCTCGGGTGCAACGAGGTCGCTTGCTCGATCCCCGGTTGGTTTCGTACCATATGTTTATTAATGGTAGCACATATTTGTTCTCCTGGCGCTAAGGGCTGTACAGGGTGTCATGGAAAAAAGGTGCAAGTAGAACCGGTGACCTTTAATTGGTTAGGCCCTAGCTCTAACTCCGCACCACTGTCCTTCCGCGTAGATTATAATACCTCTTCAGTATGATCGAGCGACAGCTCTTCTTCACATGCGTGCTGGCTTTCCCAACAAGTACCGCATAAACAGTATTTCAAAGCAACGAGCTGTTTTCATTGTTTGGTAATACTAATGACGCTTGTCCAATTGATCTTGTTTTCATAAGGAGAGAAAGATTGTTTGCCCAACTGTGTTCAAACTCATGGCCTCGGGATTAACCGTACGCGTTCTTTCAGGCAGAGCTTCCGGGAATCGGCTTGTCACCAGAAGTCATGAATGATTGTCGCCTGTGATATAAGTGACAATTTCGCAAACAGTTTTTTAACGGTCCTTAAATTTCAATTAATGTTATTACGAAACTATCCATTGGACTATACCATAACCATACACTTTGAACAAAAACAAATCAACAGAAAAGTATCGAAATATGCTCCTCAATAACCATTGAATTTTGAGGCCCATCCACGGGAAATAAATATGTTTGTATTTCTTACAGCGTAGGATCTAGATTACATTGTCTCTCTGCTCAGTTTTTTATCAGAATCTCACACGTTGACAGAGGCTTTTTATAAATTTATGTAAGTTTTAACAATGTAGATCTTGATCAGACATAGTTGGGGAAGCACATGGTGATCTGAGTTTTCATTGTTTACCAAAGTAAAACATTGTACCTTTGCCCATATGCGGACTGATACAGTTGTAAAGTTCAATATACAATTCCTATTTAACCACATGTCTTTTATTTAAATATATATTATCCCGTTCCCAGCCATACAGACACTTTCTGAAGCCTCGAGAAAAGGACGGGCTTTGAAAACATTTCGGAAGCGAAGAAATTGCTGATAATGTATAAGAATGAAAAATAATATATATTTCATTAAAACATCTGGCTTTTAATCGATTATATAAGTATTGCCTATATTTGTACACCAACTATCATTTTCATTATGATAAGTACGAACTTAAGGGAAGGTTTGTGAGTCTGATTGTATGAATCACATATAATATAACCCAATGAAAGCTACCCATCAGGCTTGGATGTTTTTTTCTACGAATGATCGGTACAAATAGTCTTCAAAAACATTACAGTAAAGTGGGACCTGCGATAATTCAAAAGCGATAATTCGATATATCTTTAACTCGAACCAAGTCCTGAAACGGAATAGGATCAAACACGGCTTCTGAAACTTTATGACACATAAGAAACTTAGGAAATGCATGAACATATATACTTAGTATAAATGAGATACGGAATCTTGCGATCATGTAAGCATTAATCAAGCGAGTAAAACGTCCGATAAATCGAAGTCAATCATGCGTTCATTTCTACTTTGAGTTATCGCGAGTTCATATGAATGTATATACACGTGTGCCACTCAAAATAAAGATAAATTGAACAGCCCTTAGAGATCAATTTTGAAAAGGTTTTGAATTGAAAAACCCATATGAAGTTATTACTTATTGTTTGTAAATACCTAGTTTCTTCAAGTTGAAATGAATCTTATAGTCCATATGACGTCAAATTCTTATTTTTTTTTTTGATATACATTTCGTTTGCTAATAGCTTCAAAATTCATGCCTTCATATTTGAATTTGCCTGCGCTTGTTGACTTTGTAACATTTAACACTTAACACTAATGGACATGGTCTTCATTCCCTTATCTTTGGTCTATTAACGTCCGCAATGAGTATGGGGAAGATAAGGAAAAAAAATAATGAATGAGAGTGAGTGATGATTATTTAAGGATACTTAGGCAACAAGTAATTCAGTATAGACATCCATTGATAAAGTGTATATCCAGCATCTACAGGTACGATTAGATACGACCTCTGTAATTACTTGGGCTGCATTACTTGAAGAGTAATGTTAGACAAACATGCTGGATATGGCTTATTCAATACAACTCCAGTGTAAAGGTTGTTGACTTTTATAATAGGAAAGCGACAGCACATTGCACTAAGTACATACCTGAAAGCATTTACGTATCAAATAGGTATTCAAACGTACACAAAAAATAAAAAGAATTTGACGGTACTGTACAAGCATGTATACACAGATATAAAAACACGATAAACTAAAGGGTCCACGAGGTCTGACGGATAAATAGAGTATATATAAATGTATGTAGCTTGTTTCCGGGGGGTACCCCCCCTAATATAAAAACTTGCACATATATATCCACTAGAGTGTGCGTCCATGAAAGTATACAAAAGTGGAACCGACAGTCCACGGCCCAATATAAACTGTGAAAAGAAATAAATACATTTTATCGGCCATATTTGGTGTGCTCGGTTGGGATGTATCAACACAGTTTCTGTGTATCAAAGTAGAGTAATTAATACAACAGAAGATATCCAATAGCTACTCTTAGTACAGTTGCGCTCCAGAAAAAAATGATACAAGAAGATATTTGCGAGAGGGGATATCTGCAGTGCTAATATATAAGTCACAAGATTACTCAAATTAAATAGTTGATACTTAGCATCAGAAAACATGCAAGTGAGGACAGATTTTCATCTTCATTTTCTACAAATTACTCATTCGGTTTGTTTTCAATACAGCTTAAACCCACGTCCCGTTAGAACTCTATTTTTGTTTTAAAGGAAAAATGAAATAAAGATATAATACTTCATCGGCTTTGTTTGCAGTTTGAAGACTGGGAAACCAATTCCCGCCATACTGTTTTATCAAAAACATATTTGTCTAAATTGATATGACAATATTTAACACCTCTATCCATGAAAGCTGATCAACGCCAGGACAAAATCCGATCATATTGCTGTTTTTGACACTAATTACAGAAACGCTACAACTGCATACGTTACAACCAGTGTTGTTTATACTGTGCCTTAATGGCTTTATATATGTTTATAGTAAACATATACGAACAGTGAATATTATGTTTAGACTTCTTCAGATGCACCCGTGCTGATCTTCATACTATCTGGTTGTGTATTTTCTAAGGTTGCGCTTTTTCTGTGTGGGACTGGCCAAAACGCATGTGCACGTATCTTGACAAATCGAAGTTTCACCAAATGTTCTGCGAATACATGATCTCCTGACACAGTTGTTGATTAACAATTGATATAAGCTCCTGGATGTTTCTCTGAACAATTGGCAAAAACGCCGTCATTGCGATCGAACCTTTGCAATACACAGGTTAATCAGTAGCTGGACCTACACTTGTCTCAAAGCCCTATGCTTGGCATTCATAGTGCACACTTTATGTATCCAGTGTTCTAGTAATATTTCAGCGCCAAGAGATGCACATATGTTATGGGGCTTCCAAGATACACGGGCACAAGGGCCAATGGCACACTGTTCATTTGGTCACAGATTAGGACATACTTTGGCTCAACATTTCTCTAGACTTTCCTGCAGCCTAAGAAAAAGTTAAGTGAGAATAGTGTTGAATGCCGTTTGCAACAACATTGCAGTTTGCATCCATGACATTTCTCTCGGGTATTTGCCAGACTACTGGTATTATGTATCCTAACAACGATAGTTACTTATGTTATTTCCTCAATCTGAAGCGCGCAGTAGGGAAAGCCACATCAACTGTGTGTTCACTATTGTGTTCTGTCATGTATTTACGTTTCAAATATTGTTTATATGCAATTGAATAAACTTATGAGCCAGTACATGGAAAAATGCACAAGTTGACATTTTGAACTATATTAGGCGAAGACCACTCTGTCCACCTGCTAAGTCTTATCATAATCTTCACGGCTTTGCAGCTCTTTGTAACAAGCGTATGTACGTAATCTGTGAACGGGATGTGTATCTTGCATAGGCTGATCTCGATCTATTCTGAACACAAGTCACCATTTTCCTGTTCCAATGCACTGAATTTACGTATACAAAATTGAGGAATAATAACATTTATAAGAGTAAGAGATTTAGATTAGTATTAAAAATAATCGTCAATGAAATAAGTGCTAGTCAATAACATTGGTCAATCCAGGTCGATGGAGTATTTACATATGTGTATCTCCCGAGTAATTACTCATATATCTTGAGTATAACAAACCGTCTACCTTGTCACGCGAACACCGACTCTTCGGGGATATTTAAATCAAAATTATACTACAAATTAAATTTATTTTATGGTATAGAAAGGTATTTTGAGGGTTAAACAAATTCGTAATGTTTGTTATACACGTTTGTTAAATACGTAGCTACATACTTTCATAGGTATGACTGATTGATTACAGTTTTTAAAGGACATTTTCAAACAATAATTCAGATTTATTCACGCGACCAGTTCTTATTAACGTTGTTTCCTGGCGGTTCTCGCCTATATACTGCACACTTCAGGCATTCTAATGAACTGAGATGCATATGTGAGTGTAAAAACTCGGGAAATACATATGTGTAAATACTCTTGAAGTATATTTGTGTAACAATCGAGGATAACATATGTGGTAACACTCAGGAAATATATATGTGTAAGCAATTGAGATATATACATATGTAAATACCGGAGGAGATACAGATGTGTAAACACTCGAGAGATATATGTATACATAATTCGGGAAATACATATGAGAATAATATATGTGTAAATACTCGAGAGATGTATATGTGTAAATACTCGGGAGATACAATATGTGTAATACTCGGCAGATACATATGTTTAAATACCCGAGAGATACACATGATGTAAATACTAGGGGAGATTCTTATGCATAAATAATCGGGAGGATACATATATGTAAATTCTCGCGAGATACATAGTGTAAATACTCGAGATATACATTATAAGTAAATACTTGGAGTACTCGGGAAGAAACACTTGTGTAAATACTTGAGAGAAATTCATCAAAACTATATTGTTTCTCAATCGAAAAAAATATAGATGAAATCACTTTTCTGTTTTTCAGGAGAATATAATACAATAATTGAAAATTTACTCACATTAAAGCATAAATTACGAACAGTACACCGTTTTTTTGAGAATAGATCGGTTGGCGGAATTGTTCCGCTGTATGGGTAATTTTTTAAAAGATTTATAAGTATGATTGTTAGTCACAACTATGGCGAAGACGACATAATAACTGTACGAATTGGTAAATATCCGGATGAGACTGGTCTCGCGTCATTACTGATGAGTATATCATTGGGTTTTTTATCTAGAAAGTAAAGGTCATGCTGGAAACAGCTCGTGAATAATAGGCTGTAGAATTTGTTTACAGTTTTCTTACATCACGGCAACTATAATGTATCATACAAGCTGAAAAATAAACAAGAAAATGGTCAAGTCAAGTTCCCAAGAGCAAAGAGCGAAAACCAGTTCGTACGAATCGTTTTCCATCCGCGAACGAAACATGAAAAAACGCGGGTACGAACCAATGAATTTTAGAATCGGATATGAAATCGTGAAACAGGCGAAGTATTCATAACGGAAGGGAGCAACGACAACTTTAATTACTCCTATGGGAACCGATGAACTTGGTCGTTCTATTAAATAGAATGACCGAAATCGCAAAGCGTTGACATGCTACATTTACAATATAGAACGGGTCACGTTACTGCCATTTCTATTGCATAGTTGCGTAAACGTTGTTTATAACAGTTTCTGGAATTATACTGTAATATAGTAGTAATTAAAATGAATCATCATGATTTTTAAAGATTACCCGTTTATTTTATATATTGTAAATAGGCAAAAACTGCGCCAGAAACACTTTTTTGAGCTTTGATGAATCGGGTCCGTAAACCAAACTATGAAAAAGCGTAGGCCTAGAAGTTAGGTGAACGTTTTTAATACCCATTACATGTGTCGAAAGTTTGAAATAACGGTAGAAGACCTACGTATTTTGTATCTTGCTGTTTCTTAATCATTTTATACAATTTATTTATTCCATAAAGGTAGTTTTTTTCAACATATAACAGAGTTTTTCTAAAATAATGTTAGTTGCTCTCTTTTGATTACGTCACCCCATGGTACAAAATAATAACCTATCCCATACTGACGCTACGTTCAACGCTGGGCGTCAATGAGTCTGGGTGAACTCGACTTTTACAACTATTTGAAAACAACAAGCATGTTATATTTTAATAATATTATGCATTACCTTCCAAATGTTGGGCAATGCCAGTTCAGAAAATAGACACATGTACTTTTTGGTAGGACTTGTCGGCATGCGCAGAGGCTGCCATAGGTCATAGTGAGTTTGAAGTCACGTGACGTATATGCCTTCCACCATCCCCACCACCAACCTTAAGTGCAATTTTTGGTTTGACTAATTACGAATGCTCACAAAAGCAACATAGAGTAACGAAAACAAATCCCGATTATTCAAGCTTATAATAGAATATAACATGTCTTGTAAGTGTAAATAATAATATTAATAGTGTACACAATTTATTTAAGATATCACTACGCAATATAGCAACTGCACCGCGCAATTACCCTTTGTAAATTGTAACCCTTTTCTCTCACTCTCGGCAGAGATGTAAACATCCACTCGCCCGCTAGCATAAGCGAGTGGAATGAAGGGGATCGGCTTGTACGAAATTCTAAGGCGCTAGTCCATACCATATTCCGTTCAATGTCCTTTTCATACAGATAGTATGCATTGCTAAGCCTTTTCTTTCTCTTTCTCTCAGTCCATCTATTCCTTCGACAACGGATTATCGATGACTTGCTTTTGGATAGGTGCTTTCGGACGAGGTCCGCGTCTAAAGAAACAAAATTTCATCAAATGATTTGAGCGCTTTAATCACTTGTTTAGTAAGCGTTTAGGAATACTTTGATTATAATAGGCAGAACGAATAACGAATAAATCTTGCAAGAAATCGATCATTCTTTCGGCCCAAAAATCAGGTAAATGACCCGCGGATATTGGTTGTTTACAACATAACTGATTTATCCTTTATTCTAAATTTGTATTACACAGTTCAAATTAGATTTGACAGTTTGTTCGTTATGATTTTGATCGCGATTCATGATTTTGACGCGATATTCGGTTCATAGAGTTGATTACTAACAGATGACTAAGTTGATGATGGAAAGAACATTAACAAGTTAAGTTAAGCTAAAACATGCCACAGGCAGGCGAGTGGTTCATTAGGAATAAGTGCAACACACAATTCCCCCAATCCTGCTTGCCCTTTAACAATCACACCACCCCACAATATAAAAACTCTGCAGCGGACGAATTAAAACAAATCTGTAGGCAAAGATACAGAAAATCACATTTATTTGGAAGTGTAATCAGTGAATAAAGTTGAAAACATTGTTGCAAAGGAGAAAGCATGTTATGAGCAATTTCT
>JASEVX010000005.1:9324809-9385339 GCA_031761405.1 Serripes groenlandicus
GGAAGAAGTATACCGGAATAAGAAAAAAACACAGTAAAAAAGAAAACAAGACCAATATATTGGTTTTAAACGTGCCAACCGGTTTTCGTATAGAATGATATTGTTATTTTCTTTTTTAAACACTTTTTATATTTATAATTTCTAAACAATTTTACGCGTATACACAACACATTGATGACCATGTTGAGAATACAAATACAAACAAAACTACAAATTAGTAAGTTTCGTTACAAAGTGTTTGATGCCTGCTAAAAAAAAATTTCTTATCAAGGTATTGTAGGCATAAAACATATTAGTCTGGAAAATTTCACTATATTTCTTTTTCTATGTGATTCTGTTGATCGACTGATCAATCAACGAAATAGATAAACGTTCAGTGCTCCTCTAAAACTATTTTAGCGAAGTTCAAAGCATAGCAGTTTATCCCTCAAACAACTGATTTTTTTTCTTTTTAAATGACTATGAAATTATGTATTTATTTATTTGTTTGTATTAGAAGATGCATGTATATGTATACGTAAATGAAATCTATCTATCTATGTTAATCGCTAGAAATAAAAGTACGATTATTTAAATAGCTGAAATTATTATAGTAAAAGAAGAAATTGATCATGACGAGCAAGTTTCCTTTTACCAAAATGATTTCAAAAGACGTCTGCTTCAAATGCGTCCCCAAGTGGGAATCCGTGCATTACAGAACACGTAAAAGTCGCGTAGAGCAGGGTAAGGGTAAACAAAGTATACATTTCAAAAAGACATTTTGATGATATCATGTTAAAGAAGTAACCCTTTTCAACTTGAAAACACAATTGTCGTATCTGTAGAAAACGTCTATTATTATATTTGTGTAAAAGAAGAAATTGGTCGTTGTGAGATTTCCTTTTACCACACTATTTCAACTCTGCTGAATTAATGCACTTTACTTTAAAGCAATGTTTCTTAAATTTGGTGATATTTACCGATCACAAAAGTTAATAAATGTTTACCCGAAATAGGTAGCACCTATACTCATATTAATGAACTACTACTTCTAATATTACTATTCTGCTACTACTACTTCTACTACTAATACGAAAGAAAAAAACATAAATGGGTTTTTTCGTTCATAGGTAACAGGTGTGAGATTTTTTTTTGTTTTCAATAACCCATGAAGCTTTCTGAAATGAAACTGGCAAAAAGCAAGGGAGTCGCCATTTTGGGTATGTATAAAAAGAGACGAAAAACACGGATTGGAAATTATTGTCGATATTTAAGATCATTAAAGTGCTGTGTCATTTTCCTGTGAATTAACATTTGTACAAAAAAGTATATTTCTATACATGAGCACTAGATTCACTCACACAAAGTTGTTATAAAATATATACGTTGTGTAGTGTTAGATCAGATCGGACTGTGTATGAACTGGTCAATCTTGATCCCATTACGCAAAAAGTACATACAGGCCCACGCATATCCATATAGGCTTAATAAGACCTATACATGAACAAACTAAAACAAATAAAAATAAAATTGTAAAACAGCTTGGCAAGGAGATAACATATCTATAAATGAAAGTATAATTATTTATGCGACATTGTGGCAAAGGGATAACTTTCTTATGATGAGCAGGTGTTTCTTTGATGACAATCTTTTTCTAAGTCGTCTGCTGAAAAGGCGTCAGAAACCGTCCCTATAAGGGAAAGGGTTAAGCAGAAATGTGACCCATTACATTATTTGTTCCAGTCATATTGACTATGAAAATGGTAGTCACCAGGTGGCATAAAAAAAGAGCTGAAATAAACAAATTTCCCCCTATATTATCAATTATATATTTGCTTCTTTACCGCAATGCAGGTGATCGATTAAGGACCATCTTCGCCCTCATGTTTAAACCTCGTTCATTAAAAATGTGTTCCCTGATTTTCTGAAAGTCTTTACTTTATCATTTTCTGTTAGTAATAATAGACGACAGCAATTCGAATTCCGAACATTTGGTGATCATGCAAAAAACATGACCTCATCCGGCATTGACCGTCAGATTTCCCTCTTTATCTTATATAAAGCGGCCATCTTGGAATGAGTGAATTTTCAGAATCGATCAGGCGTGACCTTTATGTGGAGCAGACGACAAACTATCCACCATTGTTTACGGATCCGTTCAGAATACCGCGCTATTTATAAATTGTTAGGATTGCATCATACACCTTTTAAACATACTTTGAAAAAAAGAAGATATTTGAACAATCAGTCTAATGATTGTCAGACATGTATAAATAATGTTTTCCAATTTTAGAATATATATCTACTGCGGTTACGGATCCGTTCAGAATACCGCGATATGTATATCTTTTTAAACATACAGTTGTAATGCTTACTGATTCCTAAAATGATATTTTGCCCCACCATTTTTAAAGCAGCCAGGGTTTTGTTTACATTTTCCCCTTTTCCCAGTTATTAGCAGACGACAATTCTGCCGGTCAACATTCTACACCTACCGCTATTATTTTGTTCTTTAATAAAACCGCTAGCAAACGACACATCTTAACTAGCTAAAACCCCAACAAGTTTACACTATTAATATCAAACCGAGAGAGACACATAAAAGCGTTATCTTCTGACAGCGAAATTCATAAGGTAAGTCTCGATTATGTATGAATTATGGAATCCCTGGAGGGACTTCTTACTTCAATACTTCTGACTACTGACTTCCATACTTCTAACTTCCACATTTCTAACTTTATTATACTTCTATCTTCAACATTTCTAACTTCATTACTTTTAACTTCTAACTTCCTTACTTTTAACTTCTAACTTCCTTACTTTTAACTGCTAACTTCCAACTTCCTTACTTATAACTTCCATACTTCTAAATTCCTTACTTCTAAATTCCTAACTTCTAACTTGTGAATGAAAACAATACGATTTGGACCTTGGAAGTTAAATGTCATGAAGTCAGAAGTATGGAAGTTAGAAGTAAGTTAAACGTGATGAAGTTAGAACTGTTGAAGTTAGAACTGTTGAAGTTAGAAGTATGGAAGTCAGAAGTATTGTAAAAAGTCCCGCCAGGGCTTCCATATTATGTTAGAAGTAAGGAAGTTAGAAGTATGGAAGTTAGAAGTAAGGAAGTTGGAAGTTAAAAGTGATGAAGTTATAAATGTTGAAGTTAGAAGTATGGAAGTCAGAAGTCAGAAGGTCATCTCGTATTAGCCATATATATTTAAATATTCATGAGTAGGAGCTCGTGTTTGTGTTCAATGTAATCGCACAATATAACCGACGCTTGGTTCTGCAATCAATATGGTTACCATACAATCGGACAACTCGGTTATATTTCTTTATATCGTTTATCTATATGGTTTATCTCCAGTGTTAGTACGTGTTGATTATGTAAGCCCTCCTTATATAGGTGTTAGCAAAATTCAATCTTGGCTGACTTGAAATGGACAGTTATACGATTTATACAGGTATTTGCTACGGAGTAGCAGCAAACACAATTCGATTGACAGGCGTTAACACGCTCAAACATATAGATGAGTTTTAAACACATAATGAACAATTGTTTCTTAAATATTTCTTAAATGTTTTCCGCATTTTTCCATAACTTAACTATACACAGCTAATTGTCTTATTTCTTTCCAATATATTTCCAACGTCAACTGCTGTAGATTTGTTTTGTGTGGGAAAGGGATAGGGATTTACTTAGTCTGACATCATATGACTCCGTCAATTGAAAAAGGTACGAGCTTATACCAATTAATATCAAATATAAAGATCAAAGGACAGATTTGTTTGAGAAATTGACCCTTTACCAATATACTTGGTGAAATAATGGTAGAACGGTTGCCTCGGGTGCAAGAGGTCGCTGGCTCGATCCCCGGTTGGTTCGTACCATATGCTTTATTAATGGTAGCACATATTTGTTCTCCTTGGCGCTAAGGGCTGTACAGGGTGTCATGAAAAAAGGGCAAGTAGAACCGGGGACCTTTAATTGGTTAGGCCCTAGCTCTAACTCCGCACCACTGTCTTCCGCGTAGATTATAATACCTCTTCAGTATGATCGAGGCGACCAGCTCTTCTTCACATGCGTGCTGGCTTTCCCAAACAAGTACTCGCATAACAGTATTTCAAAGCAACGAGCTGTTTTCATTGTTGGTATACTAATGACGCTTGTCCAATTGACTTGTTTCATAAGCGAGAAAGAATGTTTGCCCAAACTGTGTTCAAACTCATGGCCTCGGGATTAACCGTACGCGTTCTTTCAGGCAGAGCTTCCGGGAATCGGCTTGTCACTCAGAAGTCATGAATGATTGTCGCCGTGATATAAGTGACAATTTCGCAAACAGTTTTAAACGGCCTTAAATTTCAATTAATGTTATTACAAACTATCCATTGGACTATACCATAACCATACACTTTGAACAAAAACAAAACAACAGAAAAGTATCGAAATATGCGTCTCAATTAACCATTGTAATTTTGAGCCCATCCACGGGAAAATAAATATGTTTGTATTTCTTACAGCGTAGGATCAGATTACATTGTCTCTCTGCTCAGTTTTATCAGAATCTCCACACGTTGACAGAGGCTTTTAATAAATTTATGTAAGTTTTAACAATGTAGATCTTGATCAGACATAGTGGAAGCACATGGTGATCTTGGTTTTCATTGTTTACCAAAGTAAACTTGTACCTTTGCCCATATGCGGACTGATACAGTTGTAAAGTTCAATATACATTCAATTTAACCACATGTGTTTTATTTAAATATATATTTATCCCGTTCCCACATACAGACACTTTCTGAAGCCTCGAGAAAAGACGGCTTTTGAAAACATTTCGGAAGCGTAGAAATTGCTGATAATGTATAAGAATGAAAAATAATATATATTTTTTAAAACATCTGGCTTTTAATCGATTATATAAGTATTGCTATATTTGTTACACCAACTATCATTTTCATTATGATAATTACGAATTAAGGGAAGGTTTGTGAGTCATGATTGTAAGAATCACATATAATATACCCAATGAAAGCTACCCATCAGCTTGGATGTTTTTTTCTACGAATGACCGTACAAATAGTCTTCAAAAACATTACAGTAAAGTGGACCTGCGATAATTCAAAAGCGATAATTCGATATATCTTTAACTCGAACCAAGTCCTGAAACGGATAGGATCAAACACGGCTTCTGAAACTTATGAACACTAAAGAAACTTAGGAAATGGATGAACATATATACTTAGTATAAATGAGATACGAATCTGGCGATCATGTAAGCATTAATCAAGCGAGTAAAACGCCGATAAATCGAAGTCAATCATGCGTCCTTTTCTACTTTGAGTTATCGCGAGTTCATTGTATGTATAACCCGTGTGCCACTTCAAAATATAGATAAATGAACAGCCTTAGAGATCAATTTTGAAAAGGTTTTTGAATTGAAAACCCATATGAAGTTAATACTTATTGTTTGTAAATACCTAGTTTCTTCAAGTTGTAATGAAATCTTATAGACCATATGACGTCAATTCTTATTTTTTTGATATACATTTCGTTTGCTAATTAGCTTCAAAATTCATGCATTCATTATTTGAATTTGCCTGCGCTGTTGACTTTGTAACTTTAAACTTAACATAATGGACATGGTCTTCATACCCTTTCTTTGGTCTATTAAAGCCGCAATGAGTATTGGGAAGATAAGGAAAAAAAATAAAGAATGAGAGTGAGGTGATGATATTTAAGGATACTTAGGCAACAAGTAATTCAGTATAGACATCCATTGATAAAGTGAATATCCAGCATTCTACAGGTACGATTAGATACGACTGCTGTATTACTTGCTGCATTACTTGAAGAGTAATGTTAGACAAAACATGCTGGATATGGCTAATCAATACAACTCCAGTGTAAAGGTTGTTGACTTTTATAATAGGAAAGCGACAGCACATTGCACTAAGTACATACCTGAAAGCATTATACGTATCAAATAGGTATCAAACGTACACAAAAAATAAATAGAATTTGACGGTACTGTACAGCATGTATACACAGATTAAAAACACGATAAACTAAAGGGTCCACGAGGTCTGACGGTAAATAGAGTATATATAACATGTATGTAGCTTGTTCGGGGTCATATAATATACTTGCACATATTATCCCACTAGAGTGTGCGTCCATGAAAGTTTTACAAAAGTGGACCGTACAGTCCACGGCCAATTATAAACTGTGAAAAGAAAAAAATACATTTTATCGGCCATATTTGTGTGCTCGGTTGGGATGTTATCAACACAGTTTCTGTTTATCAAATAGAGTAATTAATACAACATAAGATATCCAATAGCATACTCTTAGTAAGTTGCGCTCCAGAAAAAAATGATACAAGAAGATATTTGCGAGAGGGGAATCTGCAGTGCTAATATATAAGTCACAAGATTTACTCAAATTAAATAGTTGATACTTGCATCAGAAAACATGCAAGTGAGGACAGATTTTCATCTTCATTTTCTACAAATACTCATCGGTTTGTTTTCATACAGCTTAAACCACGTCCCGTTAGAACTCAATTTTTGTTTTAAAGGAAAAATGAAATAAAGATATAATACTTCATCGGCTTTGTTTGCAGTTTGAAGACTGAAACCAATTCCGCCATACTGTTTTATCAAAAACATATTTGTTCTAAATTGATATGACAATATTTAACACCTCTAATCCATGAAAGCTGATCAACGCCAGACAAAATCCGATCATATTGCTGTTTTGACACTAATTACAGTAACGCTACAACTGCATACGTTTACAACCAGTGTTTGTTTATAACTGTGCCTTAAAGGCTTATATTATGTTTATAGTAAACATATCGAACAGTGAATATTATGTTTAGACTCTTCAGATGCACCGGCTGATCTTCATACTATCTGGTTGTGTATTTTCTAAGGTGCGCTTTTGTGTGACTGGCAAAACGCATGTGCACGTATCTTGACAAACGAAGTTTCACCAATGTTCTGCGAATACATGATCTCTGACACAGTTGTTGATAACAATTGATATAAGCTCCTGGATGTTTCTCTGAACAATTGGCAAAAACGCGCTCATTGCGATCGAACTCTGCAAATACACAGGTTAATCAGTAGCTGGACCTACACTTGTCTCAAAAGCCCTATGCTTGGCATTCATAGTGCACACTTTTGTATCCAGTGTTCTAGTAATATTTTCAGCGCCAAGAGATGCACATATGTTATGCTTCCAAGATACAGGGCACAAGGGCCAATGGCACACTGTTTCATTTGGTCACAGATTAGGACAACTTTGGCTTCAACATTTCTCTTAGACTTTCCTGCAGCCTAAGAAAAAGTTAGTGAGAACTAGTGTTGATGCCGTTTGCAACAACATTGCAGTTGCATCATGACATTCTCTCGGGTATTTGCCAGGACTACTGGTATTATGTATCCTAACAACGATAGTTCTTATGTTATTTCCTCAATCTGAAGCGCGCAGTAGGAAAGCCACATCAACTGTGTGGTCACTATTGTGTTCTTTCATGTATTTACGTTTCAATATTGTTTATATGCAATTGAATAAACTTATGAGCCAGTACATGGAAAAATGCACAAGTTGACATTTTGAATATATTAGGCGAAGACCACTCTGTCCACCTGCTAAGTCTTATCATAATCTTCACGGCTTTGCAGACTCTTGTAACAAGCGTATGTACGTAATCTGTGAACGGGATGTGTATCTTGCATAGGCTGATCTCGATCTATTCTGAACACAAAGTCACCCTTTTCCTGTTCCAATGCACTGATTTACGTATACAAAATTGAGGATAATAACATTTATAAGAGTAAGAAGATTTAAGATTAGTATTAAAAATAATCGTCAATGAAATAAAGTGCTAGTCTAACATTGGTCAAATCCAGGTCGATGGAGTATTTACATATGTGTATCTCCCGAGTAATTACTCATATATCTTGAGTATAACAAACGTCTACCTTGTCACGCGAACACCGACCTTCGGGGATATTTAAATCAAAATTAACTACAATTAAATTATTTTATGGTATAGAAAGGTATTTTGAGGGTTAAACAAAATTCGTAATGTTTGTTATACACGTTTGTTAAATACGTATGCTACATACTTTCTAGGTATGACTGATTGATTACAGTTTAAAGACATTTTCAACAATAATTCAGATTTATCACGCCGACCAGTTCTTTTAACGTGTGTTTCCTGGCGTTCTCGCCTATATACTGCACACTTCAGGCATTCTATGGAACTGAGATGCATATGTGTGTAAAAACTCGGGAAATACATATGTGTAAATACTCTTGAAGTATATTTGTGTAAACAATCGAGATAAACATATGTGGTAACACTCAGGAAATATATATGTGTAAGCAATTGAGATATATACATATGTAAATACCGGAGAGATACAGATGTGTAAACACTCGAGAGATATATGTATACATAATCGGGAAATACATATGAGAATATATATGTGTAAATACTCGAGAGATGTATATGTGTAAATACTCGGGAGATACATATGTGTAATAACTCGGCAGATACATATGTTTAAATACCCGAGAGATACACATGTGTAAATACTAGGGAGATTCATATGCATAAATAATCGGGAGATACATATATGTAAATTCTCGCGAGATACATATGTGTAAATACTCGAGATATACATATAAGTAAATACTTGGGAAGTACTCGGAAGAAACACTTGTGTAAATACTTGAGAGAAATTCCACAAAACTATATTGTTTCTCAATCGGAAAAAAATATTAGATGAAATCACTTTTCTGTTTTTCAGGAGAATATATTACAATAATTGAAAATTTACTCACATTTAAAGCATAAATTACGAACAGTATACACGTTTTGAGAATAGATCGGTGGCGGAATTGTTCTCGCTGTATTGGGTAATTTTTTAAAAGATTTATAAGTATGATTTGTTAGTCACACCATGGCGAAGACGACATTAATAACTGTACGACTGGTAAATATCCGGATGAGACGGGTCTCGCGTCATTACTGATGAGTATATCATTGGGTTTTTTATCTAGAAGTAAGGTCATGCTGGAAACAGCTCGTGAATAATAGGCTGTAGAATTTGGTTTACAGTTTGCTTAACATTCACTGCAACTATAATGTATCATACAAGCTGAAAAATAAACAAAAGAAAATGGTCAAGTCAGTTCCCCAAGAGCAAAGAGCGAAAACCAGTTCGTACGAATCGTTCATCGCGAACGAAACATGAAAAACCGGGTACGAATCCAATGAATTTTAGAAATCGGATGAAATCGTGAAACAGGCGAAGTATTCATAACGGAAGGGAGCAAAGACAACTTAATTACTCTATGGGAACCGATGACACCTTGTCGTCTATTAAAATAGAATGACCGAAATCGCAAAGCGTTGACATGCTACATTTACAAATAATAGAACGGGTCACGTTACTGCCATGTCTATTGCATAGTTGCGTAAACGTTGTTTTAACAGTTTCTGGAATTATACTGTAATATGTAGTAATTAAAATGAATCATCATTGATTTTTTAAAGATTACCCGTTTATTTATATATTGTAAATAGGCAAAAACATCGCCAGAAACTCTTTTTTGAGCTTTGATGAATCGGGTCGTAAACCAAACTATGAAAAAGCGTAGCCTAGAAAGTTAGGTGAACGTTTTTAAATACCCATTACATGTGTCTAAAGTTTGTAATAACGGTAGAAGACATACGTATTTTGTATCTTGCTGTTTCTTAAATCATTTTATACAATTTATTTATTCATAAAGGTTGTTTTTTCAAACATATAACAGAGTTTTTCTTATAATAATGTTAGTTGCTCTCTTTTTGATTACGTCACCCCATGGTACAAAATTATAACCTATCCCATACTGACGCTACGCTTCAACGCGGCGTCAATGAGTCTGGGGAACTCGACTTTTACACACATTTGAAAACAACAAGCATGTATATTTTAATAATATGTATGCATTACCTTCCAAATGTTGGGCAATGCAGTTCGAAAATAGACACATGTACTTTTTGGTAGACTTGCGCATGCGCAGAGGCTGCCATAGTCATAGTGAGTTTGAAGTCACGTGACGTATATGCCCTTCACCACCAACAATTAAGTGCAATTTTTGGTTTGACTAATTTACGAATGCTCACAAAAGCAAACATAGAGTAACGAAAACAAATCCGATTATTCAAGCTTATAATAGAAAATAACAAGTCTTGTAAGTGTAAATATCATATTTAAAGTGTACACAATTATTTAGATATCACTACGCCAATATAGCACTGCACCGCGCAATTACCCTTTGTAAATTGTAACCCTTTTTCTCACTCTCGGCAGAGATGTAAACATCCACTCGCCCGCTAGCATAAGCGAGTGGAATGAAGGATCGGCTAGTACGAAATTCTAGGCGCTAGTCCATACATATTCGTTCATGTCCTTTTCATACAGATAGTATGCATTGCTAAGCCTTTTCTTTCTCTTTCTCTCAGTCCATCTATTCCTTCGACAACGATTAACGATGACTTGCATTTTGGATAGGTGCTTTCGACGAGGTCCGCGTCTAAAGAAACAAATTTCATCAAATGATTTGAGCGCTTTAAATCACTTGTTTATAAAGCGTTTAGAATACTTTGATTATAATAGGCAGAACGAATAACGAATAAATCTTGCAAGAAATCGATCATTTCTTTCGGCCAAAATCAGGTAAATGACCCGCGGATATTGGTTGTTACAACATAACTGATTTATCCTTTTATTCTAAATTTGTATTACACAGTTCAAAATTAGATTTTGACAGTTTGTTCGTTATGATTTTGACGCGATTCAAGATTTTGACGCGATTATTTCGTTCATAGAGTTGATTACTAACAGATGACTAAGTTGATGATGGAAAGAACATTAACAAGTTAAGTTAAGCTAAAACATGCACAGGCAGGCGAGTGTTTCATTAGGATAAGTGCAACACTCAATTCCCAATCCTGCTTGCCCTTTAACAAATCACACCACCCCACAATATAAAAACTCTGCAGCGGACGAATTAAAAAAAATCTGAGCAAAGATACAGAAAATCACATTTATTGGAAGTGTAATCATTGAATATAGTTGAAAACATTGTTGCAAAAGGAGAAAGCTTGTTATGAGCAATTTCTTCTTCTGCATCAATGTTTTCAAAAGTCGTCGGCTGCAATTACGTATGCAAGTGGGAAAGGTTTAAATAAGAAAACTTTTTCAAATGATAGTCAGTTGGCTATTCTAGTATATAATGTCTGTCTTAAATAATAATGACAAAACTTTCAAAAAACAAGAAAAAGATTGTTTACAATTTAATTGAAAACATATTTAATCAAAGTTGGGAAAGTTGTCCCTTCCCGTGCTTTTTTTATGAGGGTTCAAATCACAAGCAAAACTTATGGGACAGAGTTGACAAATAACACATTGACACAATTTCAGATTTAGGCTTTGTTTCTGTCAAACTGCTGAAGAAGACAACACTGAGACACACATTTTGAATAAAAGTTTATTTAAAAAAAGGAATAATTTTATTTATGATAAACAACATTACAATGATGGTGTAGAAAATACATGTCAACAATACATTTTTCAATTTGTACATTCATTGCACAGACCAAATCTTAGCAAGTTTGAAATTATGGACCTCTCAGCACATTTTTTTCTCAATTCATTACTTCTTGGCAGGATTTTACTGCTAAAATTGATGATTTGTTTTTATTTTTTGCCGGATTGCTCTAGCAATTCCGGTCTATAGATTGGCGATGTCTGTCTCTCCGTCTGTCTGTTCGTCAACATTTTGGTTAAAGTTTCAGGTTAAGGCAAAATCTCAGCACTGGAAAGGGTTACACACTTGAAACTTTGCCTGAAGGTAACCGGTAAAATAAATATTCATATATGCACTTCTGTATCTCTTCTTAAACGATCGCAATTCTACCTTCAGTACTTTGTACTTTGATTCTTACAGCTGATCATAGTTCTAACTACAATATTTGTCACTAATCACGAAAATCTCATTCGGGGTTTTATACTTAGAACGATCGAAACCAGCCTCATATTCAGCTCTGTCAGATAAAGATCTTCCCTGTAGCACATCTAGTAGTACAAGTATGCTTGCATTCTCCTAGGATTGGCTATGACATATCACCTGACTATACAAGTGTACAATTAATAGTACAAACTATATATGTCAATAACAGCTAAGGAGGGTGCACTCGTGACGTGGCCCTTATGTGTAAATACTCGAGGGATATTGTATTTAGTTACCGTGCAGAATTGTAGCCAGTTTAGCGCCAAATTCTGCTATGAATTGTTCAGCATTATACAGAATTTCAATTGACAAATGTCCTCGGACACAGTCATTTGGAGACCGGTAGACCGGGCAATGTCTTTGGACATAGCCAAGGGGTCACCGGTCAACCGGGTAAAGTCTTAGGACATAATCTTTTGACACCGGGAAGCCGGGCAGTCAATTTGACACCCGGTGTTTTCGAACACAGTCAACTTCCCACCGGGCAATATTGAGCAACATAGCCGATTTGACACAAGGCAACAGGGCAATGTTTTTAAACATAGTCAATCGAGAACCGGGCAGTGTATGTAGACATAGACATTCGCGTATCAGGACACCGGACACCCGGGTACCGATCATCAACCGTCGGACATCGGGTATCGGGAGTACCGGTCAGATAAATATGTCGGTCTCCAGGGAGTAAAGAGTACATCTCTAGGGACTACACTCTTCCCAAGTATCAACCCTCGTACCGATTTTAGAAACGAGTCGATGACCTACGGTATTACAAGGGAGAGATTCTGTTGATTTCAGAAATCAATCCCCTATACCAGCCTAGATCCTATATTTTGGGAAACAACTGCTTCCGGAAGGACACCTCTCTCGGAGGCAGTCCTTTGACAGGCAATCTCTAGACCAGGGTCACTGTAAACTCTGAGACAGGGAGGTCGAAACCATCTCATACGTGATCGCGGCCCCGGCTCGTCCGTTCAAGTAATTAAATACGTAACGTTCCGTTCCATGAAGAACACATTCCGGGAAGGCGACTGGGTAGTCTCTTAGACCTAACAAACGCCTATTACCACGTACCCATCGATTCCTCATCGAGGAAATACCGTCGATTCGTGGTAAACGGGGAAGTGTTCCATTCAAAACACTTCCTTCGATTTTTCTGCGATTGGAATTCATTTCCCAAATTTTATCCCGTCAAAGAGGTTCTCCTTCATGTCAGGCAGGCTACACATGTGGCCCCTGCAGTAATTACTTCTGTTCCGATAGCGTCCATCTGTGGAATCACTGGACTGGAGATAGCTCTTACTGATTCCTCAAGTCACACCTTCACTGGTGGTTAGACCCGTCACTCAATCGGCAAAAGGTCCGTTTGCTCACACCGCATGCGAAACTGTATACGTTTACATATATCGGTGAAGTGGGGTGGGTGCGCATTAAGATCTACAACGCTTAACAGCCCATGACATGTGATCAACGGAAGGAAAGTTGTCTATTCATATACAACTTTATAACTGAGAGCAGTCCTTCTAGCTCTCAATCAGTTATCTGCCTCCGTTGCCAACACAACTATTGTTGTCGTCGGACAACACACTATTGATTCCTATTTACACAGGCCAGGAGTAACACACTCCCATCTTCTCTTTCTGGAGACGTGGCAGTTACTATTTGGTGCCAGGCGACCTCATTAGTCATCCTAGTGAAACACGTCCCCGGTCACCTTAACGTCCTAACGGACAGTTCATCAGGATATTACCTGCCGAATGGACTATTAATAGAGTGCACTAACTCAGTTCTAATGCGGATCGGGACCCCTCTGGTGGCAATTCACCACCGGACAGTCCCCCCTCCAAACAGGATATTACCTGCCGAATGGACTATTAATAGAGTGCACTAACTCAGTTATAATGCGGATCGGGACCCCTCTGGTGGCAATTCACCACCAGAGTGAACCATCGTTTTGTCACCGATGTACGATAGGTAGTGGACAATAACTCTATTGGAATCGTTGAAGGGGAATCGATGATTTACTAAACAAGTAACTCATGATTAATCTCCCTTGAATCACTTGTGAAAGGTAGATTCTATCAACTTTCGGTTTAAGACCATGTGCTCTATACAGTGCAGTACGCTCCTAATTGAACAGTGATGGCCCAGATGCCGTGGTTCAACGTCCTGCTGGCCTGTCTATCGGCATAACCGTTACATCTTCCTCGTAAGTGAACAGTTTTCGCCGATTGATGTTATTTCAAGGTAGGTCAATCCGCAGTGTTCCTCTGACTAAAATTGCCGACCTCTCACTCTCTCTTTTTCTGTCCGAATAAATAGAGACTGGCGTTAAGCAAGACAAAGGGTATCGTTCGATGCTTTCCAATTCGCTTAATTTCTAAAGGGAGCGAGTATTGATTCTGATCCATTTCTCTCCGAGCTTGTGCTTCCTTCGAGCTGTTATCTCGCATGAGTTTTTGTAAGGCCCATACGAACCACTAGTTTTGCTTCTTAAGTTTTTAACTGTAATACAGTTATTCATCTTGCTTAGGCAATCACCCATAGGCGAAGTGAGTTTTTGCTTTCGGTAGAAACGGGTTTCATCAGGTTATCCAATCTGATGGTTCTTCTTCCGTCTTCGTCATTCTGTATTCTTAATTAGACCAAGTTGCATTCGGTTTGTCCTAACCTATCACAGTATGCAGCCTTACTGCGAACTGTGGTCCCTCATACATAGACAGGGTCCTGTTCCCTGTAAGGGCTCTTAAGTTATATCTTAAGACAGTTGAGGGTTCTAGGAGCCACAGAAGAGGTTATTCCACTTCTTATAGAGGAAAAGGGCATTTCGGCAGCGTCTTTTAATACTCAATATCCTTTACATTTAATTAGCTTATACAGATATTTCTGATCACGTCTTTACAATGTTCCCATCAGAAATTCTTCTCTCTGGGCTCGCTATTGGACCAAAGCGAGAGTACTTACCTAATTAAATACTAATTCTAACATTATTGACAATTTCTCTTCTATACACAAAGAAGGATTTGAGCGTGATCTAAATGCAGTATATCACTCTAAATTTCCGGAACTATTTTTGGCTGTTGAAATTCCCTCCCGAGTATGTTTTATACAACGATTCTCAGAGCGCATGCGTTACTACGTTGGGCTTGACATTTTATGAATGAAGTCACAAGATTTTGTTGTAAATGACATTTGGAAATTCGAATTGTAACGGTGATGTAACTGTTTTAAATGACGTCAATCACGTGTTTTACCAACACGTTGTGTTAGAGTGAGACAGTAACAAATTGCCCATGATGAGTTTAAGAACGATTGAAAATGGTATAATAAAAATAAATTGTTCATAGACTGTTAATAAAACTGATTTCAAAATGTTTTGTTAGTTGAAAAAAAATCGAATATTTCCAAAACAAAGACAATGGGGAGTAAAGATAGAACAGCCTACACGTGATTTTATCAAGGAAAACAACGTCATGTCAAAACCTAATTCCCCCTTAATTTGTATCCCTTTAAGTTATAAACAAGTGATAGAATTGAAATAGATCTCATTTTGAGTGATATACCGGCTCTTATATCACGATGTGTCGTTCAGGTGTGTATAAATTAATCACGAAGGACATTCGGCCTTCGTGATTAATTACTACACACCTGAACTCCCAATCGTGATATACGAGCCGGTATATCACTCAAAATAAGATATATTTCCTAAACACACAACTCATTAATGAATTAAATAACTGTTGTGTTTAAATTCAGTAGTACAGTAGGTACTCTTACCAAGTGCTACGTTGTTTTTTAGGACCAGCACTGTGTTGGACGATCCTCCCGAACGGTGCTGCATTCATTCGAGTATTAAAGTATTAAATGACTGGTAATGTATTTTTGACATAAAAATAAAGTTTTTTAAAGTAGAACATATTTGTATTAGAAAATACTTACCAGACACACAGGCGTGGGGAATACGCTAGGCGTGAGCTTTTTCTGGATGAAAATTAGGGTATTGAGATTATATATCAGGTATTAAATGACTGGTAAGTATTTTCTAATAAAAATATGTTTTACTTTAAAAATCTTCATTGTTATGAATGAGAAGTTTTCATTAACCATTTCCCACATACAAGAAATCTCCAGTGTATAACTCTAACAAGATGTAGTTAAATTAATTGATACCTCTAATAATGAAAGTTTTAAACTACTGTATGCTATGTATTACTTACTGAACAAAATGAAAACATTTTGACAAAAGGAGAATTTTGCTTATTTTGAGCATATATCCATTTGTCACTATGTTTTCAAAAGTACAGAGGCTTATAAAAGTGTGGGAAACGATTGAATATAATTGTTACTGGCAATATATCACATGAACATGTATTTACAGATTGAATTTAACTAAAACCAAAATGAATTTATCAAATATGTCTGTTATAGGAGTAAAGAGTTTTAATGATTAACCCTTTCCCATATACAACAAATCTGCAGCAGACGACTTTGAATATATCTCAACTTTGAATATTTCTCAGCAAATCTATGGAAAATAATAATAATACTATGGATAAGTCTGAAAACATTGGGGCTAAAGAAAAAATTACTCATTATGAGCAAGTTCTCATTTTTCCACAACATTTTCGAATGTCGTCTGCTGGAGAGGCGTCAAAAAGCGTCTGTAAATGGGAAAGGGTTATCGTTTATCTGATTCAGACTATATTTGCAGCAGATGACTCTTGAAAATATCGTGTTAAAAGGAAGAAGAGCTTGGGAATACTCATTTTCCCTGAATTAATTCCAGTGTGTATCAAAATTCAAATTCAAATAGTACATATGTTACAAAAACAATAGGGTCACGAGGCCCTGGAATCGCTCACCTGAGAATGGCCTATTTAAGATATAACTCTTTCAGTGCCAATGGCAATATCATCAAGACAAACTTTCTGACAAACTTTCAAGCTGCTCAAGTCAAAAATGCAATCTCTATAGTGTTAACCAGATTGTTCTACAATTTGGCCGAGTGACTTTTTTGACCCGACATGACCTATATTCGAAATTGGCCTAGATATCACTAAGACAAACATTCTGACAAAGTTTCAACATGCTCAATCCAAAAATGTGGTTTCAAGAGTGTTAATAAGATTTTTCTTAAATTTGGCCTAGTGACCTAGTTTTTGACCAGACATGACCCATATTATCAAGAAAAACTTTCTGACAAAGTTTCAACATGCTCAAGTTTAAAATGTGGCTTCCAGAGTGTTAACAAGATTTTCCTTCATTTTCACCTAGTGACCTATTTTTTGACCCAACATGACCTATATTCGAACTTGGTCTAGATATTACTAAGACAAACATTCTGACAAAGTTTCAACTTCAGCTTCCATAGTGTTAACAATATTTTCCTTCAATGTTGCCTAGTGACCTAGTTTTTGACCCGAAATAACCCAGTTTCAAACTTGGCCTTTATTTGATAAGGATATATGTTCTGAATTTTTTTCATAAAGATTGGATGCAAAATGTTGCCTCTAGAGTGTTAACAAGCAACTGTTGACGACGGACGACGAACGACGAACGGACGGACTCATGGGAGAGTACTTGTGAGATTATTTCGTTTGATGTTTTTTTGTGGGGTGCACCCCACAAGTATGCAATTAATTCCGTAATTAACCCCCTTTTACGGAATGAATAACATTAATATGCAAATGAGATACCCGTTATAAAAAAAAAAAAAATATTTATCTAAGTGTCTTTATAAGGATGGTGGGTGATGAGAGAGCACCCCACAAGTACTCCCTCTCATGCGGACGACGGACTAAAGGCGATCACAAAAACTAACCTTGATGTTATTTTGTCGTCGTTACTGAATCACTAATTAATTTGTCGTCGTTACTAAATCACTAGTTAATTTGTCTTCGTTACTGAATCACTGATTAATTTGTCGTCGTTACTGGATCGCTGGTTAATGTGTTGTCGTTTCTGAATCACTGGTAAATGTGCCGTCGTTACTTAATCACTGGTTAGTGTTTCGTCGTTAGTAAATCGATGGTTAATTTGACGTCGTTATTGAATCACTGATTAATTTGTCGTCGTTACCAAATAACTGGTTAATTTGTCGTCGTTATCAAATCACTGGGTATTGTGTCTTCATTACTTAATCACTGGTTAATATGTCGTCGTAACAAATTTACTGAATCAATGGTTAATTTGTCGTCGTTACTGAATCACTGGTTTATTTTTCGTCGTTACTGAATCGCAGGGTTATTTTTCGTTGTTATTCGATACTGAATTACTGGTTAATGTGTCGTCATAACATAATTACTGGTTAATGTGTCGTCGTTAATATACCGCTGGTTAATTTGTCGTTGTACTGAATCACTGGTGTATTTGTCGTCGTTATTGAATCATTGTTTTTTTGTCGTCGTTACTCAATCATTAATTAATTTGTCGTCGTTGCTGAATCACTGGTTAATTTGTCGTCGTTAGTGAATCAATGGTTAATGTGTCATCGTTACTGAATCACTGGTTAATATGTCTTTTCTGAATCATTGATTTATTTGTCGTCGTTACTGAATCGCAGGCTTATGTTTCGACGTTATTCGTTACTGAATCACTGGTAAATGTGTCATCATAACGGAAACCTGGTTAATGTGTCGTCGTTAATAAACCGCTGGAATCACTTTTTTTGTCGTCGTTACTCAATGGCTGGTTAATGTGTCGTAGCTACTGAATCACTAATTAATTTGTCATCGTTACTGAATCGCTGATTAATTTATCGTCGTTATTCGTTACTGAATCACTGGTAAATGTATTGTCATTTCTGAATCACTTTTTAATGTGTCGTCGTTACTTATCCGCTGGTTAATTTGTCGACGTCACTGAATCACTAGTTAATTTGTCGTCGTTACTGATTCGCTTCTTAATTTGTCGTCTTTACTGAATTGCTAGTTAATTTGTCGTCATTACTAAATCGTTTCGTCGTTATTCGTTACTGAATCACTGGTAAATGTATTGTCATTTCTAAATCACTGGTTAAAGTGTCGTCGTTACTTATCTGCTGGTTAATTTGTCGTCGTCACTGAATCACTAGTTAATTTGTCGTCGTTACTGATTTGCTTCTTAATTTGTCGTCTTTACTGAATCGCTTGTTAATTTGTCGTTGTTACTAAATCGCTGGTTTATTTGTCGTCATTACTGAATCATTGTTAATTTGTCCTCGTTAGTGAATCACTAGTAAATTTGTTGACGTACTGAATCACTGGGTAATGTGTCGTCATAACTGAATTGCTTGTTAATTTGTCGTCGTTACTAAGTCGCTGGTTGATTTGTCGTCGTTAATAAATCGCTTGTTAATTTGTCGTTGTTACTAAATCGTGTCGTCTTATTCGTTACTGAATCAGTGGTAAATATGTCGTCATTACTGAATCGCTGGTTAATTTGTCATCGTTACTGATTCACCGGTTAAGTTGTCATCGTTACTGAATCGCTTGTTAATTTGTCGTCGTTACTAAATCGCTGGTTAATTTGTACTGAATTACTGGTTAATTTGTCGTCGTTAGTGAATCACTGGTAAATTTGTTGTCGTTTCTGAATCACTGGTTAATTTGTCGTCGTTACTGAATCACTTGTTAATTTGTCGTCGTTACTGAATCACTGTCTAATTTGTCGTCGTTACTGAATCGCTGGTTAATTTGTCGTCGTTACTGAATCACTGGTTATTTTGTCGTCGTTACTGAATCACTGGGTAATGTGTCGTCGTTACAGAATCGCTGGTTTATTTGTCGTCGTTACTGAATCACTAGTTAATTTTATCGTCGTTTCTGAATCGCTTGTTAATTTGTCGGCGTTACTAAATCGCTGGTTAATTTGTCGACCTTACTGAATCACTGTTAACTTGTTGTCATTACTGAATTACTAGTTAATTTGTCGTCGTAAGTGAATCACTGGTAAATGTGTTGTCGTTACTGAATCACTGGGTAATGTGACGTCGTTACAGAATCGCTGGTTTATTTGTCGTCGTTACTGAATCGCTTGTTAATGTGTCGTCGTTACTGAATCGCTGGTTAATGTGTCGTCGTTACTGAATCACTGGTTACTGTGTCGTTATTACTGAATCATTGAGTAATGCTTCCTGGTTAATGAACCCCTAGTTAATGTGTTGTCGTTATTGATTCGCTTGTTAATGTGTCGTCGTTACTGAAGCATTGTTGAAACGGTGTTTAGCATTAGTATTACTTACTGAACAAAATGAAAACATTTTGACAAAAGGAGAATTTTGCTTATTTTGAGCATATATCCATTTGTCACTATGTTTTCAAAAGTACAGAGGCTTATAAAAGTGTGGGAAACGATTGAATATAATTGTTACTGGCAATATATCACATGAACATGTATTTACAGATTGAATTTAACTAAAACCAAAATGAATTTATCAAATATGTCTGTTATAGGAGTAAAGAGTTTTAATGATTAACCCTTTCCCATATACAACAAATCTGCAGCAGACGACTTTGAATATATCTCAACTTTGAATATTTCTCAGCAAATCTATGGAAAATAATAATAATACTATGGATAAGTCTGAAAACATTGGGGCTAAAGAAAAAATTACTCATTATGAGCAAGTTCTCATTTTTCCACAACATTTTCGAATGTCGTCTGCTGGAGAGGCGTCAAAAAGCGTCTGTAAATGGGAAAGGGTTATCGTTTATCTGATTCAGACTATATTTGCAGCAGATGACTCTTGAAAATATCGTGTTAAAAGGAAGAAGAGCTTGGGAATACTCATTTTCCCTGAATTAATTCCAGTGTGTATCAAAATTCAAATTCAAATAGTACATATGTTACAAAAACAATAGGGTCACGAGGCCCTGGAATCGCTCACCTGAGAATGGCCTATTTAAGATATAACTCTTTCAGTGCCAATGGCAATATCATCAAGACAAACTTTCTGACAAACTTTCAAGCTGCTCAAGTCAAAAATGCAATCTCTATAGTGTTAACCAGATTGTTCTACAATTTGGCCGAGTGACTTTTTTGACCCGACATGACCTATATTCGAAATTGGCCTAGATATCACTAAGACAAACATTCTGACAAAGTTTCAACATGCTCAATCCAAAAATGTGGTTTCAAGAGTGTTAATAAGATTTTTCTTAAATTTGGCCTAGTGACCTAGTTTTTGACCAGACATGACCCATATTATCAAGAAAAACTTTCTGACAAAGTTTCAACATGCTCAAGTTTAAAATGTGGCTTCCAGAGTGTTAACAAGATTTTCCTTCATTTTCACCTAGTGACCTATTTTTTGACCCAACATGACCTATATTCGAACTTGGTCTAGATATTACTAAGACAAACATTCTGACAAAGTTTCAACTTCAGCTTCCATAGTGTTAACAATATTTTCCTTCAATGTTGCCTAGTGACCTAGTTTTTGACCCGAAATAACCCAGTTTCAAACTTGGCCTTTATTTGATAAGGATATATGTTCTGAATTTTTTTCATAAAGATTGGATGCAAAATGTTGCCTCTAGAGTGTTAACAAGCAACTGTTGACGACGGACGACGAACGACGAACGGACGGACTCATGGGAGAGTACTTGTGAGATTATTTCGTTTGATGTTTTTTTGTGGGGTGCACCCCACAAGTATGCAATTAATTCCGTAATTAACCCCCTTTTACGGAATGAATAACATTAATATGCAAATGAGATACCCGTTATAAAAAAAAAAAAAATATTTATCTAAGTGTCTTTATAAGGATGGTGGGTGATGAGAGAGCACCCCACAAGTACTCCCTCTCATGCGGACGACGGACTAAAGGCGATCACAAAAACTAACCTTGATGTTATTTTGTCGTCGTTACTGAATCACTAATTAATTTGTCGTCGTTACTAAATCACTAGTTAATTTGTCTTCGTTACTGAATCACTGATTAATTTGTCGTCGTTACTGGATCGCTGGTTAATGTGTTGTCGTTTCTGAATCACTGGTAAATGTGCCGTCGTTACTTAATCACTGGTTAGTGTTTCGTCGTTAGTAAATCGATGGTTAATTTGACGTCGTTATTGAATCACTGATTAATTTGTCGTCGTTACCAAATAACTGGTTAATTTGTCGTCGTTATCAAATCACTGGGTATTGTGTCTTCATTACTTAATCACTGGTTAATATGTCGTCGTAACAAATTTACTGAATCAATGGTTAATTTGTCGTCGTTACTGAATCACTGGTTTATTTTTCGTCGTTACTGAATCGCAGGGTTATTTTTCGTTGTTATTCGATACTGAATTACTGGTTAATGTGTCGTCATAACATAATTACTGGTTAATGTGTCGTCGTTAATATACCGCTGGTTAATTTGTCGTTGTACTGAATCACTGGTGTATTTGTCGTCGTTATTGAATCATTGTTTTTTTGTCGTCGTTACTCAATCATTAATTAATTTGTCGTCGTTGCTGAATCACTGGTTAATTTGTCGTCGTTAGTGAATCAATGGTTAATGTGTCATCGTTACTGAATCACTGGTTAATATGTCTTTTCTGAATCATTGATTTATTTGTCGTCGTTACTGAATCGCAGGCTTATGTTTCGACGTTATTCGTTACTGAATCACTGGTAAATGTGTCATCATAACGGAAACCTGGTTAATGTGTCGTCGTTAATAAACCGCTGGAATCACTTTTTTTGTCGTCGTTACTCAATGGCTGGTTAATGTGTCGTAGCTACTGAATCACTAATTAATTTGTCATCGTTACTGAATCGCTGATTAATTTATCGTCGTTATTCGTTACTGAATCACTGGTAAATGTATTGTCATTTCTGAATCACTTTTTAATGTGTCGTCGTTACTTATCCGCTGGTTAATTTGTCGACGTCACTGAATCACTAGTTAATTTGTCGTCGTTACTGATTCGCTTCTTAATTTGTCGTCTTTACTGAATTGCTAGTTAATTTGTCGTCATTACTAAATCGTTTCGTCGTTATTCGTTACTGAATCACTGGTAAATGTATTGTCATTTCTAAATCACTGGTTAAAGTGTCGTCGTTACTTATCTGCTGGTTAATTTGTCGTCGTCACTGAATCACTAGTTAATTTGTCGTCGTTACTGATTTGCTTCTTAATTTGTCGTCTTTACTGAATCGCTTGTTAATTTGTCGTTGTTACTAAATCGCTGGTTTATTTGTCGTCATTACTGAATCATTGTTAATTTGTCCTCGTTAGTGAATCACTAGTAAATTTGTTGACGTACTGAATCACTGGGTAATGTGTCGTCATAACTGAATTGCTTGTTAATTTGTCGTCGTTACTAAGTCGCTGGTTGATTTGTCGTCGTTAATAAATCGCTTGTTAATTTGTCGTTGTTACTAAATCGTGTCGTCTTATTCGTTACTGAATCAGTGGTAAATATGTCGTCATTACTGAATCGCTGGTTAATTTGTCATCGTTACTGATTCACCGGTTAAGTTGTCATCGTTACTGAATCGCTTGTTAATTTGTCGTCGTTACTAAATCGCTGGTTAATTTGTACTGAATTACTGGTTAATTTGTCGTCGTTAGTGAATCACTGGTAAATTTGTTGTCGTTTCTGAATCACTGGTTAATTTGTCGTCGTTACTGAATCACTTGTTAATTTGTCGTCGTTACTGAATCACTGTCTAATTTGTCGTCGTTACTGAATCGCTGGTTAATTTGTCGTCGTTACTGAATCACTGGTTATTTTGTCGTCGTTACTGAATCACTGGGTAATGTGTCGTCGTTACAGAATCGCTGGTTTATTTGTCGTCGTTACTGAATCACTAGTTAATTTTATCGTCGTTTCTGAATCGCTTGTTAATTTGTCGGCGTTACTAAATCGCTGGTTAATTTGTCGACCTTACTGAATCACTGTTAACTTGTTGTCATTACTGAATTACTAGTTAATTTGTCGTCGTAAGTGAATCACTGGTAAATGTGTTGTCGTTACTGAATCACTGGGTAATGTGACGTCGTTACAGAATCGCTGGTTTATTTGTCGTCGTTACTGAATCGCTTGTTAATGTGTCGTCGTTACTGAATCGCTGGTTAATGTGTCGTCGTTACTGAATCACTGGTTACTGTGTCGTTATTACTGAATCATTGAGTAATGCTTCCTGGTTAATGAACCCCTAGTTAATGTGTTGTCGTTATTGATTCGCTTGTTAATGTGTCGTCGTTACTGAAGCATTGTTGAAACGGTGTTTAGCACCTCTCAACCAATCACAATCGATAATCATCTGAAAAGATTTACATAAGATACTTATTCTATTTCAATCATCAAGACGGTCGGCTAGGTAAAGGTCATGTCTTTAATGTCTTGGTGAATCTACATACGTTTCATTTGTTCCTATTCTCGGATTAATTTACACTAAAATGCAAATACGTCTCTCTTCCGGTTCTGAGTACGACATAGTATAAGTGTATGTTTAGTAAACACTGAAATTGCGAGAATGGTAACAAGTGGATAAGAACATTGTCTCCCCAAAATCTGTCTTCCTCCAACGTTGATATCAATAGGTCTGTATTATGCCCCAACATGTCGTGTAAACCAATCAGGACATTACATAAATTGAGCAAACACAGATAAACGAGCAAAGTGAAGTAATAGTTGATCTATAATTTGTTAACACTGAACATTCATAAATGATAACGACGGATTACCATAATTGACCCCGCAGCTTATTCAAACTTAAGGTCCGTATGAAGCCCATCCATGTGGTGTAAAAAAACAGGTTATAATTGAAGCCGTTGCAACTAATGACTTGTAACGAAAACGATGCTCCGATTTTGAAGAAAAGTTCAACAAAGTTCATATCGGGTACATGACAAAGAAATCTCGTTAGAGCAATTTCAAGATTATTGAAACAAATTATCGGCCGAGACATATACATCATTAAATATCGAGGTGTATACAGATTTCAGCCACCATGATCAAAACACGAAATCGGCAACATTCGACGAATTAGTACATTGAAGAAACTATATAAAAATAGGTACCAATAAAGTATGCTCCTCTGATGGTATAATCTACGCATATTTACTGAGAGCATTACTTTTATGGGAATTGCACTTTTATTGGTCTTTCATTACATTGAATAGACAGAAAATTTCCCGTTCACTTGGTGTAAAGGGCTAATCATATTTTATAAGAAGGGTGATCCACCCGATCCTAATATTGATAGAGGTATTGCTTTTTATCATGCAATGAGCAGATTACGTGACGTATAACACTGGTATGATAAACCTTTTGTTTACATGTCTACTGGTATGATAAACTTTTATCTTTATCAGTCTACTTATTTTTAGAAATGACGTAATCGCTGGAACTACTTTTTCTAAATATAAATGAGCCGTTCCACCAGAAAACTATCAAACCGGATCAGCCTCAGCGTGCCGTGCTGGCTATTCCGAACAGACACGTTTCGCCTCCTGTGGATTTTCTGTTTACAGAATCATTGCTCAGTACCTCTATCCCCCTGAGACGGAATGTGTCGGACCGGATTAGCCTGCGCAGGTTGATCTGGTTCGATACATTACGCAGAATCCATAATGTTGGTTTTTATCGTGGAACGGCTCAATTATGTTGATAGTATAGCAGTCAAAGCAATGAACAAACATAAAATAACCATCAGAAATAAAGTTATTATTGTTTTAATTACATTTCAACAAATTGTACAATACAAATACAAATCGAAAAGAATATCGTTATATAAATCACACGGAATCTGCATGTTCAGTCTTACTTGGTGAACTGTCTTTCTTCGTTGAAAATGTAGCATACATAGACCTGTTTATTCTCACGTGATCAGTTCATAGGTAACCTTGTTTAAATACAATCTGAAGCGAGTAATGTCCTTTCTATGTTTCCAAAAGTAATTTTAATACACTGAAATGAATCCACGTTAAACGACAAATGTTTAATTTCTATCTTCAGTCTGTGTTCTACCACGAGAAAGGGTTTTCGAACAGCCTCATCTACCCATGTATTCCTCTTTCATACAGCAGTTCCGACAGAAAATCATTATGCGTTCGAGATATCCAGAAAATGTTTCTTCTTGTTAAATCACTTTATCATTTACGTACAGCTAGGGTTTAAATGATCATTCTTAAAACTAAAAGTTTCGTAACGTGTCTTCGACATGTCTACCCACAACAGTGACGGTATCCTTTTCCAAAAATGAATGTCTCCAATCTAAACGACGACTAAGCCTAAGCATCACACTGGTCTTGAATATAGTCATCTGTATTACACTTTGAGTGTTACTTGAACTTCCATAGCCTGAACTAACTTTATACATTGACTTTCAGATCCAACACAACTATTCATTTTCAAAACACGGCGGTTGACATACATTTGACCTATCTTGTGTACTGAAGCGACGGCCAATCCGCAATACTTACACTTCTACTTAGAATATGTTCGAGTTAATATTGCCATTTTAATGTATTATGTCACACCAGATATACACATTAAGTAGTAATAATCGAGAAATATGGAGTTGAAGTCGGAACTCTTTAGCTTCCGTATGTCGTGTGTACACAATGTAATTCGGCGCGGATTTATGCACGCGCGTGACGTCATTCTATTTAAGGTGACGTCATTCTATTTAAGATGACGTCATTCATGAATGGGCTTTTGTAATTTTGTATGTCATTTATTAAAACTAGTTAAAATGAATGTAGATTTACCTGAAAACATAATTTTACATGCAAGATAAATAGAATATTACGTCCCTGACTTTCGACATGAACGTTATCAGACTCGGCTGTGAGAAAGGATAATTGTCTCGCCAAAGGCTCGCTAATTATCAATTCTCCCAACCTCGTCAGATAAAGTTCATATCTTACGTCAGGGACATAATATTCTCTATATCTAGCTGTTTTGCAAATATATTAAATAATAGGTTTAATGAATTTGACGGAGGAATGTGATATTCTGACAAACGCTCAATTAGTTTATGTGTTCAGATATAGCACTATGGATGCAGTATTTATTGTAAACGCATTAATAGAATTTAATTAAATAGTAAAGGTAAACTGTTTACATGTTTTGTTGACTTTAAAAAGAAATATGATAGCATACACAGGAATGCGTTATGGTTTAAACGTATTAAATCGTTGTCGATTGTAAAGTGTTTACGATCATACGGTCGATGTATTTTAGTGTCAACAAATGCGTTAACATGTAAATAACCTTTCAGAGTTCTCCGATAGGAATATAGGTATATTACAAGGGAAGATTACCTCACTGATGATATTTTCTATATTCTTAAATGACATTGAAATTTGACATTGAAATTTACTATCAAAATGGCGTTTCGGATAGATTAACAATTTAGAAAGTAATAATATACGTACTCCTGTCTGCAGATGACGCGATGCTTGTCTCAGAGACAAAGGAAGGGTTACAATGCTTACCAGATCATTAAATATTTGATTAACTTCGAATAAAGTTGAACACATTGTGCCAAAAGGCGAAAGAGCTCGTGTTGAGTAATTTATACTTTTGTCACAATGTTTTCAAAATGGTCTGATGCAGACGCGTCAAAAAGCGTGTGTATGTGGGAAAAGGTTAAGATAAAATTCACCTTACTATGTTGTGAATTAAAAACTAAAATTCAATCAACTCTATTGACCGCAATTTACAAATATCGGATTTACTCCTAAATACGCATGTTGACGCATCAATAGTTCACGGGTTTTAAAAACAGTGTATATATGGAGACATTAATCATTAATCATTAGAAAATTAATGAATGTTTTCCATTCTATTCAATTGTTATTTATTTATTTCAACATCCATGATCTAGCCATGGAGATTTTCCATAATGTTGCATACTTATATGTTTATCATTAGTCTATTCGTTGTTTTTCATCATGGAGATGCTTATGTATATACTGGTTAACTTGGAACTTGTGTCAATAAATACTATTAATTTACAGATGTTTTGGTTTTATCCATATTAAGCTATAAACATAACATAACATAACATAATTTTATTGGCATACAATAAATACATATTCATAGCCAACATGAGTGATATACACTTAGAAACAAGATGTGTTTGTGAAACACTGATGCCCCCCAATGGCAACATCTAGGTCAAAGGTCAAGGTCGCAAGGTCAAACATGTTGGTACTGACAGAAAGGTCATGTCACAAGGAATACACATGTGAAATATGGTAGCCGTACCTGTTATGGTTCAAAAGTAGTGGTCAATGGTACTGACAGAAAGGTCATGTCAGAAGGAATACACATGTGAAATATGTTAGCCGTACCTGTTATGGTTGAAAAGAAATGGCCAAGGTTAAAGTTTTTTTCGAGAATGGCAACATCTAGGTCAAAGGTCAAGGTCGCAAGGTGAAAAATGTTGGTACTGACATGTGAAATATGGTAGCCGTAACTGTTATGGTTCAAAAGTAATGGCCAAGGTTAAAGTTTTTTTCGAGAATGGCAACATCTAGGTCAAGGTCAAGTTCGCAAGGTACTGACAGAAAGGTCATGTCACAAGGAATACACATGTGAAATATGGTAGCCATACCTGTTATGGTTCAAAAGTAATGGCCAAGGTTAAAGTTTCTTTCGAGAATGGCAACATCTAGGTCAAGGTCAAGGTCGCAAGGTCAAAAATGTTGGTACTGACAGAAAGGTCATGTCACAAGGAATACACATGTGAAATATGGTAGCCGTATCTGTTATGGTTCAAAAGTAATGGCCAAGGTCAAAGTTTTTTTCGAGAATGGCAACATCTTGGTCAAGGTCAAGGTCGCAAGGTCAAAAATGTTGGTACTGACAGAAAGGTCATGTCACAAGGAATACACATGTGAAATATGGTAGCCGTACCTGTTATGGTTCAAAAGAAATGGCCAAGGTTAAAGTTTTTTCGAGTATGGCAACATCTAGGTCAAAGGTCAAGGTCGCAAGGTCAAATATGTTGGTACTGACAGAAAGGTCATGTCACAAGAAATACACATGTGAAATATGGTAGCCGTATCTGTTATGGTTCAAAAGTAATGGCCAAGGTTAAAGTTTTTTTCGAGAATGGCAACATCTAGGTCAAAGGTCAAAGGTCAAGGTCGCAAGGTCAAAAATGTTGGTATTGACAGAAAGGTCATGTCACAAGGAATACACATGTGAAATATGGTAGCCGTACCTGTTATGGTTCAAAAGTAATGGCCAAGGTTAAAGTTTTTTTTGTGCAGACAGACAGACAGACAGACAGGCCAAAAACTATATGCCCCCCGAATCGGAGATTCCGTGGGGGCATAAAAATAATAAACATACAAAAGTTGCCAGGTGGTGTAGCTAAAAAGACCTGACATATCAACATATACAGTTTACAGTTTACAGAGAAGTGTCAATAATTTTATAATTATATTATCATTAATCATTTTTTCACTTGATTTAAACTAAAAATCGATCAATCATTATTGTGTCTGTTTTTAAAAATACAAAGTATAAATTTTGACAGGTTAATTATTAACTTAGGCGAGTTTGATGACATAAGTATCCAAAATTCATGTATTGATGGCCAATGGCAGAAGTATGGTGTTAGATAATCTCTTTTTAAAGTTGCATATTTTGGGCAAACTAGTAAAACATGATATTCATTTTCAACAGTATTTATATTACAGCTACATGTTCTTTCCGCATGTGGAATATTTATAAATCTGCCACTTTCGACTGCAAGGTCATGTGCTGAAACTCGAAACTTAGTTAATGCAATTCTATATCGTTTTATATTAACACAATTTAAATAATTTTCTATTTCAAGATTATCTTTAAATGTACAGTAACTTTGCAGTCTGCTTGAATTGTTGATAGAGAAATGCCATTCTTGTGTATATGAATCGATGATTTGTTGTCTTATCATGTTTATATTAATAGTTGAAAAGTCTTGATTTTGCCACATATATGACAATCCTATTTCATCGAGAATGTTTTTTACATGTGTTGCCCAGTTAAGTCCGCAGTAGTTATTACTGTTAGAAGCGTCTCTATGTAACATGTGGTATATTTGTTTTGTAAGCGTATCATTTGCAAGATTTAAAAGTGTTTTCCAATATTTTATAATCATTATCTTTCGTGTAATTTTCATGGGATATCTCCCGAGTTCGCCATACAGTGCTTCGCGGTTTGTACTTTTACGAACACATAGAACTTTACGGAGAAATTTACAGTGTATAATTTCTATATTTTTGCATTGGTGGTAACCAAATATTTCAGCCCCGTAGTTGAGTATAGAGCCAACTAGACTATCAAAAAGTTTGCATTTGTCTTTAAAAGTAAGCTCAATCTGGTTAAATATTATAAATAAGTTATGTAAAGCGAACGATGAGTGCTCGCTTAACTTTTTTTGACTTCTTAGCCAATTTCCGTTTTAGAATAAATTTATACCTAGGTATTTGAAGGATTCTACAATATCTAATGTTATTCCATTATAAACGAAATCACATTTGGTAGATCTACCTTTCTCGAATATAATTATCTTTGCCTTTTTTGTGTTTACTTTAAGACCCCAAGTGTCACAGTAAACCAGTATGTTTGGCTAACTGTCCGACACGACTATCCCCGAGGCGTTAATTGTTGTATTACCCCGTTCATAGCGTGTGATCAATCGGTTTGTTCCCACTTTCCCAACCTTTTATTTTCACACATACCAATTATCCCCAATTATCTCTTCGCACCTCCGACTTACCTATATTTTCTATACTGTTCAAAAAATAAACGATATATACGACACATATAAACTTGTACTTGCAGTGTATTATTTCAATATTATTTATCTTGTTCCCTCTGTTGAAAATACATACTTAATTATTCTAATGAAATTAGTAATTTACTTATAACTAACTGTTGAAAACTAAGGAAAACTGGTCACTAACTGTAAGTCATTCTTTAACATATTATAAAATGAAGGTCAGTTTCGTGAAGGTTAACTTGGAAGGTAAGTGGACAGAGCAGGGGAGCCATTCCTAATCGCTAATGACGGTGATGTGGAGCGACTGCTCATTCGCCACCGTTGACAACCTGGCCCAGCTGTCTACATCCGTGACCGGTTTGTTCCCGGAACGCCTACTCGATTTAATCTCTACCTGGTCAAAATTAAGGATTAGGGGGCCCTTTAAAGGGCAGTTATAAGTGATCAATTTATGTGGACTTAATTGATTATCATTATGACAATATAATTGAACATGGTCAGATTGTTACTTTCATAAAAGTAATAATATTATTTTGTATGTATTACGCTTCAAGCCTGAATTTTAACATTTCCAAAATTATACAGTTGAAAAAAATGTTTTTTGGATGAAAAGTGATTACAACATTGGTGAAAAAGGGCCAATGCATGTTAAAAGCAAAGGTTTTTTCCCCACAACAATTTCAAGTGGTACAATATCTAAAAAGGCAACAGGTTAGGGTGTTTATTCTGTGGGCATGAGTGCGATTCTCGTCTGCACTTGAAAGCGGTTTAAATATATTATAACTACATAAACAACTACAAAAAATAATACAATTTAAACCATTTTTATTTTTTATCATATTAATCAACATAATATAGAAAATGAGTATTTGTAGAAATTTTTGCTTAGGCATAGCACAGAATAGAAAATATACATATATACAATAGCACATGATATACATGAGATAGATGCTATTTTCACATAGCTAAGCTCCCAACTGTATGAGTTGGGATGCTGAGTCCACATATGTCATTAAATCAATAACTCCAGTTTGGTATCTCTCTTTGAGAACTATCAGGCGACGATCAATGTTCAAGTACCGTTTGGTTCAACATTATTGGTGGTTCGGGGTCCCTCAGTTCCAAAACGATTCCACAGAGTTCTATCTCCCTCTACCCACTGTTCTGTAACATAATCGGTGAATTGTTCCGTCAGTTGGGTTATATTGGCATCATCTCTGTCTTCTAGGGCCTGGAACCAGACATCTTCAATAACATCTAGAGGAACCAAAGGAAGAATTGCCGCCCGTCTTACAAATAACTTTACATCTTCATTGTCTTTATATGGAATCTGAAGACCTGTCGCCTGTGCTCTCCGCCAAATTCATTGGGTATAATGGAAGAAAAATCCTTTGGTGATGATTCCTGGAAACGTCTCGTTGACAGCATTGTGGGCGGCTGTCTCAAATTTAAGTAGGGCACTGGTTGGGGTAAATCTGAAACCAATGTCTGTCATCTTTTCTTGAATAAGAGCTCTTTCCTGGTTAAAAGGCGTAGATCACTGGGGTAATTTTGTCTCCAATCTGAATGTGTAGCCTATATATCTGGTGGAAGAGGCTTGGGCATGTGTAAAATGTTCCATCGCAGAAGAATGAGTTTGAATTTGATAGGTTTTGGTGGTTTTCAGTAGTGGCGAAGGCTATCATACGGCTGTTCTCTAAGTTGTCGTCGAACAATAGAAGCCTATCTCCAGTAGCTGTTTCTGTCCATCTTCCTTCTAGTAGTATGGCTGTCTTTGTCTTTGGAAGTGGAGGTGTCTGTTTTCTACGAGCTCTTTACATTGCAGATTTGGCGGAATTAAATCTCGGCAGTTTTCGCACTTCTTCTAAGCAGCGCTTAGAGACCTTATTCATTATCTGCCTGGCGACAACATTGACAAGGTCTGCTGGATGGTTATGGTTGTGTCTTCCAAAGCCTGTTGGTATGTTATTTAAGGTTGACAAAGAAGCAGAGCAAACGGGTTTGATACATCTCCAGAATACTTTGTCTTCTCCTCTACGATGTACTCTGTAGATGAATCCATCTAGTGCCAAGTTATGGCCTCCCTTTCTATTGTTGATGAGTTTAACATTAAGCTGTGCATTGGCCATGGTTGAACATGAGAAATGATTTCCACATCTTGATCATTGCCCTTAAAACCAGAAGATTCTGACAGTTTGAATTTGATCAATAGCTATTAAATTTTTAAAACAGTATGCTTTAACTTAAAGAAAGACAAATATTATGACAGTTTGAATTTAATTAATTAATAGCTATCAAACTGATAATTTTATTTACAAAATTTACTCTCTAAAATTGTAATAAAAATATTTAATACTTTTTTTAATCAATATCAAAAGTTTGTAATAAAGAGTTCCAAAGTCATCTACAAAATAAATGTATAGTTTACCCTTTACAAGGCCCCCTAATTCCCTAATACACTTTAAGTCGAGTAGGCGTTCCGGGAACACACCCCGTGACCTGATATATGGACGGTACATTCTACGCTTCGCCGTCATATTTCTACCAGCTATACACCATCCACGCCATGATCGACGGGTATATGTGTCCCCTAGTGTATGGACTACTTCCAAATAAACACCAGACAGTGTACACCAGATTATTCACACTCGTCCAGAATTTCGCCCGTGAACATAACATTCGAAACAGCAGCATGGCGTCCTGTCAGTATCGTGTTTGTTGGTGTTCAAGTCCGTGGATGTTTCTTTCACTTCACGTAGTGTATGTGGAGAAAAGTACAATAGTGTGGTCTTGTAGCTGACTTCAAGGACAATGAAGAATGTGACAATGACTCGGTGCCGGTGTCTAAGTTTAAGGACTATGTCACTGAGAAGTGGGTAGAAGGAGACCGCCGCTCCTGGAATCATTACAAGAATGATGGTCCACGCACTACCAAGCAGTTTGAGGGTTGGCACCATAAAATAAACAACCAACTACGACACTGCCATCCTAATATTTACACATTGATAGACCTGGTCCAGAAAGAGCAGGCTGCTATCGCGAAGCTGTTCTAGCACGCCAACGGTGGAAAGCAGCGATCAAGGAAGCGGGTATACCGTGAGCTTGAGCAAATGCTCATTAGACTGAAGCACCAACTGCGAACTGGCGAGATGGACATCATGACATATGTTGATGCTGCGTCTCACTTAGTCAAATTAAAGTGAATATGTACTATAATTATATCTATTTTGTGCTATGCATGTTCATATTTGTGTTTGTCTTATACATGTTAATATCTGTTTTCGAATTAATGCTTATAACTCAAAATAAAGAATATCTATCTATATGAAACTTATATTTATAAACAAATTTAGAAACAAAACTTTTCAGTACAGTATATCAATTTTCGCCAAATATCACCTTTTAACTCTATTGTTACTCCAAACAATACATTTCCCCATCCCCTACCTCAATTTCTATAGGATTAATTAAAGGTTGGGAAAGTGGGAACACACCGATCAATTATCAGTAAATAACGGACCCTAATGGAGATTAACGAATGAATTGGTTCAGAGCGCAGCTAGGCTTATCGATATTTGATAGTTATCTGATGATCAAAATTCTTCGGTATGTAGTCTACAAGACGAATGTTTGACGCAAAGCATCACAGAGAAGCCGCAATATTTCGTTGCACATGAAGAAATAAGAAAAAGGAACATTTAAATTATTTCTCAAACTGTAAAATCATGACTTTAGAGTACTTTTATATTACAAAAAATTAAAGTCAATTTGTTGTAAGGCAAAGATATTTAAAAGAACATTTATAGTACATTTTAAGACACTATTCTGTTAACCCTTTCCAACATACAACAATTCTGCAACAAATGTCATTCAAAGGATTTACCGGTATTCAAAAATAAGGACACTCTCTATAATTGAAAGAACAATCATAATTATAATCTAATGAAGTTGAAAACCATTCTACTTTTGCCACAATGTTTTCAAAACACATTAGCCGCAGAGGTGCCTGAATGAAATACAGTTCAGTTAATCTGATCACACTTTGTTTGTAAGAACCAGAAGATTTCATTTCATTTAAGTTTTCCTGAAGTTTTCTTGAAGTTCACATCGCATCCGTGATAAAACATCTTGACGGCTAGGCAAAATACATTGAAATCGTGTTTAACGCGATAATCATGAAAGAACGAATCACTAGACGGCGTAAATTATCTTGATACATATATTTCTGTGGTTTAAATCTTTCCATGTCTGCATTTTGCGATGACAATTGTACTAAAGGTTAACTTTTAATCAAGTATGTCCAATCATAGACGAAACATTCAGCGATATTCGCGAAAACAAAATGCAGAAATGAATGAAAATGAAAGATGATCGAAAACGACAAAAAACAACTATTAGAAGACCGACACACGAAGTTTTCGTCACACAAGATAGTACAATAGGAAGATATTATACTGAACATGAAAGTCAGATTATTAAAAACAAAGCAAATGAATAGTTAGGATGATTGAAAATTGAGATGTCATCTATGTGTAAAATAATGAGTATCTATAATTAGACTATAGATATATATTCTTTATTTCCTCCAATTTAGAAGATTATACAGATTACAATACAAACATTACAAAACATACATTACTCGTTATAAACTACGAGAGATAGATATAGAAGAACAGAGAGAGAGGAGTATATGTAAAGGCACAGCAGATTTAAGATAATGATAAACATGTTCGTTTCCCCTAACAGAGCACTTGTCCGAAACAAAAGGAAAAGCACTCAATGAGGAAGACTTACATGAAAGGTACATGTACCTATGCATATACTCCCATAACATATATACATCTATGATACATGTGAACATCATACATAATTCAAAGGTAAATGCATGAAAACATACCCAGACAAAGGTACTCAGTCATATCCAAAAGTTTTAAGACGAATTATAATATATTACATACAACTGCCTTTATACCAACGATTTCTCAGCTTGTTTATACGAATTCCAAATGGAATCCAGAAACAGTGCGACATGCTTGAAAAATATAACATAATCGTAGTGAAGTGCATTATTTACAATCGGATTCAAACCGAATAGAGCACAAACATATTCATAACTATTCAGCGATACTAATAAAGCTAAAACTGTGCTCCCAAACTTGTAATCTGTTTTCTGATTAAATAAGATAGTACATTCACGAACACTTTTACAGTTACATGTAGTCAAGATATGCTCCGTCAGACTAGTTCTCATATCGCTACAATCACACCGCGAGCAACGAGTAAAATCCGGAAATGACGAATACGCAATTAATTGAGCGATAGAGAAACTAGCCCGTAGCAAACTAGGATCATGTTTTGCATAAGACCATGCTGGGCTAATCGAGAACTGCTGTTAAATTTGTCTGTATAGTACAAACTCTTGAGAAGGTGTTCTCTCGGTCCATTCATTAGTGAAGTAATAAGTTATCTTTGCACTTAAACATTTTTTCCAAATATGTTTGCTCGGGAAGCTGCCATGGGTAATAAAGTTTTGCAAAACATGTAACAAGTCATATTTATGTAACAGTTTGACAACGTCAGCTATAAACCCTAGTTGAGTTAAGTCATACTGATATGAACACACACGTAATCAAAATATAGATTTTGTCGCACAGTCTCTTTCTAAACGACGCAATTGACCTTGAAAGGTCAGTTTTCTCTTATCAATTTCGGCTTCAATAGGGAATGCTCCTAAAAGACCGAGGACAATATTTGTTCTCGATCTAATGTGAAGTCCCTGGGCTTGTTTCAAGCAAAGCCTATGTGACCTTTCCAATGTTAGACTGTCTCGATTAGAGAGCGATTGTAACAATTCACAACCAAAAAGTGCCCTTGGGATAACAATTGAATTATATATTTTAAAACTAGTCAGAGGATTCAACCCATTCCTGTGTAATCCCTCCCGAAAAATGTACCCCTTAATTTGCTATCAACATGTTTTACTATTACGGAAGAATTAGAGTACTTGTTACAGAGTATGCCTAAATGAACATACTCTTCTTTTTCTTGTATAGCTGTTTTACCAACACGCCAGGACCGTGAACTGCGTGTAAATGAACGCTTGGTTTCATTAAAAGGGACGACGGCACATTTGTCCGCATTATATTGGTAACGCCATTGACAGGAATATTGATAGCAAATGTTTATCATATGTTGTAGGGCTTTACCAGATAAAACGAGAAGCGTCTTATCGTCTGCAAAGGACGGGGCACAATAACTCGTCCCTTCAATTTGAAATCCTAGTTTACTGTTAACTAACAGTTCGATCAATGGATTGATATAAATAAGGTACAAAACAGGAGACCAAACCCCACCTTGTCTGGTGCCCTGTATAATGGGGAACCAGTCGGAGTAAAACCCACCATACATAACGCAACTATACATGTCAGTATGCATTGAAATTACTGATTTTAGAAGTTTGGAACAAACGCCTAGCTTGTGTAATTTATAGAATAGACCGTCATGCCACACACGGTCAAATGCCTGCCGGGCATCTAAAAAGCAAGCTAATAATTTACTATGATTTTCTTTACTGTAAATTATACTTTCATTTAGAACAAATGATGTCATAGGACTCCCCATACCAGGTTGAACACCGCCCTGAAGTGCATGTAGTGGTTTATTGACAGTATCTTGTAACCGTCGCATTAAAACCTTTTCATACAATTTTAAAATAGACGAGGAAAGGGTAATTGCTCAATAACTATTCGAATCATTTTTCGGTTTACCCCCACCCTTATGAAGGGTTATAATCACACCATGTTTAAGATCAGTAGGGACATAGCTGTTACAGTACATTAGGTTAAATAAGCACGTTAGATAATGTTTTAACATCAGTACACCATGAATGAGATGTTCATTGCAAACCCTATCATTACCGCACATTTTTCCAGTTTTCAATGTCGATAATGCAATTAAAACTTCCTCTTGACGTATATGATCACCATCAGCACTAATGAACTCATCCTTCAGACGATTGACATAGTCCGTAATGGTCCCATAATTCGATCTGTTATAAGATTCGCACTCAGTGTCCGAGTAAAGGGATGCAAAATGACGACCCTATTCATGACAAATATTTACGGGATCTCTTACAACAAAATCATTAAATTTAACCTTATTGGATGTATTTTTAAGCAATGTTTTCTTCTTGGAATTGAATAGTCTCCAAAATAAAGGACTGTCTACACCCGAAGCAGTGTCTATATTGCTGTTAATTTGCTGTAGGTAGCTGAGAGAGATATTTCTATGCAACTTTCGAAAACAACATTTAGCTGATTTATATTCCCTGTATGATAGATATTCATCTCCTCTAGGTCTACCAGCATCAGTCCAAGCTCTGCGTTTCATTCTCATAATCGCATGATATTGCCTGAGACTGGCAGACCAAAAGGGTTTCATATGTGACCGATAAGAAGTACATGGGAGATGAGAATTAGATGACTGTTTGATATCCGACACAATACATCTGTATAGACTGTCTATAAAGCAGTGTATGTTATCAACTGGTAATTGGTCTACACTGCTTTTAAGTCGATTATGAAGATCAATCTCATATCCCCTACGTTGTATATCGGTAACCCTTTTCCAATTGACTGAAACATTAACATGAGGTTTAACACAATCAAAACAAGTTATTTCTACTTTAAATACGACAGGACGATGACAAGAAACATTAAAACAGTTATCATCCATAATATTACAGTATCGTACATAATTAATTAAATCTGTTGAAATAATTACATGGTCGATTAGCGACTTGGAACTATTATCATAAGACACATAACTAGATTATGCCCCGACACATATCGGTGCGGTGGTAATATTAAACATATTTAACATACTAGTCAGCTCGCACAGCGCAGCCCCTCTTCCATCACTCTGCTTAATAAATGTATTACCATTCAAATGTGCATTAAAATCCCCCATTATAATCACACTTCCCAACTGCGAATACATGTTTACCAACTCATGTAAGAGTTCTAAGTGCTCACGAAAGTACATAATACTGTGATTACAACTAGGTAAATAAACTTGTAGGACAAATAAAAATGAGTCACGTGACGTCTGTATCTGAATGCCTATAATCCTATCACTGTCTATGCTAAGTGATGTAATTATGTCATTCAGTATATTGTTCCAAATAATGGCAACACCTCCCTTTCCTACTTTTCTATTGCTGTAAACGGTCAAATCTAAATCACATACACCCACCCCATTAAAGTTTGAGTGTATGCTACTCAGAAAACGTAACTCGGAAGAATAAAGCCAATGTTCCGAGATGCCGCAAATATCAACAGACTCATGATCGAGTAGATTACTAAGATAGTATGCACTGGACATGATACCAGTAGCGTTCCATGAAAAAATATTTAAAAAAGACATATTAACAAGAATATAAGTAATTAACATGAAACCAAATGGTAAATACAAATTTCTTAATGCAGGTAGACGAATAAGACCCGTTCATTATTAAAGAGATGACTCTTTTTCCATAGCATTATAGCTTTTTTCACCATTTGTGTGACTGTCATAGAGATAGCTCGGTTCATAATTATGGTAGTTATCAGACCGACCCTGTCTATTAACCTGCTCATAATCGTCATGACTGCTATGGAATTGACCATAGTTGTTAAGGCGGTCATGGCGGTCGTTGTGATTATTGTAGAATCGACGGGGGTTATTCCTCTGTCCGTTGTTTTGATAGTTTGATCTGTGGGACGACTTGTACGCGACATCGTCATTCAAATCTGTGTCTGCACCATCATTATCATAATTCGTAGAATTAGATTGATGTGACTTAAAATATTTGTTCCTAGACATCCCGGGTCTAAAAGTTACTCGCTTCGGCCAAAAGCCTGGTTCAGTCAATTTACCTATATTTGGGTTTGGTATCTCAATGTTTATTCTTATAATAACAGACCTAGCACTTCTTTGATTAAAGACACGAACCATGGTCATGTTCAACCCTCTTTTCGATACATAACTCTTAAGTTTGTCTACATTAACTGTAGATTTAAATCCGCCGATAAAGAAACGCTTAGTCTTTTTCACTACACTATCAACCAAATCGTCATCATCATCATAACCACCATTGGAATTGGTAATGCTACCATTGTCTAGTAATTCATCCTTGTAAAATGAATGCTGCTTTACACTTACTGTTTTACTGCTATCAGTCGATCCCATGTGCATTGGGTATTTCTCCGAAGTCCTTGATTTTGAGATAATCACAGGTATATGACCTTGAGCTGCAGGTTTTGATGTATAATCGACCTGTACATGAGAGTTATGAAAAGTATGCGAGTTTTGAATATCACGCGCACTACGGATAGGCTCGTACACACCCCCGCGTAGACCCGTCAGTGTTTTTGTAGTTGTCACGGGTCGGGCGGGATTTACAGAACTATTCACATGAACAGATTTACATTGATCTTTGATGGGAATGATATCCTCGATATGAACGGAGCGTCTTTGGGTCATCTCCGTTAACGCTGTATCACCAGTCAAGACATCACGATATGACGGATGAGAATGCTGACCTTTATCTCTGATTTTCAAGGAATTTTTTATTTCAAGTACTTTAGATTCAACTTTACAGATTTGTCGATCTACTTGTTTTCCAACATTGGAAATTTTGTCGTTAAAAGACCGTATTTCATTTTCACTTGAGTCCTTGCTCTGTTGTACATCATTCACTATCAACTTGATGTAGTTTTTAACACTAGTTAGACCTGACGATTTCTCATCTTCAATTCGATGAATGTCATTGCTTAAGCATGTGAATTGGTCTTTGGTTTCCTTTCGTACTTGTGATATCTCCAATCTCACAGATTTTATGTCATCACTAAGATGCTTTTTAAGACTGTATTTTTCGTGCTTTAGCGATAGCAGATCTGCTTGACATTGAATAAGCTGATTCTTAAGAAGTTTGACCTGGTGGATACATGCGCTCAATAGATTTTCTGCCAATGAAGAATTTAAATCAGCCTTAGAAAATGACTTTGGCAGGCTAAGGGTGTCTTTCTTTTCATCAAATGAATGGTTTTCGAGGACAGATACTAATGAGTAAATGTCAGACGTTAATCTTTGAGTAAAAGCCTCACCTTTCTTTGTTTTCTTGCGGCGCTTCAGCTCGGCATCCTTCGGAAAAGGATAACCATGCAACCCTTTACAGGCATCAAAGACCGTAGTCCTTATTTCATTAATCCTATCATCTCGGGCGTCGGCAATTGAGATGATTCGGGAAATAAACACTATCTTTGTCGAGTTTCGGAATAGATCAGTCACATTATCTATTAGCGGCCAGTTCCGAGTTTTCCGATGGAGATTCATACTGACATATGTTTTCGTACACCTCATCAACGTTTTCCGGTGTTACCGATATCCGCTCATGCGAAGAATCAAACAACTTCTTAACACAGGTCTGTGAGTCACCAAACTCCGACTCTTCTCCATCCTCATACACTGGGCGTTGCGCTGGAGTTAACTGTGTATAAACATCTACATACTGGCTTATCAATGGTGTAAGCTGGTCATCAATTAATCCACTATAACTTGCCATTGTTATGCGTTAAGGGTTAAACCCTTAAATTTCTGTCTTCATATGTTAGACATAACACAGGCTGAAAAATGCTCACCTCCGTGTATACACAATATAAACAAAGACTGAACAAGGAAAAGGGTATTTTTACCCAATAAATGATCTAGATGATCAGATATCAATAAACCAAAGTCACACTATTAAACATACATTTTGTTTAGCTCCTAGCTTTATTCGGGAACCAGAGTCGGTGCGCGGCCTTCTTCCTCTAACTACTGCGTAATATATCATAGGATATAAGGAACCAGACTTCATTTACCTACATTTTTTGGTTCCCGGTTTGAGATACTATTGCAATGATAACGCGTATACGTCAGGTAACTAATTCAAAAGAATGGTTCTCTATTTAACTAGTTAGACTAGATACAGCATGAATTTCGCCTATCTAAAAATGTCCTTACATTAAATTAATATACCGGCCTTTGTCTTGTTTTTAATTTGTAAAACTCACACAAGTATATAGAGTGTAAAAGGGATGTTTCAAAAGTTATTTACCTTAAATTAATATACTTAGTAAGGACAAAGTGAAATCCCGATATGTGGTCACACGGGCAGGTCTACATATCTTCATGTGCTATATTTCAAAGCATTTCTACAGGAACCCGCCTACTGGCGGCTTCGAATAAGCTATTGTTTCAAATGACAATTAACGGTGAACATCAGGTCCAGCAAGATTGGGTTTTGTCATATTCAGACAATATAATACAAGTATTGAACAGTTTTAATTATCTATGAAAATTATTTACAAGCAGGGGATCATTTAAACAAGGAACTATTTCACTTGTAGGAAAAGCGCTGAGGACGATAAATTCACTGAAAAGTGTAAGTAAAGAATACAATTTACCAGTAACTATTTAGTTTCATTTAGTTGATAGTTATGTTTACTCAATATTATGCTACAACTGTCGCGTGTTGGGCCTTAACCAAGCAGAAAACGTCAACAAAGTCCATAACAAAATTCTGTAAACGTATACTAAATGTTAAAATAAGAACAAATTATGTATCACTGTGATCAGAACGTGGTCGTTTCTCATTCATCATAGGACGAACAATACGTATAGTCAAAGACTGGTTAAAATAAGTTCAAAGTAAGATAACTAATTATATTCTATGTTCTTATCCAACGCTATCAAACGAATATAACTTAAGTATATACTTGCGTGAAAAACCCCACAGTTGAACCAGTATCACAGCATCATATATATTTTAGGCTAGAGGAAGTAAGTCAAATTTGGTAATGGTCTATAGAATTAGACGTTTACTCTTCGAATGACCACCAACATCGTGTACAATACACAATCCCTACTTCGCAAGAGCTTACCTTTCCCGCCAAAATACAATATGATAGGCTAAAGAAAAAATCATGATATGGTCATTCCCCCAATTCGCATACAAGACATTTATGTGCTAAATCATTGCTTTCACACGAACATAAATCACTTATATACTTGCGTTACACGCGTATAATTATATACCAATACCAGCTACATTTTAGTCTAAAGGAACTAAGTCCAATCTCAAAGAAATAAAGAACGGCAAAGAAGTTATCTGAATGGCATATGAAGTTATTGGAGATGATTTCCATGGCTTTGGATGCAATCAAATATAAATATTTAAAGTCGTCAAGAGTTTACACCCTTTGATAAGACGATAATAAAAATAAATAAACATCAGAAGCCTAATTTCTTCGTAATGCTCAAAAACCTTAAAATCTCCTAAGAAAACTAACAATCTTAAGCAGAGATGCTTTACCATCACCCATGAGTCTTAAAAAGCCTATCAGAAACATTGTGCGAAGCAGCCGTCGCCGAGCCTCCGCGCCTGTGGCTGTGTGATTTCACCAAACTCTCTCAATATTTTACATATCAATACCCTTCATCTAGTACATGTATATGGAAGTGTGCTACATTTTCTAAACTTACAAACATTGCCTTTCTTACAATGAAATAAAGGACTTAAACAGGAACGCTTGATGCATTCCTGCATATCTCTAATTTAAAAATAAAGTCGGACGGCATAGATATCTCTAGACTTAAATCAGTTTTCGCTAAGTATATCCGGGAACATTAAACATGTCCATGCAGTAACAAACATATTCGTTATTCATTTTAAAAGAAACCTTGCAAAATGTAACGTCTAAATCCATCTGCTTAATCTTTTTCATACTCCGGATGAAAGTTTTTAATTCAAAACCATTTATTCTGCATTGCGGTCCGGCTCCATCTACAGCATAACAAAACAATAAAGTAATAAAACATACTCCTTGTGCAACTGAAGCCAGAGCCATACCGACTCCAATTTTCACAATGTGGTCCGAGTTGTGGCCCAACGCAATCGAAACATACGGACATACTGTACGAGTTGGGAAGGACTGTCCAGAGCTAGTGTGTAAACTGTTCGTTTTAATGAGGTACATTTAGTCGGTTATAGCTGGTAGAACCTTTAACACGATAAACATTGTGTTGACTGTCAAGTGTTCGCGTAAATATTAGGGGTATGGCCGAAATTCATCTTATGCTACATGTTACAAACAGCATTTTCTGAAAATCGATATTTGTAATTTGAATATTGATGGTTCGTCTAAATATGTTAACATTCAACACTTTTGAAATGTGCAATATATATATTAAATTGATTTAAAAAGATAGGATGGCATTAGGACAGGATTATTAATATTAATATAATGATTTCAAATGTAGATTATACAATTTCCATTTCTGCTTAGAATAGGAACCTTCCAATATAAGTGTCTCTCACTGGGTTTTCGGCTGCATTCGTTCGATTTTGATATGACATGTAATTATTCTCTTATAACACAAATAAAGTAGTGTGTCAACTATAACGAAATGTTTGTAATATAAACCGCGAGTGAACAGATATGGACTATTGTTTGGAACGGTGCGTAATTTTCTATAGAAATATTATTTAATGATTATTCATAGTCAAACTGTTTGTATTCGTTTTACATGTATTGAAGATTCTTTGTTTTATACTAATACATCCTATTATACAACCCGCGATCTGAGTGTTTTGCTAACACATTCCATTGCAGCTAGTTTATACACACCTGTCGTTAAGTAAACCACATCAAGTTAGGAATGTATTAAAGGGTTATCAAATTTAATCGATTGCCGATAACAAATAATCGGTTAAAATCGCTCTTTTTGCTCTAGATTCGATACGATTTTTTTAAACATATTTGTTTACACTGTTGGCAGGCAGTGACAGTACCGAGCATTTCGATTGGATATCTATTTATGTTTTGCCTAATCACTTCTCGCGACACATGGCGCGTGGTTAGTTTCAACAAAATGGCGTAGAAAGAAACTCAATAAACCAAACAAACACATACTTTGCTTAAATCTGGCTTCATTGTATCAAACAATGATTCATGTATCTTCTCACTTTAAATGTTCCTGATTATTTTGACACAAAATACAAATTTAATAAGAATAAGCCTCAATTTTACAAAATAGAGAGTGTTTACAATTTACAATGCACTCATTCGTAACGGTATCTTTCGTTCGTTTCAGTAAAACCGTAAATCCGTTAACATTTTACCATCTTTCATAGGAAAATAAAGTCAATACAATAATTTCTTTTTCAATAATATGGTCTTGAAGAACTTTTCAGAAGTTAGAATTTACATAGCAAATTATTCCTAAATAGTGACTGACCCCCATTTAATGTATGTATATATGTGTTGGTACCAACAGTTCTTTACACCAACAAACTATAATCTAAAAGGGAAAAGAATCAGATGAGAATACTTATGCTTTTGTACACATGTCTTCGACTCCAGCATGAAAACAAGCCTACCATAAAGTGATATCTATTTAATTCCTTTGTGTAGTGTACATTCTAATCGAGGTATTGCCTGTGTTGGGAAATTTATCAAGATGTTTTAAAAGAGATTCACTCAACATGTCCTCAATCAGACCACATATAAAGTTCACCACTGGCCGACTAGATGACATCCTAAAATGTGACTCACTAATGAATACACTGGCATATGATTTTGACTCACTTTCAATGATCAGTACAGAAATCACTATGTCGCATAGAGGAATGGATGAGTTAAGCAACATATTTGAAAAGTACATCCCAGCCCCAAACAATACATCATACATATATTTGAGTCTTCGTCAAAAGCCCTAGCCGCCTTTAGAGTCCTGAATACACTGCTGTCCCTTAAATAAAGTAACCAGATTTAAATAATCATGGCACTTCAGATATACAAATAATTGATGATAATTTCTCAGTAGATAAAGTCAAACTATTGACAGAATGCAGAGGGGTGAAATATCACATCAGTGATGTATTATTACCCAAAATACCTTTATATGTTAGAACAGGCCCCTACAGACTGATTCATCCTGCAGTAATTGACCTACATGATTAACTTCCATCCATTTGCTTTGTTGCTTTGTTGCAGCTACTTTTCCTGTTACCAATGCTTGGTCAAAGCGTGGAGCCAGTGATCTTGAACATTTGAAAACAAGGCATAGAAATAGATACAAACAAAAATGTTGGAAGCCCAATCAAATGTACTAATGGCCCTGCTATGAATGAGGCAGGACCAATAGTACAAGAGTCTGTACATTTGTTATTGGGTGCAAAAACAAGAATGAGGCTAGACAAGAAGTCATCCCATTTTGTTATAGTGCAAACAGATCCTGGAGTTGTTTATCATGAGACACTGAGAGAGGATTGTGGAAGCATTTCTCCTAGATTATATCAGTGAAGCTGTATCTTCAGATTCTGAATATGAGTAAAAATGTTTGAATCTTGATTAAAAAATGTATATATTAATTAATAGGACTACAAGAGGTATTGCATTTAAAGAAACCAATATGTTTGTTCATTTTGTTTAACGTATAGTAACCTATAGCTAAAGGTAAAATAATGACTATTTGTGTTCAAATGCAATTATGAAGGTAAATACCTTTCCCCAAAGAGCAAATAATAGACATTGTTGAAGAGATTAAGAACAACAGAACGAAAGAAATTGCATGCATGGAAATTGCTTTCCATAGTGTTTAATTTGCCCAAAGTTGTTTTCAGACAGAAGGGGGGTTGTGTGTGTGTGTGTGGGGGGGGGGGGGGGGGGGGGGGGGCTTTGCACGCTTGTTCACATTTGATATTTTGTAACAAAATATGTTCATAACCATGCAGTCAAGTATTATAATAGTGATACATTTCGGTATCATGATATACAAATCAAGAAAATTAAAACATTCATAATTTACAATAAATATGTTTATGACAATGATTTATGAACTATGTTAGTCACACAATAAACCAACCATAACACAACACATGAAAATAAATACTGTATTTGTATTGTGGTCAATGTAGATGATGGACTAAAATATAGTGAATAATGACAAATTGTAAGTTATTTGCAAAACTTTATTTTAAAATGACGTCTGACCTGTTCAAGCGTTCACCAAGTATTGTTAATTATGAGAAGCTCATGATTATATCAAACTACTGATGCTTAAGACCGAGTAAAAAATCAAAAGCTTTCCTTTAAACAATCACAGGCTACTTAAAAACATCACATTTAAGCTTCGAAAAATTGTCGTATATTTTATATTTGTTTATGCCATTTACCATTCGTGTATTGTCAGTAAACAGGCAACTTAAAGGTTTACATTCGATAACCCGTTTAAATACATGTAAAAGAAGTGGTTTGTGTAATCTCGAATATCAACTTAAATGTCAATGTTTTGCACCAATTTGTCATATTTCTATCTACATAGATATATAGTACTGAATTTGTTTGTAGGTAAAACCTTTTAAAACAATTGTATAATAACAAGAACATTGTGTTTTTCTCTCGGCTTAGTATATAAACATAGTTGATTAGATATTCAACTAATTGGATCATGTAAAGTGTTGACTTTTAATTAAACTATATTTTTGCAAAATTAATGTACACGCTTTAAAAAGCAGATGATAGTATTCTGCAAATGGTTCGTATAATCAAAACCAAGGAGGTCGGGATATACTATAAATTGTATGTTGTGTTCCGTTAATTATTTACGTTTAGATAATGCAAACGCCACTTTGTCTACACCTTTGTGTTAGAAATACTTCTTTGAACTGTGCAATGAATCAAAGTAATAATTGAATGTTTTATATGTATACTATAACTCACCTATTCTTTTTTTCGTGTAGGATATACAATCATGCTCAAATGATTATTAAATCGAACACACGTACACGAGAAGCGCAGAAATTCAACTGAATAGGATGGGTTCATGTTTCGGCAGGAGAAACACTGTAATTATATAACTTTATTTATTCTTTAGTTTGATATTTTCAAAATGTGTACTACAAATGATCTGTTTTTTTGCTTGTTAATTAAAAGTTCCATATGTGATTGACATACACTATAATATAATTCAACAGCGAAGTCTGTAATCTAAATCACACAACCATGTTTAAGAAAGTATTGGATACATAACGTTACTTTATTTAAGACTGATAGAACGGTAACAAATGATTGTTTACATTATACGACTAAGATCAACATAATCGATATTCCAACAGTTGGCTTTTTGTATCCCAAACGACTTCTCCTGAACTGCTTGATGGATTCGTACGACACTTCAGTTAAATATTCCTTTGTTGCTTATCTTACAATGTTTTCAAAATATGGTTCAGGTCCACTGCTAAAGATAGTTCAGAATCCTTAATTTGTTAGGATTTTAGATAAACCGTCAAATATTGCATACGTGATCTTTGACAGCTTGGATTTCAAAATCAACTTTAATTCAAATGAATGCTTGTGATGGGACATCAGTATCTCAGTCGGTCATGGGATTTAGATTTCGAACCAAAGTTCGTCTTACTTTCTTTTAGACATTCAACACAAAAGTCAATGCCAAAGGCGTCATTCGTATTCCATAAGTTAACTAACGGTCTATTTGAAAACCTAGCAAATTGTTTGGAAAGACTGTTGTGTGGAGAACCGGCTTAAGAAAGCAAGGAAACACAAGGGTGAAATGTGATATTGCCGCCCTTATATGACTGAAATATTGTTTCAAAATTGCAAAGTCTTAAACATCTAATCCTCCTGAAATACGTTAATGATTCGTGTTAAAGGAATATGCTCGGCTGAAAAAAACTCGCTTTGAATTGAAAAATATTGACTTAATGAACATTTATTTACTATGCATTTCATTAATATACAACTAATAGAAGATATTACTATTTAAAGATGACTATTTGTGCTGGTCGTTGCGCAGCATGAGCGTGGCCATTGTTTACATATCGCAATGTCTCGAGACTTAAAAGAATCGTGACGTCATTTACCCACTATGACCCAAACAAAACATACAAGTAGAGTTAGCTAATGAACGACTACGGTACTATAAAGGGAATACAAAATATACTTTTTCGTAAGAAAATCAACCCCGGAAGTTTACAAACCTAAACTTCAATTATTCAAAATGAAATTCCAAGCATTACATTATGTTATTACTAGCTCTATATAAAGTTTTATAGTAAATAGTATCTAACCATAGTAGGTGGATAGAAAACAAGAACTCGACTCGTGTAATATATATCAGCCAATTGAATATATGTGTCTTAACATTTATTTATACAATAATTTCATTCGTTTATATATTTGACAGTTGTTTGTTATGATTTCAAAGCTCTTTAGACATAATGAACCGTCGTTTTTGTAGAACAATCAAAGGTCATAGAAACAATCAAATTTTCGGTAGTGGTCGGACGCTACTGTAAGTAAGTAAATAAATATTTAATTAAAGTGACATGTGTATAACATATAATAAAATATTTAACAAAGTTCGTTGAAAAAACATCCGGCCCTATGGGCCTATATGTCAATATATATAAAGGTAACGTCTGTGTACATATATTCATTCATTCTTATCAATGTGTGGTACAAGCAGTCTATATACATATATACATATCTATAATTATTTCGACGGTTTCGTGCGAGCATGGCGAACCTGCATCTTGTACAAGATGCAGTTATTGCACCCTCGAACAGAGCCATCTATAATTCTGATGATTTCGTCCTTTTTTGAGGATTTTATTTGAACGGTAATCCGTAACTGTACCGACATAAGTCTAGATACAATTACTGGTCATCAGTGCTACAGGCGCTCAATTATTTTATGTATTTACAAAAGCAAGTCGGCGTAATTGCTATATAACCTAATCTTATGAGTAAAGTCATATATAATCAAATTCAAAAATCATAAATGAACGGATCATGTTTATACAGGTATTTGTATCATTCACTACCTATCGCGTATGTTTTGAAATAAGTTTTAATGTTGCAACCGCTAATCACGCCCCTTCCTTGAAAGGAGACGTAGCACGGATGCAAAATAAAACCCGTGTAATAGTGTGGTTATTATATCATGTATGTTTGAAAAGCCTTTATCGAAACGAAAAGTAAAGGTCAGATTCACATACAGCCTTCAAATAGAACTTAAATATCCCTTTTAATTCCAAATGAAATCGTCCAATTTCTAAAATCGTTACTTGTTTTTAGTTGAATGTATTTTACCACAATTCATTACCTCCAAATACAAGACACGGGAAAGTTTATGAAGAATGAGTACAGCATAGCTTTGGAGGTTTTACACAAATGAGCTACGCCACACACAAATCGCATTTCGGAAGTCATATTGTGAATTGCAAATAAGATCAAATTGCATATTTGTATGGTCGGTTTTTCGTCAGGATGCGTCTGTAGAGGTTTACTGTACCGCTCCAAAATCAAAAACAATTTTCGGCCATGCCTATCAAGGCTTTCTTACACCGGCACTCCACACAACACTACAATCTCTATGACAGCAAATACATGTATAAATAAAGTTGTAAACGTTGTGACAAAAGGCGTAATTCACAGATTAATCGAAAATTAAAAACATTGTACCGTTCTTTTATACGATTATCGCCCTTACATGACGAGAGACATGGATTTCAAGCTCCAATATAATCTTTAATTAACGTGAAAAGTGAGCAGTATTTGTGGATAATTTTTATACTGTAACTCTGGAAATGGTTCGTCTTCATGCCGCTGAAACAAAAACAGAAAGGGAAGAAAGAAAAGCAGCAGAAAAAGAGGAAGGAAATTTCGCCTTTGTTGGAGGGTACATGTACACAAAGTGAAACCGGTTCTACCGGTTTGCCAACTGCCAATGATGCACAACAACAACAAGTGAGTAGTCAAAACAAACGAAAGAAAAACCAAACTGAACATTTCTCCTTTGATACTCCAACAGTTCAACGAATGATGAATACACATGTGATTGCAAATTCAAGTTTGAACATGGCTACAAATGTGAATCCCAATATGAGTATGAACTTAACACAACCTTCTCCTTGTCCGACAATGCAGTCGCCCCCATACCAATATAATACCCAGTACAATGGCCAATATATGGGGCAACAACAACAACAACAACACAATCCTATATATAACCAGGTGTCAAATCAGCCACCTCCCTGGGCTACGGTGATGATGGAAGACATAAATACGATCAAGACCCGTATGGAAAAGATCGACAATATAGAAAATATTAGTTAGTTCCATGAATAGAAAACTAAATGATATTGATGTCAAAGTTAAAAACATTGATTCTCGTGTAACAGAGGTAAAAAAGGCTAGCACATTCGTGAGCGATCAATATGACAACCAATCTAAAGAGATACAAACAGCACAGGAAAAGGTGGAAAGCCTGAAAAAATCTTGTGAAACACTGAATCAAACAATTGTACAATTATCTGACAATCAAAAGTCCATTAAAGACCGAGTCCTTGAAACGGAATTCAGAAATATGAGAGATAATCTAATATTCTATGGCATTGCAGAGGGAAACAGCGAGTCAAACATGGAGTATGACGAAAACCACATAAATACATGTGATAAGCTTGTTAAGCAGTTTATTTCAGACGTGCTAAAAGAAAACCCTAAAGAGATTCAATTTGATCGTGCACACCGTCTTGGAAAGCCAAATTCATCTTCAACTGTGACGCCGCAAACGAGACCGATAATAGTCAAGTTTCATTATCACACACAACGTGAAAAGATCAGACAAGTGGCAAACCGAATGAGAACAGAACTTAGGCAAACCACCTACGGAGTCGGGGTACAAATCCCAAAGGAATGGAGAGAAGCAAGAAAGAACCTAAGCAATGTATTCCAAAATGAGCAACGGAAAGGACACAATGTAAAATTCGTAGGTGAGAAACTGTTTGTTAATGGTAGTGAATACAAGCCCACTTTAGCATAGAGAGGTCAGGAAGAGAAATTAGACATTATCTCCTGGAATATAAATGGACTGGCTAGAAAAATATCAGATCCTGATTTTATTGATATTGTATGTAAACATGATATAGTAATTCTATCAGAAACATGGCTATCGCCAAACACACACATTAATGTTGAGATACAGGGTTATTGCTCTAACCATCTACTTGGAAATAAGTCGAGAAACACCAAGAAGGGGCGATATTCAGGTGGAATTACTATTTACTATAGATCTAGTATACAAGATAAAATATATATCACAGATAAAAATAAAACTGCCGGTATTGTTTGGTTTAAAGTATGCAAAAGTCTGTTCCAATTTGAAGATGATGTTTATGTATGTTGTACCTACATACCTCCCAGAGAATCAAAAGTAGCACAGCAGCATGAAGATGATATTTTGAATTTACTTGAATCAGGTATTGAAAAATACAAGATCCTAGGAAAAATTCTACTGACAGGAGATTTTAATAGCCGAACTGGAAATGAGAAAGATTTCATTGATTTTGACAGGTATTTGGACAATACTACAGACTTACAACCACATGTTTACACACCTACGAGAGTAAACAAAGATCACGTGCTTGACCCATATGGGACACGCCTACTTGACCTCTGTAAAACTACAGGTTTATTATTAGCAAACGGTCGTCTGCACAACGATGAATCAATCGGTGAATACACATTTATTAGTCACAGAGGGACTAGTGTAGTAGATTATCTCCTATTGAACTACAATGATTTTATATATATAAATATATTTGAAATAGAACCTATAAATGATCTGTCAGATCACAGTGCAATACACTTTTGTATAGTAGGAACAAGTGCGACCGAACAATCACGTGACAATAGTAAATCCCACGAGCCATATTTAGCGTGGGACCATTCTCAAATTGACACATTCCGCAAATCCTTAATGGGTAACATTTCCCGCCTAAATCAACTCACTACTGAGTTGCAAAATATTACAATCGATGATGAAATCAGCTCATTCACGTTATTTATGCAAGATAATGCTTTTAAATTTTTTGGTAAAACAAAAAAAAATACTTTTCATAACAACAACAACAACAATAGAAAATCGTGGTTTAATAAAGAATGTTATACAGCAAGAAAAGAATTTAATATAGCTAGAAACAACTTCCTTCGAAGCAAAAATGACGAAAATAAAATCAATTTCATTACACGAAAACGTGCATACACATCCATTAAACGAAAATGTAAAAGAAATAATATCCAATCTGAAAGTAAACGTATATCTCATCTGGCTAAATCAAATCCTAAATCGTTTTGGAAAAACGTAAAGGCTCAATATCAAAAACCAAAGAAAGAAACTGTTAATGTATCTATAGATGATATGTATATGCACTTTAATGATTTATATGACTCGGTACCTAGTAGTAATCACATTAATGTAACAAGTATGACAAACGATAACTACATATATGATGACGATCTAGATATCGAATTTAATACATCAGAGATTAAACAAGCTGTATTTTCTCAAAATAACTCAAAAAGCCCAGGTACCGATAAACTTATAGCAGAAGTTTTCAAATACTCATTTGATATCATTTCTCCTTTTCTTACTATGTTTTATAATAAAATATTTAAAAACGGCTTATTTCCGGATAGCTGGGGAGAAGGTATAATTATACCTATATTTAAAGGCGGAACCCAAGAAGCCAAAAACTATAGAGGAATAACCCTCAATAACATATAATCAAAAATTTATTCCAAGTTACTTGTCACCAGACTAACTAAGTGGGCTGATAAGCACAATAAATTAATAGATAACCAATACGGATTTTAGAAAAATAAATCCACTACAGACTGTATTTTCATTTTACATGCAATTATTACAAAAACCTTATCACAGAAAAAGAAGCTGTATGTAGCCTTCTTAGACTGGGAAAAGATGTTTGATAAAATAGACAGGATGCTTTTATGGCAAAAACTACTACAGGAAAATATAAGTACTCAATTTATAAATGCAATAAAATCAATGTATATCACTGTAAAATCTTCTGTTCAATACAAACAACTTATATCCGAACCTATAATATCAAAGATTGGAGTAAAACAAGGTGATCCAAGCAGTAGTATGTTATGCCTATTTTACCTAAACGATATCTTAAATAGTATTAATGATAATATAGATGGTGTAATAAATATTGATGAATTAAATTTATTTCTTGTTTTATTTGCTGACGATGCAATTATTTTTGGAAATAATCCAGAATCACTACAATCAATACTAAACGACCTAGAACAGTACTGCATCAACTGGAACCTTAAATTAAATACCAACAAGACAAAGGTAATGATCTTTGAAAATAGCAGACCAACCTCATATGACTTCTTTCTATACGGCACTAAAATAGATATTGTACATTCATTTAAATACCTTGGAATATACTTTTTCAAAAATGGAAACTGGTGTCGTACACAAACAACAATAGCACAACACGCTGGACATTCCCTTCATAATCTGTTTATAATTTACAATCAATTAGACCTACCCGTAAGTCAGAGAATGAACCTATTTGATTCCCTTGTGTTACCAGTACTAACCTATGCAGCCGAGGTTTGGGGCTACCACTCTAGTACTAATATGAATTGATTTTTTCTAAATTTTGCCGTCGTATATTGTGTGTTAAACAGTCTACTAATCTAAATGCACTATACGGAGAATTAGGTCGTGTACCAATGTACGTTTATAGAAAATTTATTATGATTAAATATTGGTTAAAAATATTAACTATGAATGAAAATAGTATCCTTTTTAAAGTTTACAATATGTTAAAAATTGACGCTGACAACAATAATACATATAATAAAAAAAAACTGGGCATATCATATTAAAACAAATCTAGAACAAATAGGACTATCAAACATATGGGAAAACCAATATACCATGCATATAAATTACAATTCTATTAAACAAAGGATAACAGATATTTACCAACAACACTGGTATACTGAAATTAACAACTCTACACGACTTGAAACATATTGTTTATTTAAACATTCGTTCGAACAGGAAAACTATCTTGAAATCATTAAAGAACACAAATATAGAACTGCCTTTATACAATTTCGAACTTTGTCCCATAAATTAAACATTGAAAGTGGTCGTTATAACAATATTTTAAGAAATGAAAGATACTGTATAAATTGTAACTATAAATTAATTGAAAATGAATATCATTTTTTACTCATTTGTTCGAAATATTCTGATTTAAGATCTAAATACATCAAACAATACTATTATACGTGGCCAACTCAACAAAAATTCATAAATCTGATGACATCAAATTCAAGAATTGTGTTAAACAAATTAGCTAAGTATATATTTTTAGCCAATAAGACTAGAACGTGAGTACACGCGGTCTTATATGTACTGCTTTATATAGGGATACATGTATGGGTTAAATGTTATGTTATGCTTCTTTTTTGTAAATACACCTTCACTTAATTATTGTTAATATGTAAACTGTCACATTCTATTAAGGTTTGTAGATATATGTATATCAATAACCTATAACTCTTTATTCTAACATATTTTCGAAAACATTGTGAGCAAAGACGATCATATAATTAACGCCGTCGTCGCCGTATTTCCAAATCGGACTATCCCGTCTTATATTTGCCATTACTTGTATATTCTGGGAAAGATCTTGAAGCATCAGGCGAGAATTGAAGATGGAGACCAAACTGTTTATATATATAAATATACACGGGTTGATCTTGACCTGCACTTATCGCGTGTGACATACAAATCGTCTACAAGCGACGAGGGGTTAAAAAGAAACTATTTTGTGGGTTAAATATTTATTTTTGTAATTCTCTTCTGTTAATCTATATTCTCTTAGTTATGTAAATTTGTATATGCTATAAAACAAGTATGTTTTAATGCAATAATATATATATATATATATATATATTGAAAACCAATTAAAGGTCATAAAACCCAATCATATTTCCGGTAGCAATCAGACACTATTTATGATCTACCAACAAAGCACCGCCGAGGCTTTGATGTGCTGATCAGAAGCAACAGCCGACTAGGGGTAATAAACAGCAAGTCAACGAAGCAACAGGCCGACTAGGGGTAATAATCAGCAATGTCAACTATATTAGTGATTGACGCCCTTTTGACACATTGTTTCCTTCTTAATTTCTGTACGATGCCATACAAGGTTGTACTGTTGGTAATAACAGAATATATACATATGGGAAGGTGAACACTGGGCCGCCCCCCTGTGACATGATTGAAAATTGTTGAAATACGTGTCAAAATCTAATTAACTTAACAGTTTTGTACACAGTTTTGCCTAGGATGGTTTGGTGCAGATTTGCGGTATGTCGGAAAGGTTAATTGTCCAAACTGAGCCATTATGTTTTATTGCCACCATGCCTTTTTTTCAATTGTTGTGTTTGCTTTTTAATGGTGAATCACACTGTAAAGGTTCTTGGGAAGATTCATGACCAAAAAAATACCACACGAATAAGCAATTTGATCTTACTATAAATTAACACTGAAAATATCCAAATCGAATTTGTGCTGACGCGGTTCATTTGAGTAAAATCATTCACGCGCTATGACGTAAGCATTTCCCATAAGCTCTCCCAAAATCGGTGTTAAAATCTGTGACCTTTTGTGTTTCTGAAATTGGACGAATTCATTTGGATTATAAGGGATTTTATGCAGGATTTGTGAGAAATTATTTTACAATTCATTCTTTAACAAACCAATAAATCTTTTGAAAGTTGGTGAAATATAAAAAATATGAATTTACCCTTTTATTGAACAACGTCGACCATTTTTTTTGTTGAAGACGCGTTTGTAGCAGACGACTTTTGAAAAACATCGTGAATAAGGTGACATTGCTCAAAATTAGCAGTTTCTCCTTTTACCGTAATGTTTCAACATTACCATTATGTTTTCAAATGTTTGCAATGATCATACATTTTATCAAATACCACTAATTTCTAATGTCTTTTACAAGGTCGTGTTTTGTAATCTTCCATCGCATTTTTTTACCTGTAGAGAAATTAAATTAACGGCAATTACGTTTCCTCAAACATTCTCTATTATCTTATCCATAAATTAACGGCAATTACGTTCTTCAAACTTCTCAAATTATCTAATTACGGAAGTTAATAATAAACATTCAAAGGCAAACTGTAATAATAAAATAACACGGATAAATTTACCGTGGCCGCCCGCACTATGAAGAATTAATAATCTAAAATAAACTATACTATTGTATACAATATTTACAACCAATTAAACTTCAAAACATGGTCCTTCCTCATAATCGGCCTTTTTGTACCCAGACATTATGGGAAATTGGCCTTTCTTTCTGGACCTATAATCGGCCTTTTGTGGACTGGCCTTTTAACGCAATTCGGCCAATTTTGACCTATACCTAAGATATGATAGCGATCTGAAAATTTAGTTATATCCATACGGTGCTAATCGGAAGTGTGTGTGTGGGGGTGGTGGGGAGGGTGGGGGAGGTGGGGGTGGGGGGTGGGCGAGGGGGGGGGGAAAATCTGTAACGGAGTACATCAGACACATATTTTATGATGCTTTAGTTCTTCCATGCTTTTGGCGAATATGTGTGTATGCCCTACCAGCAGACGGACACTCTGCTTGCTGATATTCAGGTCATCTATGTTTAGTCTACGGGTTGCATATGATATGTCTATGTAATGTAAGGTATTGTAACGTGCATCAAGTACTTCACGGAGTTAAGCTGGATGGGTGACCCACGATGGCTTAACTTCGTGTAGGACCCTGTACACGTTACAGTAAAAAGCATGTTAACAAGCTGGAATTGCCATTTAGGAATGATGGGTTTCCGGACAATGTAATCGCAGAAAAAAAAGGTCTTTGTTTGTATGGTGTTTAGTTAGCAAGGATCGGCGTTGATAGTTTAGTTACGACTTCTTTGTTGTCTTATTTCATATGTATGAGCTTTAAGTGGACAGCTTTTGATACTGTCAGATCAATTGAATAAGATGCAACAATTATTAAAGCTGCAACAATTATATTTTATCAATGAAACGTGCTTGAAGATGATAATCGAATAATTATAAAAGATAACATCGTAGAAACGTATTACCGTACTCGGCTTGATGATAATGTATTGACGTCGACAATATTCACAAACCTATTAACGGGAGTTTCTACGTCAATTTCAAGAAAATTGCAAAACCTTTCAGAGACCATGTTTCTGTAGCATAACAACTGCTAAATGCGCAAAATCCTTCACGCACTTAAATGCAATACTGCTCAGTCTCCTACAATCATGCGAGCCACGAACCCCATACTCTCGAGACACACGCTCATGTTTTTAATTACCATAGCGTATTGATCTGCAACCAATAGCCTTAAATATAACATGGAGTCAGAATTCGGATTTTTTAACGGTAATTTCTACACAAAAAGATTTATGTATTCCCGGATTGATCATTTAGTATATAGCATGGAAATATGCCATCCTCATGACCGTTACAGTCCTTGTCCTTGTCCGAACTAAAATTCAAACTAAGGGGCAGGGTAAAAGTGCTAAAATAATATGTGATGGCACTCTAAAAGGTATATCCCCGGACAAAGAACAATGCTCCGTTAACATTATGTGTGTCCGTTGGTATAAACAAAGGAAGTACGATAGATAGTGTCTCACCGAAGAGCAAGAACAGGAACAACTAAAACATTATTGACTATATTAAGGGATTTTTTCCTCAAGCTGAAGCACATCTCGTCCTTACCTGGTGCAATTCATGCCATTAGATGCAATACAATGAATAAATAGACGAATTTGAAGCCGTTTAACCTCAACAATAGTTGAAGACTTATGGGACACTACGGAAGAAGTTGACCGGACTGTATTCGCTTTAATGAATGAATGAATAGAGTTCTAAGGCGCGTCCGATATCCAATGTAATCTGTGGGGCGCTTAAACAAAACCATTAACAGACTATAATTTGTAATAAATAACATTTTGAAATTTTGAACTTAAACAATGAGACAAAAAAGTTTAACATAATAGCTGTGAAAACTAACGATAAGAGATAAAATATCTGATATAATGTAAACAACGAGAAGCAAAAAGAACGTAAGTACCAAAATAAACCAATAAAAGTTCGGGAATGTCATAAGAACATAATAAGTTATCGTGAGCAACACATTAAGTAAGTTTAAAAACATAATTATTATCTGTGTAAAAATACTAATATCCTTAAGGAAAGCAAACATTAATTCCGGGCTTGGCAGACACAAAGAGATGACGCATACTTTTAGCCATTGAAAATGTATAACCATTATAGAGTAAACATATATGAATGCAAATGTGCAGAAAAATAAGTAGATATGTAGATGATATACAACAGTCTATACGGACTTCCTTCTTCATCTCAATGCACCTCACCCCCACCCCTACCACCCACCAAAATAAATCAAACGAATTTTCTCTATGTACTGCACTTCTACTATAGTGTAAACATTTATAAATGAAGGCATTGTTCGTATGCTTTATGTATATGCTTCTCCTTTTCAACAATGTTGATCGAATAAAGAACTTGACCAGTACTTTAAAATCTCCATTTCCTGACTTAGATTGATAAATTTTAAATATGTAATTTTATCAGTTTAAACAAGAAATGTGTGAAAATATTTTTTATGAAAATATTTCTGAAATGGAAGGGCTATGATACTTTTCCACTGTGAATCAAGTGCCATGTCCAATACTTCTATCTTTCCGTATATTTATTTCCAATAGTCACATACAAAGTAAATGATACACCTTATATCAATAGTCAAAACAAAATCGACCTAATTATATACTTAAACTGTATTCTGTATATGCAGGAACTTAAAACGTGTGGTTAAGTTCCTAGACATAGACAGAAATCCGTTTCGGACACTTGTATCAACGAAAATACTTGCTGTTTGCTGGAACAATCAAATAAATCAGTAACACATAATTGTATAAGAACAATTAGATAAATTGACTGTAGCAAATAACATCGTGGTTTTCATTCATATAAAATGCACCGAAGTAGCAAAGAAGCAAACTATTTGAATTATTTGTATTCATATGATGACATTGCACCCTTTATTCCATTATTAAATTAACATCCAAGATTAGCATACTGTTAGGAGCATGCTTAACATCCATTTCAATACATGATGGGACATGGGTCATTATTTTACAATCATATAGACAGCTTACTAGTCGCAAATGCTCTAATGTTAGTTGTTCAAAAGCAAAGCTCTTATTAAGAACGGTAGCATACTTCAGATCATCCAACATTTACAAGTAGGTTTCTATTTGCGAACTCGGCTGTTTCGTGCACAACTGAAGTAACACTAATTAAACCATTAATACATTCGATTGTGTACACATACATTATCCACGTACAATATCCACGTAAGTACGATACTCACACACACTCCGGTTAATAAAGATGTGTGTGTTGCTTTATGTAACAAAGAATAACCTCAGAATAATAATTGTTGAAAATAGAAAACGTATAACAAGTATTATTATATTAGGCTTGCCTTAGTTTATATAACCATATGTATAGAGTATGCACAAGTGTCAGTATCTAGAACATTATTTTCGTAAGCCCTATTTCAAGCACAAATGGTTGGTAACAATTTTGTGGAGAAGTAAAAATCAATAACTTTTGATTATCTTTTTATATATTTGAGTAGTTGCAAGTTAGTTTCTTTTAAATCGGTTGAGTATTAAACATTTGGATGATTTAATTTGGGGAAAATATAAATCTATGCATATCGTTTCAGTTGC